>SJYV01017950.1:659641-787788 GCA_006410875.1 Neotragus pygmaeus
AAAGGACACAGACATAGAGAATGGACTTTTGGCCTCAGAGGGAGTAGGAGAGGGCGGGATGATCTGGGAGAATGGCATTGAAGCATATATACTATTATGTAAGAAACGAATCACCAGTCTATGTTTGATACAGGATGCAGGAGGCTTGGGGCTGATGTACGGGGATGATCCAGAGAGACGTTGTGGGGTGGGAGGTGGGAGGGGGATTCGGGATTGGGAGCTTGTGTACACCTGTGGTGGATTCATGTCGATGTATGGCAAACCCAATAGAGTATTGTAAAGTCAAATTAAAAAATAAATTAATTAAAAAAAAAAGTCAAATAGAAAAATCAAACAGTAAGCTCTATGCATGTGTGAAACATCATATCTGGAAAAAAGTCAATTTTGAAAGCAAGAAATTCCATTAAAATTTTGGTATCCAAATTGTAAACCTCCATTGTTTGGGTTAATTTTTGAAACCATAAATTTCCACAGGATTTTAGGACTGAATACTAGCAATGACGGTATTTAGAAAATTTCTTACCAACATATAATCACTATTCTTCAAACTATTACCTACGAGATTAAGCATAGTACTTGGTTCTTTACAGATGGCCAAGCAATCATGTATTTACACTTTAAAAGAGTTGGGTGGGACACAGGGGAGCTTGCACATTTTAAAAACTTTTAATTAAAGAATAATTGCTTTACAGTGTTGTAGTTTCTGCAGCAAAAACAACATGAATCTGCTATAAGTATGCATATATAGTTAATGGAAACAAAACCCAAAGAGGAATGGTGACTCAACCAAAATCATATGGTTAGATCACGGCAGAGGCAGGTTTGAACTTGGGTTTTCATACTCTAAGATCATTACTGTTTTCAGAATGACACATTTTATAATAGTGTCATCAAGTACCCATATTATAATTCAGGAATTACACCTTAATTCTAATAAATATCATCACAGGTTTTCTTCTGTCTTACTTTATACCTTCCCACTTCATAAGTTTTGCATACCAGGGTTTATTTGTAATCATCTGTAGCATAAAAGTAATTACATATGTCTATACAACAAGAAATAAATTCACTCACCTATGAGTAACACAGTCCTCAAAGTGGGTTGCAGGGGAAAAAAATGTATGAATATATAGTTGGCCTTGAATGTAACACTATATTCATTTTTTGCATTATTTATATGACCTAAGACTATAGATATAATAATGGGGCAGTAAAGTAATAAACTCATGTTTAACTATGTGTTTAACTCCATTCTATATGCAAATAGTGCCTATAAAATAACCAAATGTATTATGACTGAATAAAATGAAAGTGTTTGCAACTGGCAAGAAGTAAGGTTTATATGCTATAATGGGGTTTTCAGCTATATTTATTACTAATAGTACTTTAAGTTTACTGATATAAGTTGTATATAGCCTTGTTGGTTTTAAAATTTGAAACTTTACATAGCATTCTTTTCCAATTAATCTCAAACGCTTCTCAGCCTAGGTTAATTTTTGTCTTTTAAAGACAGCTTAAAAAAAAAATTAGACATTGGTATTCACAAAAATGTAAAATGTGATGGTCTTCCAAACATTTTGCTGTAGCCTCAGAAAAGGCTGCAGGGAGCATGAATAAATACCTAAAAAGTGCCATCAATATATAATTTAAAAGCACAATTTCATTTCCAAACAAATTATGCTTTGAATAATTCTTTTTTTGCAAAAAAAAGAATTACTATAAATTTTTTTGAAAATATCTTCTATAAATCTCTCAAGTGGTGACTAGTGAAAATGTGCAATATTTTAAAACACCTTGCCCTATTCTATTAAATTACCATTACAGGTGCCAGGATATTGCAATTGTCCATTTTCTTTTGCAGTTTATCATGACGTTATTCATATAAAGTCCTAAAAGTTTTCTCCAAAACCTGTGATTAAACCAGAAGCCTAAAATATTTTTGCCCTAGTTCTTTAAAAAATAGGTCCAATCCCAGGAAAACAAAACACCTCCCAGTAGGTGTTTAGGATTCCTACAAGCTAAGCTGGCCTCAGAAACAAGCATTTTAATAATACATTTAAGCACATGATTCATACATTTAAATAACTAATTGAAATCTTAAAAGGGTTACCTCTAAAATGCCTTTCTTCTTAAGACACAATCTCTCCCACTACTCTCCTGAAAGTGAGAAGCAGGAGTTCAGTAACTTTACCTACATCCTATTATGGGCTCTGCAACTTCCATTGAAGCATCAGAGTCCTATTCTGCTTTGTAAAAGCAAGAAGACACCTCAAATTCTTAAGCTCATTGTCCAGCAGAGAATTCATCAAGGGATAGTTTACAGTAAGTCTAATGGCATGTAACAGTTTCAATGAGCCAGAGGGACACAATCTGTCCCCTCAATACTTCTAAAACAGTGAAGTTTTTATTTTCCTTGACAGTGGCACATTTATTTCTCATGTAGTCTGTCCCATATTTTGCTAGAAATGTAATTCAAACTATCTTTTAATATTTACAGATGATTAGTAAGTCAAACCAATAATTCAGCAATGCTTGTTATACTGCTTTTTGTATAATCAAAATTATATTAAAAATGGGGAAAAAAATTATATTTTCCCAGGTGACAAAGGTGGAGAAAGAAGGTTTAGTGGGTAATTGGCATCTGATGGAAGTTAAACGACTAAACATATGCCAAATATGTAGACATCTAAAGTCACTCATAGATAGGGACTCTTGTTTAAGGAACTCTTCTTATTTAAGTCCCTTTTGAAAAAAACTTAGGATTTTCATCCAAATTCTTCTGATCCTTTTTTCACATTTTAAAACACCATCAAACTTGGCTTGACTCTACGGTTTAGCTGAGAGCCACTACTTGGTGGTCTTGGATTTAAATGAGGCTGAGATATGAACAGGAAAGATGGGCATGGACCCAACTACTTGGACCAAAATTTGGACTGTGAAAGAATTACCCATGGTGAAGCAGTTTCCAAATGAAAGGATTAAATTGGGGTGAGCAAAGGTCAAATAAATTTAAATTATCCAGATAAAAAGATCATTACAGGATTATAAACGTTTTATAATTTTCAACAAATGTTTAATCCATCTGAATGAGTTGAATTAGCTCACAAAGAACAGATTACAAGGAAAAGGTCATTTCTGATCTTTTGAATACATTCAAAAGTATGTGAAAACCACTAGAGATGCCAAGGGGTAGCTTTTAAAGATAGGAAATGAAATGATGAATGATACGCTGACTTGAAAAAAAATAGGTTTTGAAGAAAGAAAAAACTTTCTTCTAGAACATATCTAAATACTGGAAGATATTACTGTTAAAATTTCTAAAATCTCAATATTTTAAAACTTGATAAGTAACTTTGGTAATACAAAGCAAAATCTATGCTTTGAAAAAAAGGAGTAAGGAATCAAAACCTTCTTCTATGTCTTCTCCAAACTTTATGGGTCTATCGAAAAATGGATAAATCAACCTTCAGGATTTAGAATTCAGAAAAATAAAACTTAAAGGGAAAAACATGCAGAAATTTAATACAAAATTCTTCAAAGAATGTGTGTGTGTGTAAGTTTTTTCTTTCTTTCCATAGACGTGATTCTGGAATAATCATTATGAATATGATGAGACTTGAACCAGCCCAGGGGGAAGAAGAAAAAATTAATGACTCCATAAGTAAAATATCACATGTTTAAAGACTCGGTTTAGTCTGTTGTTTCAGAATCCCAGTTGAAGACATCAGTTTTGATTCTGAAGAAAAGTTGCCTAGACTTTTTTGCCACCTACAGGCATTCTTTGATTATAATCAAAACGGTTTCTGATCTATCTCTAGTCTTTATTGATGTTATTTTAAAAAATCACATTATTGCATGGAAAATAAATTGGAAAGAAAGAAAAATAAGAACAAAGTGATAAGCATACCCCTACTGTCTGATATTTAGTTCTGTTAAGAAGCCTTATTAAGAGACTATTAGAGCTGGAATCAGAAGTTCTGAAGTCAAATACTAACTGTACCACCTTGCCATTTAGTAGTTGTTCTATTCTAGCCCTACAACTTCTTTTCTTTGTACTTGAGTTCCCCAGGAGTTAAATGGAGGCTAACTCCTCACATATACTTGTGAAAATGAAATATTTGTGTCAGTATTTGGCATATATTTTATATTCAACAAGTACTTGCTAAATTGAAATCATCACCATAGGAAAGATGCCAAAATAAAGCTTCCGTTGACTTATTTTAAAAAGAAAAGAAATTTTGTAACAAAATAGGGATACTTTGTAGAACTCTAAATCACTAAGAGAAGACAAAAGGGGGAGAAATGAAAACTGATAAAGTATTGATGAAGAATTCCTAGCAGTCCTAGTGGTTAGCACTCTGCACTTTCACTACTGAGAGGCAGGTTCAATCCCCGGTCAGGGAACTAAGATTTTGCAAGAGGAATGGTACAGCCAAAAAAAGATAAAGCATTGGTGAAATAAAACCATAAATAATTGAAAATCCCAGCTTTTCTTCATGTTGAGAGGTATGAAAACCCCAAGATGATGAATGAAATGTTGAGCTCCAAGATGAGTAATTTACATGTGTTTTTGACAGCAAATTTTGGTAACATATTACACTTCATTTTAGCATCAAAGACTTATAATCCATTAAGATCAGGGAATGCCATATCTTTTAAATTAAATGTGACAGGATGTCACCCCCCACCCCCAACACATGCACACACAGATGCCTAACTGTGGCCATTTAAAACAGAGAGCTAATGAACCCACAGTCAAGAGTCCTATCACTAAAGGCCACGTTTGTTCTAATTTAGAGCATTGACCTCACTTCTATCTAGTCAGTTTTGGGTGTTATAGGAGTAAAGCATGAAGAAAACAAACTTGATAGGCCAATAACACTCTTTTAAAATGAAAAATAAATAAATAAAAACACCTTAAGCGAAACACCCGTCAAAATTCCCAACATTGAAAATGATATCTTTCAAGTTAGACTCAAAAAATTAACAACCAAGGGTGGCTCTAGATGGCTCTTCCATCATTCTGAGTTCTTTACATCTATGGGATTCATTTTGGCTGACCAATAATAGCTCTACAAAGCTATATATTCTCAACCAATGTCAGGAATGCAAAATTTTACAGAGAATAGAAGTCCAAAATTTAACCAGGAAGGTAATTTTAGATTTTGTAAATGGAACTTTTGCTTCTGGCTAAGGAGAGTGAGCAACTTGTCTGAAATTGAAAAGTGCGAAGCATAAAGGCAAAATGACACTTGTTACTACTTTTTCTAATTATATAATGAAATCTTTAAACTCAAATGGCTCTTAGACTTACCAGCCAAATTCCTGGTAATTAAAAAGGGACTGTAGGCTTAAGATGTTTTGGCCGAAGTAACAAGTCTATTTAGTTTCAGTCATTAAATGTATCCTATCCAAGCCATCCTGCTAGGATATGCTAACCCTCAAAGAATGCTAACTCTCTTTCAGGAGTCTCTTTCTTACAGTTCAGCCCCATGATGATTTGCCTTGAATCAAATGATGGTACACCTGCAATAATAATTCCTTCTCAAATCATGACCAAAAAGTTAAGACTGAGTGGGAATTAATCTCTTATATTTTCTTGGCATAAAAGATATTTAAAGTTTTGCTGTTTTTTAAATTCTACTAAACCATTCTTTCAAACAATTTAGCTCGTTCTTGGACTCCTACCAGATAAATTTCAGACTTTATTTGAATAGAAAGCCATCTGAAAGTCATTAATCAATTAGGATATTTAAGGACTTACATCCAAATTCATCTAAGTTGAACTTTAATTCATAAAAAGATGTTGTTCAGTGTATGTGTGTGCATGTTGTTTGCAATAAAAAAGATTTCTGTTTTCCATAACTATAATGTAGTTGAGAGTTAGCAGAGTTCTACATTCTGTTGAATATATATGTACTCTCACATAAAGGGAGAGGATAAGTAAAAACTCAACTGTCTTGACTCTTAAAAGATTTAGGACAGAAACATTACACAAGCATCTTACTCTTTTTGCCAAGAGATATTTTCTACCTTTCTCCAGTTCTTTTCTCTAGTCAGAAAACACTGAGTGGAAAATCTTGATAGCTGTCTAGCAGAAATTAAAGGAAACAGCAGGATCTCTGTACCACCCATATCAAAACCACAAAGATACCAAAATAACCTTACCATAGTCTCCAGTTTTAACTCCCCCTGCAAACAAATTTGTTAGAGTCTCATTGTTTGGCTTCAACCAAGGTAACTTTGGCCTTCCTAAAATTATGCCTAACATACTTGAATATGATTGTGCCATAACTGCAAGTTTAAGATTTTCTACCAAGACACTAGGAAACTCAGTTGCAATTACACAACCTTTTGCACCAGATGAAAGTGTGTCTTGTAAATTTACTTCCCAGCAAAGTATAGCCCACATCTCAAAAGTATGGGGGTTAGGGCTAAAATGAAGAACTAAACTCCAAGTTTAGCAGCACACAAGCTGAAATGCAAGCTTTCAGAGCCCACTCAGGGAGCATATGCAAAGCCTGCAATGTGCATTGCAAAGGCTGCCTGTCCCATGCCTCAGATATGTCCCTTACCTTGTCTTAGGCACTGAGAACCAGGATGCCCATGTTGGAGAGGACCACCACAGTCACCACCTCCTCCTCCTCCACAGTTAGGGGGGGAGCATTCCTTGAGAAGGAACTCATTGATCAATTTCAAAGACAGGCTGGGCAAACCAGATTCCAGCTGGAGTTAATCAGTGTCCACACTGCTAAGAGGCTGGGAGAGAAAGGCAGTGAGCAGATGGGATGGTTCTCAGCCTGGCCTCTGTGAATCTCAGGGGATAGGTGGGGAGGGAAGGTGGACTTCCTCTGCCTGGCTGGCACCTCCGACCTGTCTGAGCCTTTATTTAACACTAGGAGGCCCACTGGGTGTTCCTGTGCACATGCAGATCTTATTTCCTGGGCAAAGATCTTCCAGAATTGATCTGGCTTTGCTGGAGAGGGATCTTGGGGAGAGGAAGGAGATGACAAGAGAGATGGTAAAGTTTTGCAAACACTTGACTGTAAGAGGATGAAGATGCAGGGGCTGAGAGGATGAAGATGAAACAGGTGGCAGGGAGGAAAGGCTTTGATTTCCAAAAAGTTTAACGGGAGAAAAATGGACAACCACTCCCCCTCCGTAACCCCATTATACCATAAGGTAGAAAACAGAATCTGTCAACCTCTGCTTTTGTTTCCTCTATAAGACAGTAGAAATGTCTGGATGTCTGGGCTAGGCTGTGTGTGTTTAGTCGCTCAGTCGCGTCAGACTCTTGGCGACCCCATGGACTGTAACCCTCCAGGCTCCTCTGTCTATGAGGATTCTCCAGTCAAGAATACTGGACTGGGTTGCCCTGCCCTCCTCCAGGGGATCTTCCCAACCAGGGATCAGACCCAGGTCTCCCGCATTGCAGGCGGATGCCTTACCATCTGAGCCCCCAAGGAAGTCCCTGGGCTAGGTTAATGGCAGTTTATTCGGTTTATAGAATTTAATTTTGCCAGGATAGTTAATGCCTCCAAAGCCAAGCTGGCTCCTCCGCTCCCCAAACAATTCCAGATTCCAAAACCTTGCTCTTTGGATGCAAAAATCTCCCCAAAGGAGGTTGATTCATAGGCTAACCTAGCGTTTGTTTATCCATGTAATAAAAGCTCAACTCTGTCAAACTCATCAATGGGACACAGCATCACTCCAAATCGCGCGTGTCGCATTGTTTCCTCCCATCCCGTCCTCCTGGACTCCAGTAAAACACTCAGGATCAATCCACTAAAGACCATCCCTCCTCCGCCCTCCTCTTCATGAGAGACAACGCTGAGGGACTCTTCTGCACCACCGCCTAAGTGTGCATTTACGATCGTGCTAATGAGAAGTCCCTACTTCGGTCGCTGGTTGGCTGAGCCGCCCCTAGCGGGGGCTTCTCTAGGCGGCGGTCGCTGGGACTCCTCCACAATAGGGATGAGGAACACATAGTTGCTTCCGGGGAGTCAGCAGGTCCCCGACCGCACGATCACCCACCCAGCCCTAGAGCCCGTCCCGCAGTCCGCAGCACGCCACCCTTCCCAGCCGCGTCCCCGAGGTTATTTGCCAGGACGCCCCCACCGCCCCCGCCGTCCCCCGGGCTGCTGCAGAGTGCGCGCCCCGCGGCGGCAAGAGGGTGGCGGCGGCGGCGGCGTCTGCGAGCGGGGCCCGCCCGCCTGCTCACCCCGCGTCCGGAGCTGGGCTGCTGGCGGCGCTTAGCGGCGCCGGGGCCGCGGGCTGGGCTCGCGCGGCGTCTCGGGGCCGGCCCCCTCCCTGCGCGCGTGCTGCTGCAGCGGCCCTCCGCACCCAGGCAGCCCGGCGGCGGCGGCGGCGGCAGCTCCAGCCGCACGGCCCCTCTTCATACTTCTCTGATGGCTCCTCTCGGTGCTGTTTGGGAAAACGATTTTTACCCCCGCCCCGCTGCCAGAAACAGATTTCCTACATTTCATCAGTCCACGCAGACCGAGCGGAAGTCAAATGCTTACTTTTTCTGGTGGACAGCAAACGCAGTTGATACTGATTTACCCTTCAAACGGGGAGAGATTGTATTACAAGCCCTTGGCAGCAATTCCGAGGTTGGGGCCAAGCTCCAGCCCCCTCCAGGTCCCCCAAACACTAACCTAAGAGAGAAGGGGGCGGGAGAGGCGGAGGGGGGGTGGTGGAGATCATATTTAACTCGGGGTTTTTTCACAGAGTCAATGGCTTTAGCACAATATTAAAATTGGGTGTTGGAAAAGTTTTGCTTTCCTGGCCAGCGATTTTTGCAGACTTGCAGGCATGAGCTTTCCAGTAACTTCGGCCACTCTTCGTTCCAAATTGAACAGTTTGATTTCTTACAACTCCCTTTAAATATCAGATTGTATAAGAGGCTGTTATTCACGACGGCTGTTTTCGCTTTACACTAGGAAATACAATTCCACCCTTCCTTCTCTCAGCCTTAGACAGGATTACATCGAATGTCATAGACAATTTTCTCCAACTGTTGTTTATCAGGGCACTATTCTGAGATGAAAAGTCTTCCTATGAAGCAGACAGACGTGCAAGTGTCTGTCTCCTTCACCTCTAGTAGGCATGTGACCTCTTGAACTCAGGATCCTAATTTCCCTCCACTTATTCCTTTCCGTGGAATGTTGTTGAAAAGGATCACACTTTTTGTTGTTGTTGTTCATATGTTCATCAGTTTCACAAGCATCTCCATCCAAGGATGGTATGGCACAGGAATTCTAATCTTGTCTTGGATACCATGTTTAAAATGGTGAAGCTCAGCTGGTAACGAATTTGCCTGCAAATGCAGGAGACTCCTGTCTGACTCCTGGGTGGAGAAGATCTCCTGGAGAAGGGATAGGTTATCCACTCCAGTGTTCTTGGGCTTCCCTGGTGGCTCAGACGGTAAAGAATCCGCCTACAATGCAGGAAACCTGGGTTCCATGCCTGGATGGGGAAGATGTTCCAGAGGAGGGCATGGCAACCCACTCCAGTATTCCTGCCTGGAGAACCCCCATGGATTCTACAGTCCATGGCTTTGCAAAGAGTCCAACACAACTGGGCGACTATGCACAATGTACCACCACCGCACCCCAACTTCCCCCACACTTCACACACACAGAATAGAAACTACCTGTGTGTGGACAACAGCCAAGTGATGTGGATAATTTTAGATATAATTGGAATAATGCATTTTGCACTTATTGTTGCTTTCATCTGGAAATGGTTATTTGCTCTAAAATATCTAGAAACTTAATCAGTTCTTTGGTTGTAGTAGCAGGGCAAAAATCAAGAAGAAGGGGAGAAAACAGATGGAAAAGTTTGGTGAAACTGAACTCCAAGCTTTTCATTTTAGTTCAATTGGATATTGCAGTTAGNATTTGCCAGGACGCCCCCACCGCCCCCGCCGTCCCCCGGGCTGCTGCAGAGTGCGCGCCCCGCGGCGGCAAGAGGGTGGCGGCGGCGGCGGCGTCTGCGAGCGGGGCCCGCCCGCCTGCTCACCCCGCGTCCGGAGCTGGGCTGCTGGCGGCGCTTAGCGGCGCCGGGGCCGCGGGCTGGGCTCGCGCGGCGTCTCGGGGCCGGCCCCCTCCCTGCGCGCGTGCTGCTGCAGCGGCCCTCCGCACCCAGGCAGCCCGGCGGCGGCGGCGGCGGCAGCTCCAGCCGCACGGCCCCTCTTCATACTTCTCTGATGGCTCCTCTCGGTGCTGTTTGGGAAAACGATTTTTACCCCCGCCCCGCTGCCAGAAACAGATTTCCTACATTTCATCAGTCCACGCAGACCGAGCGGAAGTCAAATGCTTACTTTTTCTGGTGGACAGCAAACGCAGTTGATACTGATTTACCCTTCAAACGGGGAGAGATTGTATTACAAGCCCTTGGCAGCAATTCCGAGGTTGGGGCCAAGCTCCAGCCCCCTCCAGGTCCCCCAAACACTAACCTAAGAGAGAAGGGGGCGGGAGAGGCGGAGGGGGGGTGGTGGAGATCATATTTAACTCGGGGTTTTTTCACAGAGTCAATGGCTTTAGCACAATATTAAAATTGGGTGTTGGAAAAGTTTTGCTTTCCTGGCCAGCGATTTTTGCAGACTTGCAGGCATGAGCTTTCCAGTAACTTCGGCCACTCTTCGTTCCAAATTGAACAGTTTGATTTCTTACAACTCCCTTTAAATATCAGATTGTATAAGAGGCTGTTATTCACGACGGCTGTTTTCGCTTTACACAAGGAAATACAATTCCACCCTTCCTTCTCTCAGCCTTAGACAGGATTACATCGAATGTCATAGACAATTTTCTCCAACTGTTGTTTATCAGGGCACTATTCTGAGATGAAAAGTCTTCCTATGAAGCAGACAGACGTGCAAGTGTCTGTCTCCTTCACCTCTAGTAGGCATGTGACCTCTTGAACTCAGGATCCTAATTTCCCTCCACTTATTCCTTTCCGTGGAATGTTGTTGAAAAGGATCACACTTTTTGTTGTTGTTGTTCATATGTTCATCAGTTTCACAAGCATCTCCATCCAAGGATGGTATGGCACAGGAATTCTAATCTTGTCTTGGATACCATGTTTAAAATGGTGAAGCTCAGCTGGTAACGAATTTGCCTGCAAATGCAGGAGACTCCTGTCTGACTCCTGGGTGGAGAAGATCTCCTGGAGAAGGGATAGGTTATCCACTCCAGTGTTCTTGGGCTTCCCTGGTGGCTCAGACGGTAAAGAATCCACCTACAATGCAGGAAACCTGGGTTCCATGCCTGGATGGGGAAGATGTTCCAGAGGAGGGCATGGCAACCCACTCCAGTATTCCTGCCTGGAGAACCCCCATGGATTCTACAGTCCATGGCTTTGCAAAGAGTCCAACACAACTGGGCGACTATGCACAATGTACCACCACCGCACCCCAACTTCCCCCACACTTCACACACACAGAATAGAAACTACCTGTGTGTGGACAACAGCCAAGTGATGTGGATAATTTTAGATATAATTGGAATAATGCATTTTGCACTTATTGTTGCTTTCATCTGGAAATGGTTATTTGCTCTAAAATATCTAGAAACTTAATCAGTTCTTTGGTTGTAGTAGCAGGGCAAAAATCAAGAAGAAGGGGAGAAAACAGATGGAAAAGTTTGGTGAAACTGAACTCCAAGCTTTTCATTTTAGTTCAATTGGATATTGCAGTTAGCTCCATATTTCTCCTTCGGCTTCCCCATAAAAGGGGGGCAGGGAAGCCATTCCTCATTTTAAGGCGAAACGGCATCATAAAAAGGCCTACCTTACTGCTTACATATGCCTCAACAAGAACAAAACATAGAGAATGGATTACTGATTAATTTGAGTAATCACTGTCAAAATGACATTTTTTCAAAATTTAACCAGATAGATATGAGTGTTCTTAGAGCCCCAACAAAGAACTGTTAGTTTCTAAACCTATAAAATTTAAGTAAAATCAAACATCCTTGACAATTTTCATGATCAAAATATTACCCGCCAATAAATTATCTCCAAGGCATATATTAAGAGTTTAAAAAGTTTAACACCTAGATTTTCAAAAGCTAGGATTCTCTTCTACTATCTATATACATTTTCTTGTCACATCATTCAATATTGATATTTTTAAAAAGTGAATTGCAAAGACAATAATTTTGTTGATTAAGGGAATTTGTTAAACCCAACTTGGGACAATCAGGAGTCTTCCAGAAGCACTGGGAGAGGATCATCATTCAAATTACTTCCTTTTATGCCTCTTTCTTCCAGGTATTTTGCATTTTAAATTCTGCATTATATCAGACTCTCTGAGCAAAAGCCAAAAGAAAAATACTAGGAGAAATATGTATTTTCTCTCTTAGTATCTAAGAGTTGATACTGAATACTGAATATTCTTCTGGTGACAAAAGAGAAGTAACACAAAAGATTTCTGAAGAGGCAGCAAAGTGGATTTTCATTTGATTTTTTCCACTTGATCTTTGTGTTTTTGAAAGTCAAATTTCTACTTATGTATTCCAATCAGTCACTTATAAAAATCTGTCAGAAAACCTTTTTGTCCAAGAATTGTCTTGCCTTCTTCTCAAGCTAAAGACATTTGTCTTAGGAAATCCTACTGACTCGATGATAACTCCCCTCATGTGAAGGTCAAGGAAGCTAATGCCTCATCTATTGGAGTAAAAAGGATCTAAATACATTCTTGAGACATAATGGCGTAAGTGGGGATGTAAACTGATACAACCATTATGGAAAACAGTGTGGAGTTTTCTTTAAAAAAACTAGGAATATATCTACCATATGAACCTGCAACCCCCGTACTGGGCATACACACTGAGAAAACCATAATTCTAAAAGACCCAATGTTCATCACAGCAACATTTATAATAGCTAGCACATGGAAGCATCCTAGATGTCCATAGACAGATGAACAGATAAATAAGTCATGGTACATTTATACAATGGAATATTACTAAGCCATAAAAAGGAACAAATTTGAGTGAATGGTAATGAAGGTGGATGAACCTAGAGTCTCTTACACAGAGTGAAGTAAATCAGAAAAACAACTATCATATATTAACATCTATCTATCAAATCTAGAAAAATGTTACTGATGAACCTAGTAGAGAATGGACTTTGGACACAGTGCGGGAAGGGGAGGATGTGATGAACTGAGAAAGTAGGATTGACATATATATTACCATGTTTAAAACAGATTGTTAGTAGGAAGTTGCTAAATAACACTGTGAACACCTGGCACTCTATGATGATCTAGAGGTGGAATGAGGGGAGGAAAGGGAGGCTCAGGAGGGAAGATATATATATATATACACACATTATATATATATAGCTATACATATACATATCTATACACACAGACACACACAGACACACACACATAATTACATATATATATATATATATAACTATGGCTGACCTAATTTTCTAATTATAGGAAAGTGAAGTCGCTCAGTCATGTCCAACTCTTTGCAACCCCAGGGACTATGACCTGCCAGGCTCCTCTGTCCACGGGATTTTCCAGGCAAGAGTACTGGAGTGGATTGCCATTTCCTTCTCCAGCAGATCCTCCCAACCCAGGGATGGAACCCAGCTCTCCTGCATTGTAGACAGATGAGTTACTGACTGAGCCACCAGGGAAGTCCATATAATTATGGCTGACTAGCACTGACTAGCACTTTTCTAGTTTCTGCTTTATAGCAGAAACCGACAAAAAAAATTGTAAGGCAATTTTCTACAAATTAAAAAAAAAAAAGTGTTCAGTGAGTGTAAATTATTGTCTAGACAATCTAGTTAATAATAAAAAAAGTCAAACCCAATTTAAAGAAAACAAACTTGTGTTTTCCTTTTTAAGTTCTCACAGTTTTGGAGACTCTAATATTGAGAATTCCTGGGTTGTTATGTGTTTCAGGTGGCTGAACTTTCAGTGTGGTCTTGAACAGGAACCATGCCTTTTCTCTAAATGTACATATATATAATATGAGTGTATATATACATATATGTTTAAAGTGATAAATACAATTATTTTTTTCCCTTATTTATAGGCTAACTTCCCCTCACTCCTCAACCCCAACTCCCCACTCATGGAAATAATTACACTCATTTATTCTAAAAAGTGGGAAAAACCTTCAATACATGATGAAGATTATCGAGAATTTTGAAATAAGTTAAATAATGTGGGAAGAGACACTGGACTACAGTAAAATAAATTTCCAAAGGTAACCAAGACGTTATTACATCCCTGAATAGCTTCAAAAGGGCACTTAAAGATGACAAATGATAGGTTTAGATGTAAGAAAAATGATACAGAAAGCAACATAAAGACATGCAATGGTCCTGAAGAAACGTAATAAGTGGATGAATTTACTAACTTAAAGCAATGTAACAAGTGAAAACATTTATTTATTTTTTATTGAAATAATTTATTAGGGATGTAAAATATATTTTCCTACCTAGCTAAGGTCTTGGCCATGATATAGGCCTTCAATTGCTTTACATTGAAATAAAATTTTTCAAATGTCATTTAGACAAACAAAGTGGATTTTATAAGTCCTACTATGAAAATTACAAATACTGTTAGGGATAAAAAGCCAGTGCTATTACTTTTCATCATTGTTCATATATAAAACTACAAAGGATAAAGTAAATGGGAGAAATTTCTCAGGAAAAGTTTAAGATTTACTATCAGTTTGATATGCAACTTACTCTCAATGGAGAACTTTAAACTTTATAAGTATAACACAACAGTAGCACAGATATCCATTCCCTACTGGGCAAAACCCATATTTTTGCAAAATGTGTGTTATATATGAGCATATGTCTTCTAATTTTTACACAGGGGATAGATTGAAATCATTTCATGAAATATATCATTTATCTTGTCTAGTTTAAAAATATCATATGCAATTTATATACAGTTATGTGATTTTTCTTGTGTAGGTCAGAGTTGTGTTTTTTATTTTTCCAAATATTTGTGTGGTTTGTTTCTAAAATCTTTTATTAAAATATCATGCTATCCTAATTGAATTGAATATGTCTAAATGAAATATTTTTATAAGTTTGTCTTTTTTTACACTTTTTTACATCTCCAGCATCTTAAATACCATTAAGCCTTAGAGTAGGTGCTTAATAAATAATTGTTGAATGGATAGATGACCATTGTAGAAGAAGCCAATCTGTTAGGAGGCTCACTACTTAATTGGTTAGATTTTTATATATTGTTTTGAATTTAGTAGTTTGGAACTGGAATAGAAAAAAAAATAATGTTAAAATAACATTATAAATGATGGTTTCATTTCCAAGTTTGAATCATTTCATCTGGTTAAATGCAACTAGATTTCGGTAAAACAGATTTCGGTAAAACCTGGCCTCTGTGCCAGGTTTATAAATGAGGTCAGTCTGTGTCACTTGTCACTTCATTAAAAACCAAGGTTGATTTGGACTCAAGGTTTAATCATAACCAATACTATGAGTGAGTGAAAAGTAATAGAAAATATTACTACTTCAGGGGCTTTCAAACTTTTTTTTTACCATGATCCACAATAAAAAATACATTATGGAACAGACATATGAAACCACACTCAGAACACAACCAAAACATATTTCACAAAACAGTACTTACCTTCCCAATTAATGTACTCTGATATGTTTCTGTTTGGTTTTAATCTTTTCTATGCCATTCAGTTGAAAAGAAATGCTGTTATGGAGCTACTAAATTTATTTCATAACCCACAATTTGAAAAAAAAAAATCTGACTTAAAAACTAAGCTGAGGAGAAAATCAATCAATCAAAATTGAGGTAAGACATCAATGAACAGATGGTTTCATTATAAAGAACAGAACAGATGTGCATACATATATTCTCAGCAGTAGACGACATGATGTAATGTCCGTCACAATATCCCCAACACTGTACACCTCACACCTCCATGCCTTTGCTCATGCTGACTCGAATGATCTTTACCTTTTACTTTCTCCCTTTGAAGAAATCAGATTTCTTCTTCCATGAAGATCAGCTTAACCATCACCCTTTTTGTGGTTCTCTTGATCTTCCTAGCAGAACATTGCTGTGCCTCTAGGTCCAGGGCACTGGGATATTTTCTATTTCTTTTATACCTCATTGAGGATGTAGTATCGTGATTGTTTTCTCATGCATCTATCTCCTGTACTAAATTGTAAGTCCCTAGAGAGCAGGAACTCCCTAGGGTTGATGAGGTTCAAGCGGATTGATGAGACAGAAGGGGGAACTGTGCCCATCAAAAGGGAACTAAATGAGAATCCCTCTGTAAAGATGGCAACAGCTATTAATTTTGCATCATTGTGGATAGACACATTTACATTATAAGTGAAATTTTACTGTCACATTTCTTGGGACTCTACTGCAAGTAAACATTGGTACAGTTATCCATTTGTCTTTAACTCTGATAATTATAAATTTAGGATGATAAGTTTTCCTCCCCTTATAATGGGGTTACTTGTGTCGTTTAAGCTGAAAATATTGTAATTTAATATACCTGACTCATTGGAAAAGACTCTGATGCTGGGAGGGATTGGGGGCAGGAGGAGAAGGGGATGACAGAGAATGAGATGGCTGGATGGCATCACTGACTCGATGGACGTGAGTCTGAGTGAACTCCGGGAGCTGGTGATGAACAGGGAGGCCTGGCATGCTACGATTCATGGGGTCACAAAGAGTCAGACACGATTGAGTGACTGAACAGAACTGAACCTACCAAATGTCATACCTTAGCCTAACCTATATTAAACACGCTCCGAACACTTACATTAGCTTACAGTTGGGCAAAATCATTTAACACAAAGCCTATTTTATAATGCAGTATTGAAAATCTCATGAAATTTATTGACTGTGCTAAAAGTGAAAAACAGAATGGTTGCATGGGTACAGGATGGTTGTGATTGTATCAGTTGTTTACACAGATGGTCACATGACTGATGAGGAGCTGTGGCTGCCCCGCATCATGAGAGAGTAACAGATATCACCAGCCTGGGAAGAGATAAAAATTCAAAATTTGAAGCCTGCTTTCTACTGAATGCATTTTGCTTTGGCACCATCTTAAAATAAAAAAATCATAAGTTGTACCATCCAAAGCTGAGAACCATCTGTATTTTGTTGAAAGATGAGAAAACTTGCTGAAACTTCCATTACTGAGACTGTAACTTACACAAACATGGAATCTTTGCTACTGCTGATTTATATGAAACAGTTAGAGAAATGAGTCATGAATTTATCAAAGGGTTTTCCTAATACCAAAACATAGAGTGAGCAACAAGCCAAGAAAGATAGTACACCTGAATCGAAGTGAACGAACTGCGCAGGAAACGGTCAGGGTCACTGGGGCTTCTCTTAGCATTAGGAACTGGGGCCTCCCACTGTTATCACCATAGCCACGTGGACTCTAGAGCCATTTGCAAAGAGATTTCAGTGACCATTATTCCCATTGAAGCTGCTGAGGAACAGACATTCTAATTGTGCTAATAACTGTCACCTCAGTTAAAATAATAACTGAGTCCAGATTTGGAGATCGACGAAAGCAGGTCAGGTCCTAACTTCTTCACTTACTTGCTGAAAACCATAGCAAATTACTTTTCTATCAATTTCTACATCTGTGGAGTTAACAAATAGCCCCTCTCAAAGGCATTGGTTGAACACTATATATAATAATAATAATAATATTACATGCAAAATAGTTTGGTGGTGGTGGTTTAGTCGCTAAGTCATGTCTGACTCTTGTGACCCCATGGACTACAGCTCCTCTGTCCATGCGATTTCCCAGGCAAGAATATTGGAATGGGTTGCCATTTCCTCCTCCAGGAGACCTCAAACCTGGGTCTCCTGGATTGCAGCTGTATTCTTTACTGACTGAGCCACCAGGGAAGCCAAAAATATTTAGTTTACTGTCTGACATACTGGAAGCGTGAAATTAAGGCTGTGTCCTCAGTCATGCCCATCTCTTTGTGACCCTAAGGACTGTAGTCTCTCAGGTCCAGATGTCTCTGTCCATGGGATTCTTCACACAAGAATATTGGAGTAGGTTGCCATTTTCTCCTTCAGGGTATCTTCCCAACCCAGGAACTGAACCCAGGAATCTCCTGCATTAGCAGGTGGATTCTTTACCAATGAATCACCTGAGAAGCTCAGAAAAAAAGGTTAGGTATTTTATTATTAACCAAGGAACTAAATCATCTTATTGACACATTATAAAGAATTCTCTGGGATACAGAAGTTATCATCATTAAAAATAGAGAAGATCAGAAAATTTTATGTATCCTTTCTCTGAATATGATATTCCATTACATACCCTTTAGAAATCCACATTTTGACATTCATTATTTAATCATCCATTCTTCTATCTCCTCTGTGTAATTTTTCTATATAGATGAAGTTGCAGGATCAGATCATAGGTTAATAGGAAAAATGAGCCATTAACCCACACAGGTAGGAGTCAGATTCATGTCCGAGTTTGATTGGTTTGAAGGTCTGGGTTCATTTCCCTCCTTCCTCCCATCCTTTTTTCATTTCTTTCTTTCTTCCTTCTATCCTTGCTTTCTTTTCTCATTCTTTATAAGGAGGGAGAAGAGTCTACACATTAAATGAATTTATGTTCAAATGTAATAATAAAATACTCTGACCAAAAAAAGTCAAATCATTTTTTAAAAGAGGATACTGTTTCTGTTGGGCTTCCCTGGTGTCTCAGTTGGTAAAGAATTTGCCTGCACTGCACGTGACCCAGGTTTGGGCCCAGGGTCAGGAAGATCCCCTGGTGAAGGGAATGGCTACCCACTCCAGTATTCTTGCCTGGAGAATTCCATGGACAGAGGAACCTGGCAGGCTCCCCCATGATCTCCTGAGATCATGAGATCACAAAGAGTCAAACATGACTGAACAACTAACTCAGATTGTTTCTGTCAGGTATCCTAACTCAGCTAAAGGTTCCACATCACATAGAATTAAGCCAAATCCCTTATAGCAGTATGAGAAAGAACTCACACAAAGAACACAGCAGGAGACAGTGAGAAAAGGCTTCTGAGTAGGAAAAGTCAAGAGAAGGTTTCAAACTCTGCACAAAATCATTTCTTTTGGATTTAGCTGTAGGAGAGGACAGATGGGAGTCTAGGCAGGCAGCTATTTAATTGGCTCCCGCAACCTGAAGAGACTAAATAGCCTAGAGGCTGAAAGAGACGTATTAAATAGAACTGGCTCATCTGATTATGGATGCTGACATCCCAAGATCTGCAGTGAGCTGGCAAACCTGGAGTCCCAGGAAAGCTAATGATGTAGTTCCAGTCTGAAGACCAGCAGTTTCTTCAAGAGCGAGGAAGAGCAAGGTCTCAATTTGATTCTGAAGGCAGGAAAAGGGTAATGTTCCTGTTCAAAGTCCAGTCAGGTAGGAGAAATTCTCACTTACTCTGAGGAGATTCAGGCTTTTTGATTCTATTCATTCCTTCAACTGATTGGATAAAGCCCACCCACATTAGGGAGGACAATCTGCTTTACTCAGTCTACCAATTGAAATGTTGATCTCATTCAAAGAGCCACCAGAATAATGTCTGACTAAATATCTGGGCACCCTGTGACCCAGTCAGAATCACACATAAAATTAACCATCACAGGCGAAATAGATGGAAAGAAGCATTGATGCTGATTTAAATATTCTAATCCTTCTCAGCAATCTAAATTTCATCATGTTCCATGCAAATTAAGATGCTAAGATGAAAATAATCATATATTAGCTTGAAAAGAAAAAGAAAAAAAATGATAGTATTTTACTGTGGTGGTTTAGTTGCTAAGTCGTATCCAACTCTTGTGACCCCATTGACTATAGCTTGCCAGCTCCTCTGCCCATGGATTCTCCAGGCAAGAATACTGGAGTGGGTTGCCATTTCCTTCTCCAGGGGATCTTGTTGACCCAGGAATTGAACTCGGGTCTCCTGTACTGCAGGCAGATTCTTTATCAACTGAGCTATGAGGGAAGCCTCATATTCTATATGAGCCACTATATTCTAGTTGAAATGAAGTATAATAACTTGAGTTCTGACATATACTTTCAGTAAATGTTTAAGCACCAAAAGATGTTAATGAATACAAAATAAATGTAAATATTCAACTAATCTTGCAATATAACAAATGTGCATGCATGCGGATATGCTCAGCAGTGTCCAACTCTTTACAACCCCATGAACTGTAGACCCCCAAACTCCTCTGTCCATGAAATTTTCCAGACAAGTATCCTGGAGTAGGTTGCATTTCCTTTTCCAACATAACAAATGTAGCCACTGTTTATTTACATATATTAACTAGGATTTTTCTTTCTTTACATACATTAAATAGAAAATCAATATTATATCTTGTATCTCTTTACATATGTTGAATAGAAAATCAAGAAGAATTCTCTTCTGAAACATCTTTCCCTTTAAAGTATCATTTATTCTGCTAGCAACAAATTAATGAGGCATGCCTTGCTGTTTTCTGAGGCAAAGTCCCTAACTGCACAGAACTTATATTTTACCAAAGGAAGATAGAAATTAAACAAATAATCCAATAAAATTAATATACAACATATCCAGTGACAATAAATGGGCTCTGCAGAAAAATAAAGTATGGAATAAACGTGATGGAAATTGCTGAGAGATGGCAGATGTTACAGGTGGTCATGGAAAGCCTCACTGATAAAGTGACATCTAAGCTGAAACCCAAAGTAAGTAAGTGCACTATGCAAATTCCCTAAGGACCACTGCAGACAGAGGAGCAGCTAGTGCAAAGTCACTGAGGCAGGGGAATGCTGCAAATCAAATGTTCCAGAAAATCAAAAAGGCTCCTAAAGCAGAGATGAGTAAAGGATGAGTAGAAGAAAAAGTCAGAGAGATTAGGGGGAGGGCAGTGGTCCAGATCCCATAGGGCCTTGTAAAGAGTTTGAGTAGAGGAGTGACGTGATCAGATTTACAGTTTAAAGCTGTCATTCACTCCTGGGTAGAGAACAGACTGCAGGAAGACTTTGATTAAGTTCAGGGAAAATGGTTTAATATCTATTGTAATAATCCAGGTGAGAGGTAAGGTGACTTGGATGAGTAGGTTAGCAGTGGACTTGGAGTAAAGGAATCGAATCCTGGATATCTTTTGAATGGTTATTATTTTCTCTTTGCTTCACACTCTTTTCTCCCAGTTTAAACATTTTGTAATGAAGATGAATTATGTGAGCATCAAATCTTAGTCTATAATACATCACACACGACATATTCCACTATGAATTTTATTTTATATTATGATTTAAATTTTATCAGTGATGGATGATGAGGCAGTGTGCTAAACAGACATTGAGGAGCCCCAAATTTTTTCTGTAAGGAATGCTGTAGTTCACTGAAATGGAAAAGACTTTGGAAGAAGTCATCTTGTTTTGTTTTGCCTTATCTTGTTTTGAATGGGGTGGAAATCAGGTTTCTAATTTTGCATAAATTTGATATTGCTATTTGATATTCAAAGGAAGCTCTTGTGTGGTCAGTGGAGCCCAGTAAGAGTGTGAATCAAAAACAATGGAGTCTTTTAAAGGTAAATGTTATGTGTACACACAAGTATTCAGTTTCTATTCCTCCTCCTCACAAATACATCAGATTATATAAAGGCTCTCACCTACAATACTGGGGAGTTGCTGAACAAAAGTAGAAATATTTTCATTTCTAATTGTTTAGTTACCAATTGTTTTAGAACTCTTGGGGAGACCTAGTTCATTCCTACACTGTGATTTGAAATCTTCATAAAATGTTTTAGGAATAATGGATGATTATGAACCAAGGTAGAATGCTCACATAATTGGTTGCTGCATTTGACAACCAATGCCTTGGGGAAGAAAGAGTGTGAAGAAACAGTAGTCATGACCTAGAGGTTAAGAAAGAAAATAAGCTCATAAAGAATTTGTGATTCAGGAGATAACCTGCTTTTTCCTTCCCTACAGCTTTCTTAAGAAGAGGTGGCAAGAATACACGGAAAAACTGTACAAAAAAGATCTTCATGACCCAGATAATCATGATGATGTGATCACTAATCTAGAGCCAGACATCTTGGAANGAGACTGGCCAGACAATTAAGGGCAAAGGCTGGGCCCTGCCTAGACCACATATTTCTTCTTCTCAAAGTCAGGAGACCACCTAGACTACACTGTACAGAAAGGCTCCTCAGAGACGAAAGGGGAGTGATGTCAAAGGATGTTCTCTGCCCATACGTCTTTTGGGTAAAATCCATCTTGGCTAAAGAGATGCATACACACATGTGGGAGGATCCTGGGGTGTGCCAAATATGGACTGTGAAACAGGAAAATCAGAATGATTGGCCAAAGGAAATTCAGAAGAAATGCCCCATAAAAGCAATTCAAACCACTAGGAGGATGCAACTCAATGACCTTCTCTCTCTCCCTGAGTCCACCTGTGTCTATCCATGTGTTGTACCTTTTTCCCTATTAATAAATGCTTTACTTGCTTCACTACTTTCCCTCTTTGTGGGAATTCTTTCCTGCAAAGCTGAAGGGCCAGGGCCCTTGTCACTGACCACTGGTCTAGTGGCTACAATCTGATGCTTTCACCGCCACGACCCAGCCCAATCTCCGCTGGGAACCCAAACCCAATCCAAGCCACTGCAGGCCAAGGCCACCCTAGATCAACACCTCGTAAAAATAGTTTTACTGTCTAGTAAATAAAAATATTTCTATGAAATGAGAAGAAAGTNTACAATCTGATGCTTTCACCGCCACGACCCAGCCCAATCTCCGCTGGGAACCCAAACCCAATCCAAGCCACTGCAGGCCAAGGCCACCCTAGATCAACACCTCGTAAAAATAGTTTTACTGTCTAGTAAATAAAAATATTTCTATGAAATGAGAAGAAAGTACGATCCAAGGAGCACAGGAAGTACAAACATATACTAGAGATATGATGTTTACATAATACTCTTCTTCGGAATTATTAAATAATTTATAAAATCTCATATACTCAGTCTTAAGTATTGCACTAATTTTGCTAATTTCAGTAGTTAGTCTTAAAGAGACATGGAAGGTAAGGAAATACAGCTAGGCTCTGTACCAAAAAAGTATATGATTTACATCTTATGGTTTGGTTTCTTTGCTGAACCGGAGGAGAAGGCATTTATGAGACCTGCCAGAAAGTACATTAATTTTTTCAATGAGGCGGAGTTTATAAGTGGAACCAAATTATATATGAGAATCATACAGATATCTCCATAAATAGAAACAGTCATTTTTTTCTAAAACAAATGCCAATTTCCACAATTTGGAGAGCTTATGATTTCAACAAAATACAGTAATTTTTGTTTTTATTCTTGCTTTCAATTTTGGAATTAAAGAATTACTAATTAGAATTACTAAAGAATTCTAATTTGGAATTAGAATTACTCTAGTAATGTTTTTAGAATGCTTCTTGCCATATCATAAACTTATCTCAGAAGGTTTCCTATATACTTTTTTAACCATTAGGAAAATCATTATCAAGTACTTAAGTTGGGTACTATGGGACTACAAAGATGAATCAGACAAACTATTTCCCTTGAAGAATTTTCCCTGGGTGAAGGAAACAGACAAATGAAGAATTAGGTTAAGGCAGATTCTAGAGAAGAGCAAACAGAAGCAAGATCAGCATTGTCTCTGGAATCAGGGTACGTGTAGTTGTAATAAGGATGACCCTAGAGGATAAGGTAGAGGATTGAACCCACGCATGGAGGTGTGGAAGTATACAGTATTCAGGGAATGAGAGGCAGTCTGGGGATTCAGATGATAGACGGTAGTAATGTGGATGAGGCTCTGATAGAGATTTTTTTTTTTGATGTGGACCATTTTAAAAGGTGTTGTATTGACTTTGTTACAATATTGTTTCTGTTTTAAGTCAGTTTTTTGGGGGGGCAGGGGGGACAAGGCATATGACATCTCAGCTCCCCAACCAGGGATCAAAGCCACACCCTCTTCACTGAAAGGTATAGTCTTAACCACTGGACCACCAAGGAAGTCCCAGATTTTAGATGATCTTGAACACCATACTAAGTTTAGACTCTTAATAGCCTAACTCAAGTTTCAATTCAATTAATTTTCTAACATTTGGTTATTAATTCAGGGATAAACATCATATAACTACATTTTTTCCCTCTGATGAAAACGTCCATTTTCTAACCAATAGAAAGAGTTATAAAACTCTCCATTGACCATAACTCTTTATGGTCTGTTCTTTTGTTTCATAATATAAAGATTGAGGAATGCACTTCACATTGAGAAGGAATCTGCTTTAGCAGGAAAAAAAATAAGTAAAAATTATATTAATTACTTATCACTTTGACCTACACGTTCTTACAGGTTATTTTACGTTTACTTAGAAAGAAAACTCACTTAAATAATTTCAAGTAGAGGGGTTTAAAATATTATTGGACCATTAAGTGATAATGACCTTGTCATGGTCCAGGCACGGGTTGGAAAAGAATTTCCAGACATGAGACAGAATGAGAGGGAAATAAAGTTTATTATAATAGGAGAGGCTGTTAGAACAGCGGGCCAGCTCAAGGGAGAACTGACATGGAACAGAGGTCCTTAGTCCACTTTTATACCCAGGGTACAAGGAGTGGGACAGGGGTCTTGCAGGTCATTGCTTGATTAGATGAGCCACATATGCTGGGTGGGGGAAGAGTAGGGCAAATACCTTCTCCCTAAGGAGTAGGAGGGGAGACAGGTTATACTGTTCCATTAATAGTTACAACATGGGGGAGGGAAGGACAAGAAGGGTCTGATTTTTCCATTCCTGCTTTCCAAGATCCTCCCTGGTTTTACCTGCTCTTTCGTCCTTGGGTCACCACAGACCTCACAGTTTTCAGCCAAGTTTTAAGCACCTTCACCTGGGTATCATCTAAGGCTCCAGTTACAACTGTTGTATAACAAACCACCCCACATTTAGTGATGCAGAATAACCACCATGTAATTTTGCTAATGAATTCTACGGAAAATATTAGACAGAGCCCTGCCTGGATGGCTCATCTCTGTCCCACAGAGATCAGAGAGAAAGAAGGAATGAGGAACTAATGTCAAAAGGCAGAATAGAGGGAGAGACAGTGGGGAAGAAAAGCGAAAGGGGCTTCAGTTTTGCAAAACATCTCCAAGGGAATGACCAGCCTTTGGAAGGGATGTGTTCATCTCCTCTATTCACAGGTGGGCAAAGACAAACTATCTCTCTAGGAGCTGGACAAAAACACTTTAGTTTACAGTCAAGCAGAGAGGCAGGGTCCTCTAGACCAGCCATTAGTTAAAAACAAAAGCAAAGAAAAGCAAGTCAAAGAAACAGTTTCCAACATGGAGTCAGAATTGGCTTTCTCCCAGCAACAGCTGAAGGAGGAAATGGCCACCCACTCCAGTACTCTAGGCTGGAGAATTCCATGGACAGAGCCAGGCTACAGTCCATGGGGTCACAAAGAGTCAGACATGACTGAGCGACTAACAATCCAACAGTAGGAAAACTCAAACAGTTAAGGATTGGAACAATCTGTAGGCTTTGGCACTCTCATATCTGGTACCTAGGGTTAAGTGAATGAAGGATTCTCCTTGCAAACTGGCCGTCTATATAGCATGATGGTCAGATTCCCAGAAGGAGTGCTGTTAGAGGAATGTCCTAAGAGCAGGCAGTCAAAGTAGTATGGCCTTTCAGGATCTAGCCTCAGGAGTCACACGGCATCCTTTCTGTCATGCATTATTAGTCAAATTGGCCACGAGTTTATCCTTTAAATATTTGGATGGAAGACCATCAAATATTTCCAGGTCATGTTTAAAACTGGCATACCTAGATCCTAACTCAGTGAGTGACAGTCCCTCCATCGTGCTCGACTCTTTGAGACCCCTTTGACCGTAGCCTGCCAGGCTCCTCTGCCCATGGAATTCTCTAGGCAAGAATACTGGAGTGCATTGTCATATTGGTTATTTGAAATTTTCTTCTCTCTTAGACTGGGTCTTGCTGATGCAGGTTCTATTTTGATTGGGTTGTTTGTTTTGATTATACTAAGTCTCTTGAACTGTTTGTAAATTTTGGTCACATCATTCTTTGTCAGTCATATCATTAACAGATTCTGTTACATTCACTATTTTAACCCTAGGGCATAATTTGGCACATAGCATGGGTTCAAAAAAATATTAGTTGAAAAAAATGAATAAACTATTTCCCAGAAGGACTTTGCTTGCCTCGTTTTGTTTTTGTTGTTTTGCCAGTCCTGATGGGTAGAATATCCTTTTCAAATTCCTCGGTCTACTGATTCATATATATATGAATATATATGGGGCTTTCGTGGTGGCTCAGATGGTAAAAAATATGCTTGCAACTCAGGAGACCCAGGTTCGATCTTTGGGTTGGGAAGATTCCCCCGGAGAAGGGAATGGCAACCCATTCTAGCATTCTTGCCTGGAGAATCCCATGGACAGAGAAGCCTGGTGAGCTACAGTCCATGGGGTCACAAAGATACAGTATTTCAATGAGAAAGAGAACACTCTAATATCAATTGTATTTAGTAGCCATTCTAGGGGCCCTGCAAACATCATTGTATTGAGTCATCACAACTTTGTGACTAATATTATGATCTCCTGTTTGTGAATGAATGGACTCAAAAATTTAAGTAACTTTCCTTGAGGTAAATGTAAAGCAAAAAAAGTATTAATCCCAGGTGTTAATTCCTGATTCCAACTTTGCTGAACTTGACACTTACTGAACACCATGTATCAATGGTTATGTTAGGAACCAAAGGTATAAAACTTAGCCCCTACTTTATAGGAGCTCAAAGTCAAATGAAAAGAAGTTTAACCATCATAGAAAATACATATTTTTCCCACCCCATCACCTTGCATTCCTGTCCTGTAAGGTACTACAAAGTACTGTGGACATTAAAAATACTAGTAAAGACACTTATCTCATTCAAAAAGTTTAAGCTGGAGCAGAGACACACAAATCCACTTGAAAATGTAATTGGCCTATGTACTCTTGCCCTTTTTGTGGAAGAGGGACCTGCACAGTGAATGACTACTGAATTCAGTCTGGGTGGTAGCAATATGACCAGCATGCAGATGGATCCAGTTGGTTCATGTCATTAAATATTTGGATCATAAAACAAACCTAACTTCTACTGAAAGACAGTAAATGGTAAATGACAAATTAACAATCCAACCACAAATGTTAAAAAAATCTGGAAGTGAAACAGATTACTTTCAGCTGGAACTACCTGGAAAGGCTCATAAAAGAGGGTGGATTTGGTTTGGAGCATAGAAGGAAGTGTTTCATGGGAAGCAGAAGAGAAGACAATGATTCCAGGCGCAAGAAACATTAGCCACAGTAGTTGAGAAACAAAAAGAACAAGACTGTGCTGGGCTAGAAAAAGGCTGAGGATTCCTAGGTGGTGCTAGTGGTAAAGAACCACCTGCCAATGCAGGAGACATAAGAGCCATGGGTTCAGTCCCTGGGTCGGGAAGATCCCTTGGAGGAGGGCATGTCAACCCACTCCAGTATTCTTGCCTAAAGAATTCCCATGGACAGAGGAGCCTGACAGTCTATAGTCCACAGGGTCACACAGAGCTGGACACAACTGACACGACTTAGCACACACACACAGAAACAGGCTAGTTTAGTAAAATTAGAGGTAAGGTGTATTTTAAAGGAAACATAAAATAAAGTCTGCATATGTTTCTAACAATTTTTGAGCTCATGTGCTATTCTATGCTATCAATCATGTCTGACTCTTTGTGACCCCATGGACTGTAGCCCACCAGGAGCCTCTGTCCATGGGATTCTCCAGGCGAGAAGGCTGGAGTGGGTTGCCGTTTCCTACTCAATGGGATCTTCCCACCTCATGGATCTAACCTGTCTCTTGGATCTCCTGCACTGTCAGGCAGATTCTTTACCACAGCACACCACTTAGGAAAACCTTTTGAGCTCCTATACTACACTCTTTCACTGAGTGCTTTGTATTAAACAAAGCTGGTGAGTCTTATTCTAACCATCTATGGAAACAAATGAGAGAGCAGAAATGGAAAAAAAAAAAGTCAGAAAGAAAGAAGACAAAAAGGAAATTTTAGCATAAGAAAGCACACTTGGCAGTGTACAAATACTACTTAACTAAGCCACTTACCATGAGTAGAGCATAAAGCAGGCTTTTTGATTTCGGGNAAAAAAAAAAAAACTATTGAATTTTTTTCCCCTGGGATTAACTAAATCCTACAGGAATGTGTGTAGGTATGAGTCATTTTTTTTTTCTTATATTCTGTTTTGAATTCTGTGTGATCTTTCTCCATACTTTTTTCTTTCTTCCAATTTTAAATGTTTTCTTTTATGTCTTTGGTAATTTTCTTCCTGCCATATCTCTTCTTTTTTATAGGACTTCCATCATATACTGGGCCTGCTGGGTTTACCCTTTATATCTCACTTTTTCCTCTCTCATTTTTTACACAAATATCTTTCCAAAGAGTTTACTCCATGTCTCTTCCATAGCTAATGATTATGCTGTTTCCTCTGCACATCAAAAGGCCCTGGGAAACTCCACTGTCAGATACCCTGTGGACACTCACTGGCACTTCCCAGTGCCATCTGGGATCCTGGAGCAGGGTCCCAACAGGCTGACACTCTTTCCATTTTGGATCCTGAAGGGCCATTCCCCTTACCCTTCATGAAAATTCACAGTACATCAGCCAAATATGAATGGCTGGTTCACTGGCAATCAGAGCAATCTCAGAAAGACATTACAAATTTAAATTTTAATAGCTTCCCTTAAATGTCACAAAGAAAGGATTTCCTATGGGTGCCCTGACTCCAACTTCTGACCAAGGTCACCTGCCTTCAAGTTTGTAACCATGCGGAGAAAATGTAAAAATAGACACACTTCAAAAGACAAACTGCTATTGTGCTAGCATGACAGGAATATGGGGGACTGTACTTATTTTTTCCCATCTTCCAGTATTTGGGTAAAGTATGCATATTAATTTTAAAATAAATAGCACATTTAAAGTAAATCTTATCATATCAGTATGAAAAGCATATCAGTATTTATTGCTTGATAGTCAAATATTCATGCCTTTGTATGTGCTCCTTGCTTTTTATGCATCAAATTCTGTGTCTTTTTACCATATTCCCTATTTTAAACAGAAGATAGTATTGCAAAGTACAGCAAAGCATGTAGACTATTTATGTTTTATGGTATTCCTCAGCTCCTATAATTTTCCAGTTCTTGATGTAAGACTCATATGAGGCCCAAGGGCACTTCTCGTTCTTGGACCCTGTGGTATTCCTGTACTCTCTATCCTTTCTTCATGTTGAAAGCAAATTAACCTACATGATTTCAGTTAATTAGAATGGAAAGTTCCCTTAGAAAGACACAGGGTAAAAACCTCCAGTGATGAAAAGCCACCACCTAACCTGGAAACTCTCATGGACGAAGGAGCCTGGAAGACTGCAATCCATGGGGTTGCTAAGAGTCAGACACGACTGAGCGACTTCACTTTCACTTTTCCCTTTCATGCATTGGAGAAGGCAATGGCAACCCAGTCCAGTGTTCTTGCCTGGAGAATCCCAGGGACGGGGGAGCCTGGGGGGTCACACAGAGTTGAACATGACTGAAGCAACTTAGCAGCAGCAGCAGCAGCTAATATGAAGGCTTTAAAAAATGTAATAGAGATATCTGCCATGTCTTAAACAGACAGTTTGGAAAGGCATTGCCAAAAGGCATTGCAACTGTGTCCTTGATTTGAGTTATACGAGGAGAAATCAATTAGCAGTAATTTCAGTTAGGAGGACAGCTAACTTTGGAAGTCTGTTATTAAGAACTTCACACCTCCTTCCCCCCTATAAATAACTGTTGGTTTACTTCTTTAAAGCAAAGCACATACCTTAAGGTTCAGAGTGGCAAGCAGTACTCTTCAGCTATAAAAGTTAATCAAAACAATTCATTTCTCAAATGCTGATCTCTTAGACTGGGTCTTGCTGATGCAGGTTCTATTTTGATTGGGTTGTTTGTTTTGATTATACTAAGTCTCTTGAACTGTTTGTAAATTTTGGTCACATCATTCTTTGTCAGTCATATCATTAACAGATTCTGTTACATTCACTATTTTAACCCTAGGGCATAATTTGGCACATAGCATGGGTTCAAAAAAATATTAGTTGAAAAAAATGAATAAACTATTTCCCAGAAGGACTTTGCTTGCCTCGTTTTGTTTTTGTTGTTTTGTCAGTCCTGATGGGTAGAATATCCTTTTCAAATTCCTCGGTCTACTGATTCATATATATATGAATATATATGGGGCTTTCGTGGTGGCTCAGATGGTAAAAAATATGCTTGCAACTCAGGAGACCCAGGTTCGATCTTTGGGTTGGGAAGATTCCCCCGGAGAAGGGAATGGCAACCCATTCTAGCATTCTTGCCTGGAGAATCCCATGGACAGAGAAGCCTGGTGAGCTACAGTCCATGGGGTCACAAAGATACAGTATTTCAATGAGAAAGAGAACACTCTAATATCAATTGTATTTAGTAGCCATTCTAGGGGCCCTGCAAACATCATTGTATTGAGTCATCACAACTTTGTGACTAATATTATGATCTCCTGTTTGTGAATGAATGGACTCAAAAATTTAAGTAACTTTCCTTGAGGTAAATGTAAAGCAAAAAAAGTATTAATCCCAGGTGTTAATTCCTGATTCCAACTTTGCTGAACTTGACACTTACTGAACACCATGTATCAATGGTTATGTTAGGAACCAAAGGTATAAAACTTAGCCCCTACTTTATAGGAGCTCAAAGTCAAATGAAAAGAAGTTTAACCATCATAGAAAATACATATTTTTCCCACCCCATCACCTTGCATTCCTGTCCTGTAAGGTACTACAAAGTACTGTGGACATTAAAAATACTAGTAAAGACACTTATCTCATTCAAAAAGTTTAAGCTGGAGCAGAGACACACAAATCCACTTGAAAATGTAATTGGCCTATGTACTCTTGCCCTTTTTGTGGAAGAGGGACCTGCACAGTGAATGACTACTGAATTCAGTCTGGGTGGTAGCAATATGACCAGCATGCAGATGGATCCAGTTGGTTCATGTCATTAAATATTTGGATCATAAAACAAACCTAACTTCTACTGAAAGACAGTAAATGGTAAATGACAAATTAACAATCCAACCACAAATGTTAAAAAAATCTGGAAGTGAAACAGATTACTTTCAGCTGGAACTACCTGGAAAGGCTCATAAAAGAGGGTGGATTTGGTTTGGAGCATAGAAGGAAGTGTTTCATGGGAAGCAGAAGAGAAGACAATGATTCCAGGCGCAAGAAACATTAGCCACAGTAGTTGAGAAACAAAAAGAACAAGACTGTGCTGGGCTAGAAAAAGGCTGAGGATTCCTAGGTGGTGCTAGTGGTAAAGAACCACCTGCCAATGCAGGAGACATAAGAGCCATGGGTTCAGTCCCTGGGTCGGGAAGATCCCTTGGAGGAGGGCATGTCAACCCACTCCAGTATTCTTGCCTAAAGAATTCCCATGGACAGAGGAGCCTGACAGTCTATAGTCCACAGGGTCACACAGAGCTGGACACAACTGACACGACTTAGCACACACACACAGAAACAGGCTAGTTTAGTAAAATTAGAGGTAAGGTGTATTTTAAAGGAAACATAAAATAAAGTCTGCATATGTTTCTAACAATTTTTGAGCTCATGTGCTATTCTATGCTATCAATCATGTCTGACTCTTTGTGACCCCATGGACTGTAGCCCACCAGGAGCCTCTGTCCATGGGATTCTCCAGGCGAGAAGGCTGGAGTGGGTTGCCGTTTCCTACTCAATGGGATCTTCCCACCTCATGGATCTAACCTGTCTCTTGGATCTCCTGCACTGTCAGGCAGATTCTTTACCACAGCACACCACTTAGGAAAACCTTTTGAGCTCCTATACTACACTCTTTCACTGAGTGTTTTGTATTAAACAAAGCTGGTGAGTCTTATTCTAACCATCTATGGAAACAAATGAGAGAGCAGAAATGGAAAAAAAAAAGTCAGAAAGAAAGAAGACAAAAAGAAGGAAATTTTAGCATAAGAAAGCACACTTGGCAGTGTACAAATACTACTTAACTAAGCCACTTACCATGAGTAGAGCATAAAGCAGGCTTTTTGATTTCGGGATTATTGCCTAAAAGAGATGCCATAGAAAAACAATTTAGCATAGTCAAATGTCTTATGACTCTATTTCCAAACACTCTACTTTTCTCAAAATAGAATTTTCTTTTGGCAGTTCAATTGCCTATTTCTTTTAAAGCTGTGCTGGCAGTTCTTCCAATGTTTTATCATCTGGGTATCAGATTAGTATTCATAGTTTATGTTCCTCGACCATATACCTAATGAGATTATAAAAGGCAGGAATGCATAGATTTAAAGTTGAAAATGCTTCGACTGTTAGAAGTTTAGTGCTAGATTTAGTGTCCTTTGGGCTCTAAAAAGTAGAGAAGAATAGGGGAAATTTGGCAGCCATTACAAGCAATAAAAGGTAAATGGATCTTAAAGCACACTGTTAGAGGTATTCAGTCATGCTGTTAAATTAAGTTCCCCCTCCCTTTTCATTAAAATCTGTAAACAAACTAAGTAAAATCATCACATCAGAGAGCTGGAGAAGAACATAATGTTCACATTAATCATTTCTTGTTATACAGAACTGCCGATATTAACTGATACTCTGGTTGCCTGGAGGATAAGAACACCAAATTGTTTTTCTCCTAAGAATGTTATGCTTTAAAAATTATAATATTTACTAACATCTATTTTTTATCTATAAAGTTTGGCATTCTTTATTTGCTTAAATTATATTGTTGCTTGCCATCCCTAACTTTATCATATGTTATGTTAATTATTATTTAGGAAAATGTATCTCTGAAAATTTTCTCAATACTTCCTATTACACAGTCAAGTTTAATCTACTACATATATATATATTTATGTGTGTATATATATTATTTTTTTAATCTTGTCTTTATTATTACCTTCCACTTTCTGCTTTAGAATCCTCTGTAAATTTTGTCTTGTTCTGAACTTCTGGCATGTTCTAAACATGCTAAATTAGCCACAAAATACTGAAACATCTTCAAAAGGATCCAACTTTTACCAACATCCTGGTAACAGAGATGATGTTCGGTTGTATACATTCCCTCCTCTACGTCCAGCATCAATAAAACACATGAATACAAGAATTACTAAAAGTATGGGAAAAGTGAAGATACACCATGTTCTAAGATAACCAAAAACAGGGAGTTTTACCCAATGGATCTGTTTAAATAGGGATAGGCAAACTGCTAGAAAACAGGATTCATTAATCCACTCAAAAGAAAAAAGGGAAAAGAAATATTAACTATGGCACTTTTGCTGTAAACATTCTTTTTGCCCCTTAGTGGAGTGCTTCATCAAATCCAGGGGAATATTAAGGAAATTCCCTGGTGGCTCAGACAGTAAAGCATATGTCTACAATGCAGGAGACCCGTGTTCGATCCCTGGGTTGGGAAGATCCCCTGGAGAAGGAAATGGCAATCCAGTCCAGGACTATTGCCTGGAAAATCCCATGGACAGAGGAGCCTGGTAGGCTACAGTCCATGGGGTCACAAAGAGTCGGACACAATTGAGCGACTTCACTTCACTTCATTCCCTTTAAAGCCTTTCTTTATTCTTAAAATCTGGTAACTAAATGATAAAAGCATTACCAGAAAGGATTTTTACATACCCATAAAATGTCTCTGTGACATTGTGAATTTCGTTTTAATCACTTATTTGTCTTATTTCAGCCAGTTTGTTTTAAAATGCTAGGAACCTGTGGGTAAAATACTCCTTGACATTAATGATATTAGCAGACTAGCTCAATCTAAGAATTTAGATTAAGTCTGGAAGTTATTAAAAAGTTTCTTGATTACTTTTCCACTGTAATTGCTACCCAGTGATAGAATATTAATTATGAAGATCAATTCATTTACTACCTTTTTAAAGAAAGTATAAAATGAGTTGTATATTTGCATGTACTAAAATGCCTATTTTTCTTGGCTTTCTTTTTTATATATTAATTCTCTTAGGACATTTCTGGTTATATGTCTGGAAACTTCAGCCATCCAGAAAAAAAGAAGGCTGGGAAATAATGAAAAAAAAGTGCTGAAAGAATTCACATAAAAGTTTTGGAGACTTGAAAATGGGAACAACAGACACAAAAAGTTATTGAACCAGGAAAAAAAAAGGCCTTCCTGGCAGGTACCTTTATAGCAATACACTGATAACTGTGGGATAAAAATAAAGGCACCTAGACGTTATTACAGTTCTCCTCCATGAAATCAAAACTCTAACTCAAAGGTAGAGAGAATCTGATTCATATTTTATCTTTCTGGTTTAAACATTAAGGAAAAAAATTACCAGTTGTAAAACAAAAATGAAATCTTAAAAATAAATTTAGTTCAAGTATCTTCTTGGGAATTACATCTTATATACTTCTATACAAATATACACATAAACACACATAAAGAGGATGGTACACAACCTGTGTATTGACATATAATGTCAAAACTATATAGAATCAGTTTGTTAGTATGAATCTCACCACTAGCCCTTAGATACTGATATTTTCCAATAGGTGTCCAAGCAGTGGAAACAATATAATAATGATAAGTCAGATGAGTTTCTTCAAGTGGGATTAATTATTTACTTTCTTTCTGAATATTAGCAATCCAAGAGATATTAAATTAAATGTTAAGATTCTAGGAATTGGATGAGAGATTATTTAAGGAAGGGGAGAAATTCTTGTTTAAGGAAGGGGAAAATTCTGCCTTTTGAATAATTCAGTCCATGTTTTTCATTACTCTCATGCAACCAAGATTTCCTCTGGAGTTACCATAGTATTCACTAATCACTAATAAAATACTCTATTACCTAATTTGGAAACCTAGGGGATCCTGAAGGTGTGAAGAAAGACAGTAATCTGAGATTAAAAAACAAATTCATTAAGTTTCCACTGAGCCGTGATTCGCTCTTTTTTCCCCTTCTTTTCAATTTATAAGCTTTAGTTGAAATTAATACCAATTCACATTCCATTCCAAAGGTAAAGGGATTTCACTCAATCACTTGAATATGCAGAGTAATTTTGATTCTTCCCTCCATTAAGATCTAATGATTCTTCTTCAGAAGGAATTTTCAAGTCTGAGCACCACTCACTCCCCACCTCTTCTTAAATGTTTCCTCTGCTACTTCCTTAGTGAAACTATCATTTTGTACATCTGAACTACTGCAATATATCTCTAGTGGACCTCCATTTATAGCCATTTGTCTCAGCTGGCTACAACCAATTCTCCATGTTGCTTTATATCACATATGATTATGTCATTGTTGTGCACTAAAACTTGTCAACAGAATCTGAATGCCAATTGAACACAGACCCTATTCCTTACTGTAGTATTCCAAGGTCTTCACAATCTGGGTCCATCTGCAAACCCTCCATTTTCTACACATCGGACAGGAGACTTTCAGAATTATAGATTTCACAGGCTTATAACCTATCTATCTTTTTTTATCTAGCTATAAATATATGTATGTATGCTAAATTGTTTCAAATGTATCTGACTCTTTGAGATCCAATGGACTGTAGACTGCCAGGCTCCTCTGTCCATACCAGGCAAGAATACTGGAGTGGGTTGCCATGCAATCCTCCAGTTCTTCATGACCCAGGAATCAAACCCACATCTCCGGCAGCTTCTGCACTGCAGGCAGATTCTTTACTACTGAGCCACCAGGGAAGATATATGCATATATCTACAAATGTATACCTATAACACATATAAACTTTCCAAAGTAGATATTTAAGAAACTTAACATTTTTTTTCAAATAAAGAAAACACAAAATTGCCTTAAAACATCAACTTTATTAAGAAATACTTTTTCCCTTCACTTAAATTTAGCATACTTATGAAAACACTTCACCTTGTTCTGTCATCTATTTTTCATATATCACTATAATAATGATGACTTTGTCATAGATTGGCAGGAATGTCTGGCAATGACAGGTATTTGGGAATCACTGCAGTAGACTAGTCATCATTCCCTAAACACACATTGATTGATAATATTATGACTCACAGACTTATATTAATTATGAGAATGGTTGAAAACACAGATGACTGTATCAGTCAAAACCTTGGCAGGAAACCAGCACAGTCAGCAGGGATTCTGAAGGTAATTTAACAGAGTAGAAGCAAGGTCAGGGTTAAGGAAATCAACAAGGTATGTTAGAGCATCCAGGGATTAGCAACAGCAGGAAGTCCCTGGGGCTGCATGGAATACTAGAAGGTATCAGAAGCTCAGGGAGGCCTCAAGGAATTTGTAAATGAAAGAATCAGAATCCTGAGCCCTTGCTGCTGCTGCTCAGTCCCTTCAGTCATGTCCAACTCTGTGCGACTCCATAGACAGGAGCCCACCAGGCTCCCCCGTCCCTGGGATTCTCCTTAGCAGAGAGCAAACAAAGAAAAAAACTACATCCCTTGCCTCTTTCTGATGGTCAATGTCTCAAATTGGTCAATTCAGCAGCAAACCAGAGGGCCAGGGGGACAAGGCTGACAGTGTCAGTAGGGATCAGGCCAGTTCTCTTCACAGAACAGGGAAAAGAGAACACGGGTAGGGAAATATGGGAAGGGCAAAAGGAAAATATGTAATCAACCAATTTTCTTCCTGGCTTATTTGTAGAAAATTTAAGGCAAGCTAATTTGAATTGCAGTGGTCTTTATTTTGCCCCCTTTCCTTAGCTAATTGTGTTAGAAAGCCTATGCGGGAGCAGTGCTATCCAAAATCTTTGTGTGTTATGGCACATATCAGTCAACCAAAGAGAATTTCATATGCATACAATCAGTCCTCAATTTACAAGGGTTTCACTTAAGAATCTTCAATGGTGCAAAAGTGATATGCATTCAGTAGACTCATACTTTGAATTTTGATCTTTTTATGTGGTCTGATTCCATCTCCTGATGCTGGGCCTCTGCGGTGAGTGACAGCTCCCAGTCAGCCATGCAATCACGAGAGTCAAACATCAATACTCTTGACAGTCACTCTGAACCCATAAAACCATTTTTTTTCTTTTTTTTTTTAATATAGTGCTCAATAAATGTCATGAGATACCTTACATTTTATTATAAAACAGGCTTTGTGTTACATGATTTTGTTCAATTGTAGGCTACTGTAAGTGTTCTGAGCACATTTAAGGTAGGTGAGGCTAAGCTATAGTGTTTGGCAGGTTAGGAGTATTAAATGCAGTTTTCCAAATTCACTGACATATTGAGTGCAGCACTTTCACAGCATCATCATTTAGGATTTGAAATAGCTCAACTGGAATTCCATCACCTCCACTAGCTTTGTTTGTAGTGATGCTTCCTAAGGCCCACTTGACTTCACACTCCAGGATGTCTGGCTCTAGGTGAGTGATCACACCATCACAGTTATCTGGGTCATTAAGATCTTTTTTGTATAGTTCTTCTATGTATTCTTGCCACCTATTCTTAGTATCTTCTGCTTCTGTTAAGTCTATACCATTTCTATCCTTTATTGTGCCCATCTTTGCATGAAATGTTCCCTTGGTATCTCTAATTTTCTTGAAGAGATCTCTAGTCTTTCCCATTCTGTTGTTTTCCTCTATTTCTTTGCATTGATCNAAGGCCCACTTGACTTCACACTCCAGGATGTCTGGCTCTAGGTGAGTGATCACACCATCACAGTTATCTGGGTCATTAAGATCTTTTTTGTATAGTTCTTCTATGTATTCTTGCCACCTATTCTTAGTATCTTCTGCTTCTGTTAGGTCTATACCATTTCTATCCTTTATTGTGCCCATCTTTGCATGAAATGTTCCCTTAGTATCTCTTAATTTTCTTGACGAGATCTCTAGTCTTTCCCATTCTATTGTTTTCCTCTATTTCTTTGCACTGATCACTGAGGAAGGCTTATCTCTCCTTGCTATTCTTTGGAATTCTGCATTCAGATGGGTATACTTTTCCTTTTCTCTTTTGCCTTCGCTTCTCTTTTTTCTCGGTTATTTGTAAGGCCTCTTCAAACAACCATTTTGCCTTTTTGCATTTCTTTTTCTTGGGGATGGCCTTAAGATATTTTTAAGNCTTGCTATTCTTTGGAATTCTGCATTCAGATGGGTATACTTTTCCTTTTCTCTTTTGCCTTCGCTTCTCTTTTTTCTCGGTTATTTGTAAGGCCTCTTCAAACAACCATTTTGCCTTTTTGCATTTCTTTTTCTTGGGGATGGCCTTAAGATATTTTTAAGCTTATGACTGGGTTAATGGGACAATCCCACCATAAGCTGAGAAAGATCGACATACAAAAGGCTTGGTGAAAAAAATTCTTTTTGCATTCTCTTTATATGATATTTTAAATAGAGATGATTCTACATATTAAATTTATACGAAACTTCCTAACAATATTTAAGCCTAAAATTTTCGCATAGGAAAATTAATCATGCTTTTCTTCATACTTTTTTAGTCTTGGTTTTGATGCTTGAAGGGGTCAGTCACAATTCCTGAGCAAGACCTTAACAAAGTTCTTTTCTTATTCTTAAGACACCTGACTAGAAATGTTGTTGATAAAATAGGTAAAACCATTTTTATAGCCTTTTAAAATTTATATGGAATGTGGCTATATTTAAAGAAAACATCTTTTTTCCTTTCCTTATAAAGGCAATTAATGTTGTGAATATAATGTTAAATATTACTACAATGATGGAAGTGAATTTCAAGTCCAAAAAAATTTCAAGTCAGGTGTCCCAAAGTTTTAATCAAGTTCTAAATTTCAAAATAAATATGCATTGTCAGGGCAGTCCTTATGCTACTAGCTTTGAGCACNAAAGAATTCACCTGCAATGCAGGAGACACAGGAGTTGTGGGTTCACTCCTTGGGTCAGGAAGATCCCCTGGAGGAGGAAAATGGCAACCCACTCCAATATTCTTGCCTGGAAAATCCCATGAACAGGGAAGCCTGGTGGGCCACAGTCCAAAGGATCACATACAGCTGGACACGACTGAGTGACTAAGCATAGCACGGCTCAGCCCCAAGTTTCCGCTAGAAGTGGCCACCCAGCTAGAAAGTAAGTTTCTCAGTCTGTCTTGCCGTTAGTTTTATGTGTGGCCATAACACATTTTGATCATTTGGTATAAGCAGAATCGACATCCACAACTGAGGGTTCACACTCAAATGAAATCATTTGCCTTTAAAGCTCTGTTTGTCACTTCAAACTGGCTGGAGGGTCATGTGGTACTGGTGAGCTACCTTGACTCACAAGACTGAGAAAGTCTGGAACAACTGCTGAGAAACATAAGGCCAGTGGTCAGGATGGCAGACCAGAGCCCACTTGTCCCATTTGTCTTGTTATTAGAGAGAGAAATACGTTTCTTTTTACCCTTCTTTTATCCAAATCACTGCTTTGAGGTGTAGTTGTCACATCAACTTTGACTATATCCTCAGTAAATATATTGGTATATTCTTATTAATCCACTCTTATCTATCTGATGTTTAAGTAATCCATTATGTTTTAAATTTCAACAAAAAAAAATTTTTTTCCTATAAGTTTTCTTTGGCTTTTTGCCCTCTCAAATCTGTCTGATCATTTTGTATAATCTGATGTTACATGTTCATTTTTTGTGATTCCATTTTTTTACATTGTTTTTTTTATATTCTGTAGTAATAATTTCAAAACCTCAAGTCCCTGGGGATCTAATCCTGTTTGTTGTTTCTATGATTCTCTCTCATGATAATTTGTTTCTTTACATATTTCTTTACATATATTGTGAGTTCACATTTGTTTGATTTAACCTATGGAAACCAAGATGTCTAAATAGGGTATTCTTTCCCCATGAGGGCATTTTCAATAGTTTCTGTTAGTAGTGAACACATGTAATTTAGGGGCACTTTGACAAGGTTTCTGGCTTAAACAAGGAAATTTGACTTCAGTTTCCCTACCTTGTGGCTTGCTCAAAGTATAAGTTATAAATCTGATTTGCATACTATTCACATCTCTTTGTTTCTGGAGATATATATACTTGAAGGAGAAACATAGTCTGGAAATTTCCTTTATTTCTTAAAATTTCAACAAAGCATTCAAAGCATATATTATTGAGAATCTAAATGTTTACAGCAGTTGAGTCCTACTGAACATACAGTCTTAGCTTTGCCAAAACTGGAAGGCCTCATTTCGCTTTAACCCTTGCAGCTCTGAATTTTCCCCTCAATACTCCTCTTAAAGAAGTCAAGGTCACCCATCATCTTTATCATCCCAAATTCAAAGGACATTTTTCTGATCTCAAGTAATTTGACTTGGTAGCATTAGATCTTTTGACCCCTTTCTACTTTTTGAAACTTAAAATTCTGCTCTCAAAACTTGTGTGACCTTCCTTTATCCTGATTTCTTCTTACATTTCTAGCTATATTTTTCTCGTTCTGATTTTTTTTTTTGCCTCCTTCTCCCTGAATCAATCTTCCCCAGGATATCTTGAAGTGTAATAGTCTGCTTCCTCTCTTGTACATGCTCGCATCCCAGGTGATCTCATCCCTTTTCCACAGCTTTAAATACTGCCTGTATGCTTCCAACCACCCAGTTTACATCTGCAACCCAGAGCTCTCATCAGAACTTCAGGGTGAATGTCCTCACTTCAATGTCTCACAAGCCTCTCAAGACAAATATATGCAAGACAGAATTCTTCATATCCCCACAGAAGCCTGCTTATCCCTATGTCTTTCTCAGTAAATAACCAGAAACCTGGGAATTATTCTTGAATTCTTTCACTCACTTAGCCCTCATAGGCAATTTATTAACATATTTCACCTTATCTAAATTTCTACTCATTAGGTTGGACAGGGTGACCGTGGATTCTTATTTTCCCAGGACAGATGGGGGTTATGCCTGTTGTCCTGGCGTAACTGATACAAGTACAGTATGCTTTTTCATTCTCTAAAATGCCCTGATTTGGCTGATAACTCATATGCTCACCCATCTATCACATCTTTGCCAGATCACCACAATGAGCTGGCTTCTCTGTCTGCTTTTTAGTATATTTTACAATCCATTCTCCACCGAAAAGCTCAAGTAGTCAATTTTCAGTCATGTTCACTGAGAAATTTAAAGTCAATGGGAGAAAACTTACACAGACTTTCATTACTACGTCTATCTATACTAGCATCTGTACACACATACTTCTCCTTCAGTCTGTTGACAGTAATAAGCTATTCTATATTAAACCAGTTTCTGTACACTCCAGCCTCATGGGAATTCTTTCAGTTCTTGGAGTAGAAAAGCTGAGCTTTTTCCGATCTGAGAAACTTTTCTTATATTGTTAGCTCAGCCAAGGATATTCTCACCTAGTCTTCACTTTACAGCTTAATTTCATTCTATCTAGACATGTTTCACCCTGTTATTTTTCTTCAGACCACCGATTTTTCTATAGTTGTGTTATTCATGTGTGTCTGTCTTTTCTACTAGAGTGTAAGTTTATTAAGGACAAAAATGTTGTGCTTGAATGTTCAAGGCCTTCACACTATACTGGCATATATTATGTGAAAGTGAAAGTTGCTCAGTTATGTCCAACTCTTTGTGACCCATGGAATACACAGTTCATGGAATTCTCCAGGCCAGAATACTGGAGTGGGTAGCCTTTCCCTTCTCCCGGGATCTTCCCAACCTAGGAATCGAACCCAGGTCTCCAGCATTGAAGGCAGATTTTTGTACCAGCTAAGCCACAAGGGAAGCCCAAGAAAACCGGAGTGGATAGCCTATCTCTTCTCCAGCAGAGAACCAGGGTCTCCTGCATTGCAGGTGGATTCTTTACCAGCTGATCTACATGTATTTGATACCTATTTATGAGTACATAGGAATGGAGCAAACATTTGATTACAGCATCACCCGGTAGGTCATATCTTTAAGAACCATAAACTATTTTAGTGCTGGCTATGAGAAGTATAAATCCAAACAAGAATGGGGTCCCCAATATATGGTAATATTTCCAAACTAGAACCAATCAAACTGAAAAATCTCCAAAAGCTTCTTTGCTGCATTTGAGTTGGATCAACATTCATCAATGTCAAGATTTAGTTGCTGTGGTTAAACTGCCCAGATATACCTCTTTTATGTATTTTTGAGCTCTGAAATAGTATATCAAAGCTCTAAAATAGTAACCAGTTTATAAATTGAATGTCCCATCTTCCCTTGCAAATTGTGGATATAAGATATTCATATTAACATAAATTAGTTAATGCATATGCTTTAGGAAGAAACCATTGATTTCTCTCAGGAATTAATTGGAAATATCAATCCCCGTGTTAGGAGTGTGGCAGTAGCATCATTTATCAGATGCTAATTGTCATAGTGGACCTAGAATACCCTTTTGGTTTAGAAATACGGTAGCCCTAAGGGAAAGTAGCTTGAATAATTACAATAATTAATGTGCATACAACTGTCTCTTGAAGCTTCATTAGTTTCAATATTGAGGTAAAGGTTTGAGTTCAAAAGAGCTTTCAGTGTTTTAAAATCTTATTGTGCTTTTATTCTTTTATGTCATGAAGGACCGGGACTAAATCACAGATATTTTTTAGATGTAGAAATTCAGAAGTATAACCATAGGGATATAAAATGTGAATAATCAGTTTATATTTTATATTTATACATGTAATACAAACAGGATTATCATGTTCTCAATGAAGTCTATGATAATCTCAACGTCAGGCATATATTTGATATTTGAGTTTTATACATCAATATTCAAAATTTTTTTCTAAAGTTAAATTTGTTTATCTTTACAAAAATGCTTCTTCCCTTTTATATATATCCTTTCAATTTGATATTTTGTTGCAAAATGTACTTATTTATTCAATAAGCTACTTATATCTATGATTTAATCCACTAAAATGATATAAACCATTTTAATATATGTTTTGATGTTATAAACCAAATTTTTTATTTCTTAAAAAATACATCTGGAAAACAATGTGAAGGTATAGATATATGCATAGATCAATAATGGATATTTTATCCTCCTTAATTATTCAAAGCTCTGAGGGCAGCTGTTGAAATAATCTTCATTATACCAAGCATCTGACACATTATCAATACTTATTTGGTAAGATATTCTGTTTGAAGCTATACATGTATTTATGAGCATTGACAGTGTGCCACAGTGGAATAAGAATACAGCATATTGTTAGCTTCCACTGAATACAGAAGTAGTCATGGACAAGAATGAATAAATGTTCTTTGTTAATCTCAGACGCATTAGGTACCTTAACAAATGTTAACTGAATTTGAATCCACAATAGATGTTAAGATTAGATTTCAAATAAACTATCACTAATAAATTGACTACTAAAATGCAAATATGAAAAACAAGGCAGACTGTAAGTTATTTTATAGTCTTGAGAGATCTCAAAATTTTGTAAGAAACGATCTTTACAGAAAGAGAGTATGTTTTCTTTTCTTGCTTTGAAAAAATCATATTGACAATCTTTGATGATCTTCAAAAATATTCAGTAGTATATGTAAACATTAATAGCCAAGAGAGGGATAAGGCTGAAGGTACACGTTCTCTGGTTTGTTTTTCCAATAATTGCAAAAACATGTGTTCCTGACACTACAGGTTTGAAATTGTTGTTGGAAACATAAAATAAATTACAAGTGACTAACAAGAGCAATTTACAGAAGATACACGATCTAGTTCACTAGTCAGCAGGCATATGGAATTACTATAGTAACCATAACTAATGGTGAGCAGGCGCCGTTTTCTAATTATAGCTAGAAGCACTGGACCTGTGCACTGCACCGGTAAATTGGTCCCAGTAGATTCGAATGTTTTCACTGTTTGTCATTACAGACGTTAGCTAAATCAGGAGATTTGAAGAACGGCAGTTTCTGCAATTTGTTAAAGGTATTATACCCATTTCTAATCTAGTTCTGTGAAAGGAATATTACAGTTACTGCTACAACATTGCAATTAAATGATATTTTAAATTTCATTTAACAGTTAAAGAAATTTAAAAAACAATGTTTTTTTTTATGATGGAAGAACTAAAGTGTATATGTGGAGACAAAAAGGGAAATAAATAAAAAACCTTGTTAAATGGTTTCTTTTATGACTAAGAAATGGTACATTTTCAAATACTGAAACAAAAGATATGTCAGCCCCAAATTCTATATTTGGCTAAATCATTTTTCAGGAATGAAGGAGGAAATCAAGACTTTATATATATTATAAAATATATCTGTGTAATTTAATAATATATATAAATTTGTTTCGTCGCTCAGTTATGTTCAACTGTTTGTGACCCCAAGGACTCTAGCCTGCCAGGTTCCTCCTGGATTCTCTAGGCAAGAATACTGGAGTGGGTTGCCATTTCCTTCTCCAGGGGATCTTCCCAACCCAGAGATCAACCCCAGGTCTCCTGCATTGTAGGGGGATACTTTACAGAAGTTCTAGAAATCCTGCCAAATAAAACACACTTCTCACCTTCAGGTTGTGAATATTTTTTAAGTCTATATAACTAATCACTGAACAGATGATTTAGTGAACACTTGCAAAAGGGCANAACCCCAGGTCTCCTGCATTGTAGGGGGATACTTTACAGAAGTTCTAGAAATCCTGCCAAATAAAACACACTTCTCACCTTCAGGTTGTGAATATTTTTTAAGTCTATATAACTAATCACTGAACAGATGATTTAGTGAACACTTGCAAAAGGGCAGAATAACCAGTTCAGTTCAGTTCAGTTGCTCATTCATGTCCCACTCTTTGCAACCCCATGAACCGCAGCACACCAGGCCTCCCTGTCCATCACCAACTCCCGGGATTTACCCAAACTCATGTCCATTGAGTCAGTGATGCCATCTAACCATCTCATCCTCTGTCATCCCCTTCTCTTCCTGCCTTCAGTCTGTCCCAGCATCAGGGTCTCTTCCCGTGAATCAGCTCTTCACATCAGGTGGCCAAAATATTGGCGTTTCAGCTTCAACATCAGTNTGTCCGACTCTGTGCGACCCCATAGATGGCAGCCCACCAGGCTTCCCCGTCCCTGGGATTCTCCAGGCAGCAACAATGGAGTGGGTTGCCATTTCCTACTTAGCTATTTGAGGGTCAAAGATTGCTTGGCTTCCCTGGTTCAAAGAGTAAAGAATCTGCCTGCAGTGCAGGAGACCCAGGTTTGTTCTCTGGATCAGGAAGATCCCCTGAAGAGAATGGTTACCCACTTCAGTATTTTTGCCTGGGGAATCCCGTGGAAAGAGGAGCCTGGTAGGCTACAGTCCATGGGGGTCTCAAAGAGTCAGACATGACTGAAGACTGACACTTTAACTTACTTTTCACTTTCTAAAGAGTGCCTTACCTAACTGAAGTCTCAAAATTTCAGGAGAAAATATTCTAGATTTCCTGTCTTTAGGAAAAGCCAATCTCCCCTTTGCTTCCAATCTTAGTATTTTTGGTAACAAGTACAAAAATCATAGTCAACTATTTTTAGTTTCTCACTTCAGATTCAGTTTATGTGTATTGTAAAATATAGGGCTAGAGTTGAGTGCTTGAATTAGCAGAACATTTCAGTTTAAGTTTATTTTTATCCTAAGACTCTCTTTTCTAGGGGCTTTCCTGGCGATTCAATCAGTAAAGAATCTGTCTGCAATGCAGAAAACCGGGTTCCATCCCTGGGTCAGGAAGATCCCCTGAAAAAGGAAATGGCAATCCTCTCCAATATTCTTGCTTGGAGAATCCTATGGACAGAGGAGCCTGGCAGGCTACAGTCCTTGGGGTTTCAAGAGTCAGAAATAGTGCCTAAACCATCACTACTTTTTCTATGTTCAGCCTCTAAGATTCTGCCAGTCAAGTTATGAAATTTAAATTCACATAGCAATTTTAGACATCATTCATTAGAGCACTAAATCTGTTCTATGTTTTCCATGCTCATAAGTGAATTTCAGAAAGTGGGACTGCAAACAAAAGAGACAAACAATTTTTGAAGTTATGTTGTTTCGGACATTCATCATTCTAATCTAAAATACTAGGTTTTAAGCAACTCGGCTATAGTTACCATTCATTCCAATTTCTATAAGTGATTTATATATATATATATATAATTCATCCTGATTTCTATATATTTGAGAGTGCTTACTGACATTTGCCTTATCTTCCTTATTTTCACTGCTTCTCTACTAAAGAGTAATTTTAAAAAAATGAAACAAAAACTAAAACAACGTAAAAAATCTTGCTAAAAATCATCCTAAATTTCAGGAACCATTGGCATTTCTGTTTAACTTCTCATGGTAAGAAGCCATAAGCACTGGAAGAATCACAGAGATGAATACGTTCATTGTTAGCAGTTGTCCTGGGAAGGTCTAAACAATAAAGTTTCCCTTGTAATTTAATATTTCAGAGTCTGGCATCTATCATTTTTGTGTCCCCTCCCTTCCTTCTGTATGGTTTGGCTTCGAGCCTCTCAGACCTGTGGCTCTTTATTGGAAGATTGCTTTCAGGCACCGGGGCCTGCTTTGCCAGCACTTGTGGAGAATTAGAAGTGTGTGGGGATTTAAATTTATGTCTCTCCCACTTCTCTGGGGAAGCCTGAAACCAATGAATAAAACTCCAGCTCTCTCTCCTCAAATCAGTGCATCTCTGAGACAAATTTACACTGCAGAAATTCCCTGAAGTTTCCTTTGGTGAAACTGCCTGAGAGCCAGCCCACTTTGGTATGGCTTTCTCCTTTTCCCCGATCAGTTCCCACCCTCTCACACATCTTCCTAAAGACATCTCCTTACTAAGCCATTTACCCATGAATCCTTGACTGAAGATCTTTCTTGTGGGCAACCTGACCGAAGCCATGATAAACAGAAGCATTTTGAATGCAGTTTTAACATTTTGTTCTCATTTTCCATTTTTCCCATTAAACAGATTGGCTCTCTATATGTTCTTCTTTAGCACCCCTCCCTCTTTTTTTAACTCCAAAACTCTGCTTTTTCCAGTAATTACCCATATCTGGTGGAGAAGGAAATGGTAACCCACTCCAGTATTCTTGTCTGGAAAATCCCATGGACAGGCATGAGGTTGCAAAGAGTCGGACATGACTGAGCACGCATACACACACACACACACACGCACACACACACACGCATGCACACGCTATCTGGTGCCTCTGCCTTTATTTCTCACTCATCTTCTTTCTCACTAAGACCTACCTCACAATCCTGGGCTTCCTGCATTTGCTAGCAATTTCTACAGGGGGTTGGATGAAGCAGATTCGGCAAGATTAGGCATGAGGTTTAACTTCAGTCAGCCTACCAAGAGTTTCCTGAACGTTCAATCTTAGGCAGAGGAGAAAAGGTCAAGAGAAGGCATAGCCACCATTTACTGAGTACTTGCCATGTATCAGGCATTCTACTAAATTCTTTATGTATGTAATGTTATTTTAAAACGATATCCATATAAAATGTTGATACTGTTACAGAATTTTTATGTATAAATTATGGCACAAAGAGATTAATAATTTTCCTATATTTACTCCATTAGTAAATACAGGAGAAAAATTTGAGCTCATGTCTTTCTGACTCCAATTCATGGTTTTAATCACTATGCAGCATCACCTCACATAAACAAACCCCTTAGGAGTGACTTAGACCCTTGATTCTGAAAGTATAGTCCAAGGAACAGCAACTTCTAAACCACTTGGGAGCTTATTAGAACTGCAGAACCTTGAGCCCCACAAGATCTCCTCCATAAGAATCTGAATTTTCACAAAATCCTCATGTAATCATATTCACATTTGTTTGAGAAGCACTTGGCTAGAACTCTTGACGTCATCAACCTAAATGGAAATCACACTGACAGCTATGTCATTCATTTCACAAACTCTCCTTGAAATTTGACTGTAGGCAAGCTTTGTACTTGAGAGAATTGCTAATATGGATCCATGCCTTTAAGGTGCTAAGAACTGAGTTGGGATCAAGTGAGTCAACTAATGAAAATTTTCAAGATTCTCAGCTGGGTTGTCACTGTAAACTATGGAGTCAGTTACACAGGAAGTGGAGAAATCTACCATCTAGAAAAGTTTAAACCTGATTTTCATTAATCTCACTTTCTCACTCAGATCTTCCTCACATTAGGGATCTCCTGTGTTTGCTTTCAATCACTGTCGAGGGTAGGAGGACTCTAACTGGGCAAGATGAGGCTTGGGCTTTAGCCTCTCTTAGCCTCTATGTCTATCGGTCTATCTATCTGTCTGTCTACCTATCGCTTGCATAAAAATTGCTCAGTTGTGTCAGTCTTTGTGACCCCATGGACTGTAGCCTGCCAGGCTCCTCTGTCCTTGGAATTCTCCAGGCAAGAATACTGGAGGAGGTAGCCATTTCTTTCTCTAGGGATCTTCCAGACCTCAGGATCAAACCCAGGTCTCCCTCATTGCAGGCAGATTCTTTGCTGTCTGAACCACCAGGGAAGCCCCTATCTATTATTTATCTCTTATCAGCCTATTAGGACTTCCCTGGTGGCTCAGTCAGTGAAGAATCTGCCTGCANAGACCTCGGGATCAAACCCAGGTCTCCCTCATTGCAGGCAGATTCTTTGCTGTCTGAACCACCAGGGAAGCCCCTATCTATTATTTATCTCTTATCAGCCTATTAGGACTTCCCTGGTGGCTCAGTCAGTGAAGAATCTGCCTGCAATGCAGGTGACTTGGGTTCAATCCCTGACTTGGGAAGATCCTCTGGAGAAGGAAATGGCAACCCACTCCAGTATTCTTGCCTGGAAAATCTCATGGACAGAGGAGCCTGGTGGACTATAGTCCATGGGATTGCCAAGGGCCGGACACAATTGAGTGACTAACACACACACACACCAATCTATTAGTCATCTATCTATCCCTCTAAAAAATATTTTAAAACAGCTAGTGAATAGGATATGTTACCTTGAATCTCAGGTCAGAATTATTTATGCTTTAAAGGACTAGCATTTTGTCGTTTATTTACAGTTGATAAAGGTACTTGACTGATCAGGTATGTACCATACTTAAACAGTACAAGGTCTTGTTTTTACCATGATATACCTCTTAAAATGGAAACTCGATATCTATTTTAAAGAGAGAATAGCATTAAAAATAATGAGAACTCAATTATTTCAAGAAAAAAACCAACAACGGAGTCCTAGCCATTTCTGTACTTGCTGTTACTAAACTCCCTTGTGGTTTAAGCACAATTCCTGACAGCTCTAAAACTATCTTACACAAGTAGGTCAAGGATTTATGCAAATATTATCTTGCTAAGTGTGAATATTTATCTTGGACACTGCTAGAATATTTCTCTCCGTTTTATAGTTTTAAGGCTTGAGTTACCAGATGTTCATAAAACTACTGGATTACCAAACAAGTTATGAAAAAAAAAAACACACAAAACCTCTTTTCCCCATTCCTCAGTCTAAAATTCAAGGTGAAATTTTTGATAATATGGTCACTGAGAACTCAAGAATTACTGTTTTATTGTCCATGACCCAAAGTGTTGCTAAGCTCTACATTCAGATAGCAGAATAGGTGTTTCTTTTTTATTGACATGTGAACTTGATATTACTTAATGCAGCATTTTGATAAAGCTCAAATGGAAAATCAGCTTAGGTTTGTGATCTAAAGAGTCTTCAACTTTTGTTTTAACCCAACTGAAAAATTACCTCTAGCTGATCTCTGAGTGAGAAGACATGAAATACTATATACAGCATGCAGAGAAGAAATGAGGATCAAAGAGTGCGATGAATCTGCTCTGAAGAAATAAGACTAAGTTTACTTTTTCAGCAGCAGAGCATGCACTTGGGCACATTAACTTTGCCACTAGCTACTCAATAGGGCTCCATCAGTATCTGTAATCCACACATTCTATTAATAATATATATTTGTACATGTACATGTGTACTCAGTTGCAAAGTTGTGTTTAACTCTTTGCGACCCCATGAACTGTAGCCTGCCAGGCTCCTTTGTCCATGGGATTTTCAGGTAAGAATCCTGGAGTGGGATGCCTTTTCCTCCTCTAGGGGACCTTCCCAACCCATGGATCAAACCCACATCTCCTGTGTCTCCTGCACTGACAAACAGATTCTTTACCACTGAACAACCTGGGAAGCCTATATATGTAAATACATGCATATATATATATATTCTCATTTGGAAAATGCAGGAGTTTCCCTGGCATTGGAGGATAAATGAGAACTCCCTCTCCGGATTATGACAGCCTGTTCAAGAAGAATTTTTGACATCTCAGTCTAAAGTACTTTCAATTAATTGATTAATTCCACCAAAATCAGGGTCTGACTCAAAGATATTGAGTAGGATCTTAACCATGCATATTATAAAGTGATCCCTCTTACAATTTAAAAAATAAAAAAGGAAAAATAAATTAAAAAGAAAATGATACTCTTCTAACTTTAAAATTATAAACATTTACCAGTTTTAGAAATTACTCTTTGTTTTTATTCTTTAAAAATTCAAGAATAGTGAGTTTAAGTTAACAGATATAAATAGAAGACTTTATCTCTCTTCTTGGCCCAAATTAAAAACTTACACCTGTCTGGGTCTGTGAGCAGAAACAAATTTTAAGCAGTATATTAAAGTAAAGTAAAAGTAAGGTCGCTCAGTCGTGCCCGACTCTTTGCGACCCCATGGACTGTAGCCCACCTAGCTCCGCTGTCCATGGGATTCTCCAGGCAAGAATACTGGAGTGGGCTGCCATTTCCTTCTCCAGGGGATCTTCCTGACCCAGGGATTGAACCCAGGTCTCTCACATTGCAGGCAGACACTTTAACCTCTGAGCCAAAACTACTAGAAGGGCTAGAGGAGCAAGTTCTAGCTTTGGCTCCCCAGAAAAGACTCCTAGAATAAATTGTTGCAAAAATTGCTTATTATGGGAACTACTATCTCTTCCATGATAGGGAAGCTGGAGAATCAGGAAATCATTACACGAACTACTGGCTCTCATACTATATTACCTCATTTACAATCCAATCAGGAAGCTATAGCTTATACCACATCACTGCCTCCAGAAAATCACTGCTTAGCAGTGAAACGGAGGTCAGGAGGAAACTACAGGAAAGGTTGACTTCAGATCCATGCTTTACCTGCTGATTTGAACCTGTAAAATAAATGCCTGAGACCTTGATTCATTACAGTTCACCCACTTAGAATCAATATCAGGTCTGGAACACTAAGGCATCTTCAAAGGAGTTTGAGAAATTCCATTTTCACCTTTCCAGACTCTGTGTACAGGAAAGCACTATAAAAGAAGACTGGGAAAGATGTCAAGTGAGTCAATCAAGAAAATAGGATATGGTCCAGTCTCGGAGAACCCTGCTACAAAACCAAAAATGTTTTAATGATTTTAAAAAGTGATATTTATGCAGCTATTGTTTTCTTATTTCATTTTCTCTAAAGGAAGTTAAAATGTCAAATTGTTAAGTTAAAGTTCAGATACCTGACAAAAATACATAGCTTGGTAGGTTTAAGTAACAGAAAATGTCAGTGACAAAATTATAGAAACCAGGAACAGGAAATATGTTTCAATTTCTAAGTATACTGCTTCCTTAGTCATTATAGAAAAGCATATGAATGACTAATGAAAATGTCTTCTATTCATTACATGTTCTATGATGAGTCTGGGCATTTGGGAACATCTTCTAATTTTTCATGGCTTAATGATTTCTCTAATAACTATTTGAGCAGGAATGTCAACTATGTTAATTACTGACGATGCTGGATAAACCTGGGTAATATTTTAAGATGCAAATCTGAGCCATGAATCTGTTTTTTCACATTAGCAGACACAATATTAGTCTGTTTGGCTAACAACCCTAGTCCACAATTCTGAAATATATAGGGTAGATGTAAATATCTCAATTGAATTCATGAATACAATTATTCATGCCCTCATTTTTTCCCAAGTCTTTTACTTTGCCTTTGATTAAGAATTCTTTGTTCCCTATAGGGCATTTATAATCCCCTTGGGTAAAATGGTATCAAAGTTCCACTCTTTGAAAAATTGAAGTGCTCTTCTAATTATACAAGTTAATCTGTCATTCCTCAACCTTTTAATGAAACTGCACAATATTTTCTACAACTTCATATTCATCAGAAGTATAGTATCATACTAAGGCAAAAATATCATATTCCCAAAAAATATAATTAAGACCTTATCAACCCACACATAAAACAGTCACACTCTAAGACTTATACTGTCTTAGATTAAGAATAAAAGTGGCTTGTTCATATGGGAATGAACAAGGTGGCGTTATTCTTTAAGGTAGCTTGTTTGATGTGGAGCTTTGCTATAGGGATGCATCTATTAAAAAGGAGAATTATAAAGGATGAGCAGATCTACACATGTGAAGTTTTAATATTCAGAACTATCATAGATAGTCATACAAGATCACTGGAAGAAAAGTGGTAAAAGGCCAACACGAAACCAGAGGTGGATCAAAAGGAATTAAGCACAATGTGTGCATCCTGCATCTCAGGCTCTTTTTTTGACAGATCTCTCCAAAGCCTTTACTTCAGTTGGCTCTTCTGGAAACAAGCTACCTATACATTGAGTCCACTTACATTCTATTGCATCACTGTGTTTTATTTTTTCATGCATTTCCTCACTGTCAGAATTATCTGATTCGTTTATTATTTAATTGTATATCGCCTTCCAGTAGAACTTTATTGCTACAAGCACAGATGCCTTGTGTCACTGGTTCCTTGTTAATCTCTCTGGGCCCTAGAACAAAGACTGGTATACAGTAGTCACTCAAACATTCCCCGAAAGAATGAGTAAATGGATTCTTAGCCAGGTTCTCTCACTTTATCTGTGAAAGTTTTACACATATATCCCTATACACATGAATTAATATGAAGCTTTCCAGATTATCTTCAGTTGAGCTTCGATTGAAAATTCCATAAAGGTGTTCCAATACTAATTTATATCCCTTGGCTCTATTGCATCTACTGAAACCAGTCGATAAAATTTCAAAACTAATAATTTGACAATTCTGGTGCATGCCAATGTTACAAATAAAATATGCCTCATGATTGGATGCTCTGAGAGGGTTTGTGTCACATCTGTTATTTATTGGATATTGCTAATGAATTGGGTCTTCATATCAAGTCACCCTAGATCTATTTTACAGAACATATATTTATATAGAAAATAATAGTAACATTACAAACCTTGGCTTAAGTACTTGGAAAATTCTCTCCCAGGGTTTTACTTTTCCCATAACGGGAATTATTTTTCCTGTACAATGTTTTTGGCCCCAAATATGAACATTCCATCTTACCCAGCATGGACTCTCCATTGTTGAGTTTGGGTGTCCATTCATTTCTTTGCATATCCATCTCCAGATTTTTTTCCTTATTATTACTCATNAATTATTTTTCCTGTACAATGTTTCTGGCCCCAAATATGAACATTCCATCTTACCCAGCATGGATTCTCCATTGTTGAGTTTGGGTGTCCATTCCTTTCTTTGCATATCCATCTCCAGATTTTCTTCCTTATTATTACTCATCCTGTTATTAAATTTCTAATATAATAGTTACACTTTTCAAATTGAGATGTTTTCAATGGGTGGATTGTATTTTTGACGGAAGATTGCCTTTAAGAGTGAGGAGATCATTGAATATTTGATAGTGGCAATTTTATAATTCTGAAAGTCATCAATCTGGACATTGGCTCCCATCTTAGATACAGAAGAAAAGGATTTTTAGAGGTCCATGAAAAGAATTTTAAAAATTATACCAGAAAAAGGGCAAATGCCATGTGGAATAGCTAATTTCTTGGAAAAAAACAGACAGTAGAAGAAAATCTGATAATTAAAATATGGTCACTTTCTAGTCTAAAGTATTGATATTTTTTACAAAACATAATTATTTTAAAGACCTGTAGTCAGTTTTGAAGAAAAAACTATTCTTAACTTTTATTCAGACATTTTCACTATTAAAGCATTTTAAATAATTCATAAACATCTTTAAAATTCATTTATAAAATAGACTATTATTCCCATCATATTGTGGGACTTATGAGAATCAAAAGTGTTCATCTGCATACTCTGTCTAAAAACTATGAATTACCTGTGCAGGCTCAGAGTAGGAAAGTGAGAGATATATTTGTTATGTCTTGAGAGTTCAGATCTTTGTATCTATTTTTTAAGATCTTTGAATTTGTAGTTGAGTTAACCTGGCTTCAAATCCTGGTCCTGATAACCAGATTTTGGACAAGTTCTTTAACTCTGAGTTTCCTAATTTATAAAATAAGAAAAACTGTAAAGCCCACGTCAAAAGGTGCTGCCAGGATCAAATGAGAAACTACTAGCACAGTAACTGAAACAGAATAAACTACCTCTTATCTCAACTATTATGATTGTTGGCTTTTTAATTCCTTGTCTCCAGAAAAAGTTGCTCCTAAATTACTCTTCTTTGGAAAGATCAATCATCAAAATCATTATGATGCATTATAAGATCTTTGGATGAGAGACTAAATATATGAAACTTGAGCTAACCTTAGCAGTTTAAGATTTATTAATTGGTACAAACGAGTGAACAACTACCTCTCCTTACAAATTTGTTTTATCTTATACCTGTCCCAAGTCACTCACTTGTGTTACCTACCAAACTTCTGTAGGCATTTGAATTTTGAACCTAGGTGTATAAAATAAAAGTTATGCACTTAGCAGCATAATGATATATGCTCTTAAAATATATATATATATATACACACACACACATTCATGTAAGACTATATATATGTGTGTGTATATATATATACGTGTGTGTGTTAGTCCCTCAGGTGTGTTCGACTCTTTGCAACCCCTTGGACTGTATCCACAAGGCTCCTCTGTCCACAGAATTCTCCAGGCAAGGATACAGGACTGGGTTGCTGTTTCCTATACTCTAAGAAATTCTAAGGCACGTGAATGTGTTATGTTTATTTTTAAAATGTCAACAGAAGCTATAAGGGCTTGGTAGAATTATGGTTTTTTGTCTCATTTTGATTTTTTTTAGATAACAAAAGTTTACAGGGAATTCTTTGGTGCTCCAGTGGTTAGGCTTCCATGCTTTCAGTGCTGAGGGTCCAGGTNTAAAATGTCAACAGAAGCTATAAGGGCTTGGTAGAATTATGGTTTTTTGTCTCATTTTGATTTTTTTTAGATAACAAAAGTTTACAGGGAATTCTTTGGTGCTCCAGTGGTTAGGCTTCCATGCTTTCAGTGCTGAGGGTCCAGGTTCATTCCTTGCTTGGGGAACTAAGTTTTCATAAGCCTAATGGCACAGCTGAAAAAAAAAAAAGTGGTGAGAAAGTTTATAAACAGAAACATTTAAGAGACTTATCTCAAAGTGAAAGTGTTAATCCCTCAGTTGTGTCTGACTCTTTGTAACCTCATGGACTGTAGCCCACCAGGCTCCTCTGTCCATGGAATTTTCCAGGCAAGAATACTGGAATGGGTAGCCATTCCTTCCTCCAGGGAATCTTTCCAACACAGGGATTGAACCCAGGTTTCCCACATTGCAGGCAGATTCTTTATCATCTGAGCCACCAGGAGCCCAGTGGTGCTTATCTTCCTATTTCATTCTCCTGGTCCTAAATGCATGATCTAGTCATAAATGATGGAATGAAAATTATGAAAACATTTGTCTTCTATTATCTCCACATTTTCATTTGTTTAACAAAATTTTGCTTATGAAATCGGAGATAAACGATGCTAATTGTATAACCATGTGTTCATTCATGAAAGCTATAGCCAGTTGTTAAGTGCCATGGGTTTGCAGATACCAATTTAGTCACAGTTTTGCATAGTAAAGGGTTGGTCACATTATAAACTGCATTCCGCACAAGATACATATTCGCTCTTGGAAGCTTGGTGTGCACTGATTGAGGACACCAGGGTTTCTCTGGTGGAATCTGGCTTAGGGTCGGTGGTTGACTCAGGAAAACATCCAGAAACTTGACCCAGTTCTCACTCGTTTAACACAGGAGCTATGGATAGAAATGTTTTTAAATGTGTCTGCTAATCTATAAATTGTAACAAATCAACTTCAGAGACCATCTGGAACAAATGTCCTGTGCACAATACCATTAAAAGTGAAGACATATTATCATTTGAAGACATATGACAAGAACTGATTTTCAATTAGGGAAGAAACTTGAACCATATCTAATTAACTATCTAGTTTTAGCTTCTTCCAAAAGAACAGTTTGATGCAGGGATAGATATTTCTTTGGTTTGAGGTACAGTTCAATATGGGCTCTAAGTGGAGTCAACATTGTTTCTTAAATTGCACCATAAAACATTTCAGTACCCTATGCTGTATGGAGATTTATTGGGAAGGTATTCATCTAATGAGAAAAGAAAAAGAATAGCTTAGACTTTTTTTAACTTGTGAAAAAGTGAGCCAAATAAATTGGTAAGCTGATGTAAGAGTTCATTGGTCTCACAGTATTAAAACTCTTCAGACTTCAATAGTTAAGATTTATTGAGTTTTTCTTTGTGCTGGGAAATATGCTGAATAATTAATATGCATCATTACATTTAGTCCTCTTAAAACCCTGTGAAGAAGGTACTATTATTATTTTCATTTCACACACAATGAGTTTCAGAAAAGTAAAGAAAATTACCATGAAGCTTGTAAGTGGCCAACCTGGAATTTGAGGCTACAAAGTCAAACTGTATAACATGCATATGCTCTTAACCAGAGAGCTATACTGATTTTAATAAATGTTCAGTATAGCTGAAGGATATAGTACAGAGCTTGCTGGACTCTTTGAGGAGACTGATAACTTATAAATAAGCATCTTAATTGATTTATAGAGACCTTAAAATAGGCCCACTGCAGATTCCTTGGGCCTCCAAGGTGGTGCTAGTGGTAAAGAACCTGCCTGCCTACGCAGGAGACATAAGAGATGTTGGTTCGATCCCTGGACNTTTTTCCATGATCCAGCCGATGTTGGCAATTTGATCTCTGGTTCCTCTGCCTTTTCTAAAACCAGTTTGAACATCTAGAATTCATGGTTCACGCACTGCTGAAGACTGGCTTGGAGAAATTTGAGCATTACTTTACTAGCATGTGAGATGAGTGCAATTGTGCGGTAGTTTGAGCATTCTTTGGCATTGCCTTTGTTGGGGATTGGAATGAAAACTGACCTTTTCCAGTCCTGTGGCCACTGCTGAGTTTTCCAAATTTGCTGGCATATTGAGTGCAGTACTTTCACAGCATCATCTTTCAGGATTTGAAACAGCTCAACTGGAATTCCATCATCTCCACTAGCTTTGTTCATAGTGATGCTTTCTAAGGCCCACTTGACTTCACATTCCAGGATGTCTGGCTCTAGGTGAGCAATCACACTGTCGTGATTATAATTGGTCACATATGTCTACTTTAAATATTTAGCAAATCTCATCATTATTTTATCCACATTTTATATTATTTTTCTTCAATATTTTTATTATTAAGAAAGTTATTGTGTTATTTCATTAGAAATATCTGAATAATATTTACCAGTATGTATATGTTAGTTGCTCATTTGTGGCCAACTCTTTGCAACCCCATGGACTGTTGCCCGCCAGGTTTCTCTGTCCATGGAATTCTCCAGGCAAGAATACTGGAGTGGCTTGCCATTCCCTTCTCCAAAGGAGCTCCCCAACCCAGTAATCAAACCCTGAATGATTATTTACCATTTGAGCTACAGAGAAGTCCTAATATTTACCAGGGATACCCTTTATTGAGCTCTTAACAATATGCCAGCCATACACCAAACACACAGAGGTATTGCCTAATTTAAATCTTACAATAACAATACCATCTTCATTTTACAGGTAAAGAGGATGAAGCAAGAAAATATAAGGAAGATATGCAAGGCACTGAAGCTGAGATTTGAACTTATATTGATCTTAATCCAAAAATTGTTCCTATTAACTTCTATGCTGTTTTTTTTAAGATCCTATTGTACTCTGATCACCAAATTTTGTGTCCTAACATCAATGGTAGGAAAGGGATAACAAAGTTGCTATCAAAAAAGGGAGAGTTACAAGTTATAAGCAATAAGTAGAGAGACTGAGGTGTACTGGGGCATTGGAAGAAATCTAAGAGAGCTCGAGAGATTACAGCTGGGGCAGGGGATATCAAGAAGGGGGACACACTGTAGAGGAAAATGTGGTAAATATGATGATCAGATCCACAGCCCCTTAAAACATCCAGAGAGAGAAAAAAAAGATAAAATCTAGGAATATCTGGGTTGTATTAGGTGCCAAGGAGAGTGTGTAATAGCAAAGGCAGGCATGTACTCTGAATTCAGGCTAACCAAGGCTCAGGTCTGGGTTGCACTACTATGATTTTCTCGGTGATTTTTGACCAGTTACTTGAATTCTTTGAGCCTTAGCATTCTAATGTTTAAAGTTTGAAAGATAATGATAATATCCACTTAATTGGGTAGTTGTAAGAAATAAAATGCCATTATTAATGCACCAAGGAGAAGGCTTGGCACATAGACATCCAATAAGATCAACATTTACTCTACTCCAGGACCTTTGCTAAGTACTTTATACACATTTTATTTTGTCATTAATATAAGTTTGGATTCTCCACTTTATAAGATCTTGAAGGACATAAGGGGAGGTGCCTATAACATCAGAACAACTTAAAGCTGAGCTTAGTTAACCTATATAGTAAGAGCAAATAGCCATTCTCCATACAAACTCTTTCATCAGAAATGAATATATTCTTGGTTTTTTAAGTTGAAGACTTTAAAATTTTCTCCTTTAGCATTGTTTAATTCCTAAATTACTACATTTTATTTGCTCTTTTATGAATAGTTATTAGTTAATCTACATTCTCTGTCTTTCTCCCACTGAGTCATATACTCTGTGAGGGCAGACATTTCTCTCCCTGCTTCATTCTGGAACCCCTAGCATGCAATACAGAGCACAGTGAGGCCTCAAATATTTAATTAATTAAATAAAAGGAGTTTGAAGAGTTATGCTAAAGAATAGACATAAATTGTTTCGTTATTTTAAAGCAACACACATATACATAAGGTTTTTTTATCATTAATTTTCCACATTATCTATGCAGATATCATTTCAGCTTTAATCCGAGCTTATAAAATGGATTTGGACTTTTCTCTAGAGGAACATTAGGCAAAAGTCAGAAAATAAATATAATCTTCCATGAATAAAATCATTTTTTCTCTTTCTAAAACTGGCATTCTTTTATTTAAAATCAGTTTTCTAGCTTTATTGTGGTATACTTGACAAATCAAATTGGAAGATATTTAAAGTGTACACTTGATGATTTCACGTACAAGCCAATTGTGTTTTACCAGTCATAGCAGTGTACTATATCCAGTGCAGAAATGGCGAGTATGAAAAATTGATCTATAGGCCTGATATATTTAAGCAGTCACTGGAGGAGCCTGCTGTACATATTTAAGTCCTAGAATGCCTCCACAGTCTAGTCAAAACAATGGAATCTAGCTCTTGTTTGACTCTCAGTAAAACCACGTTGTTAAGCTCTGGAGCCAGCATTGTCCTAAACCAAGCACAACTTCCTTTTCCATTTACTTTTCCATTTCCTTCTCCAGGAGATCTTCCCAACCAGGGATCAAACCGCCGCTCTTGCATTGCCAGGCAGGTTCTTTGCTGCTGAGCCACCAGGAAACCCATGGGGCCCATTCAGTTCAGTTCAGTTCATTCTCTCAGTCGTGTCTGACTCTTTGCGACCCCATGAATCGCAGCATGCCAGGCCTCCCTGTTCATCACCAACTCCCGGAGTTCACTCAGACTCACGTCCATCGAGTCCATGATGCCATCCAGCCATCTCATCCTCTGTCGTCCCCTTCTCCTCCTGCCCCCAATCCCTCCCAGCATCAGAGTCTTTTCCAGTGAGTCAAGTCTTCACATGAGGTGGCCACAGTACTGTAGTTTCAGCTTTAGCATCATTCCTTCCAAAGAAATCCCAGGGCTGATCTCCTTCAGAATGGACTGGTTGGATCTCCTTGCAGTTAGAGGAAGCATATTTTGACGTAATGGACTGAAGTAGCCTAGACAATAGTTAGGATTTTGAACATCAGAAAGAGACAAGGAAGAAGCATTTATTTTTTATGTTTATTATTTATCTTATTTTAAATAAAGTAATCCTTACTCAGTGCTGAGCAACTGACACAAAAGGTTGACTTGGAGACTACTTCCCAGGTTTTCATCATTGAGAGGTTAGTTATCTTTCTCTCCCAGGGGCTTCCCAGGTGCTCAATGGTAAGGAATCCTTCTTCCAAAGCAGTAGGCACAAGAGACATGGATTCGCTCCCTGGGTGGAAAAAATCCCCTAGAGTAGGAATTGGCAACCCACTCCAGTATTCTTGCCTGGAAAATCTCATGAACATAGGATCTTGGTAGGCTACAGTCCAGGGGTTCACAAAGGGTCAGACACAACTGAGTACACACACATATATGTCTCAAACCTTTGAAATGGGATGTGTCATTGTACCTTACTGGAACATGTTTTAAGTTAATGTTGCAATATTTATTTTTATGTACAGAAAAAGTAGCCTGGTGTGTATATATATATATAAAATTTGGTTGCCAATTCTTAATTGTTTTTTCAAGCTTCACAGTGTGAATTTTTTTAAATACTATTTATATTTCTGACTACAAAAGCAGTACTTGCATTCAATCATTACTCATTTTCTGAAGATTGATGAGGTGGCTTCCAGTGTAAGACACGATGTAAACACAATCACCATGAGTGCTTACAAGTGGAAAGGAGTGATATCAGCTGGATAAGTATGTGGTTTATTAAAGTAAGAAGGGAGGACATTCATGAGACAGGATATCAAGATAATTGTGGATGTCCTGAATTATGCAGCAGCGTGGAACAGATGCTCTAGGTCTACATGTCATCTAAAAGGGAAGAAGAGGAAAAAGAGCAAAAGCCAGGCTTTTAAGACATTTTACTGATAAGAAAATGAGCTTATTTTTTCCTTTCCATCATTGGGACCCACATTTTCTAACTGAGAACTTATTCTGGTATAGCCAGAATAAAGTATTTTCCATCTTGCTTTAGTATTTCACTGTGCTTATATACTACTACCCAACTTTTGCTGCTAATTATGTATTACATATTCAACAAATAGTCATGGAACATCTATCATTCTTGAATGCCACAGTCAGCTCAGTCGCTCAGTAGTGTCTGACTCTTTGCGGCCCCATAAACTGCAGCACACCAAACTTCCCTGTCCATCACCAACTCCCAGAGCTTGCTCAAACTCATATCCATATAGTCGGTGATGCCATCCAACCATCTCATCCTCTGTCATCTCCTTTTCCTTCTGCCTTCAATCTTTCCCGGCATCAAGGTCTTTTCAATGAGTCAGCTCTTCGCATCAGATGACCAAAGTGTTGGAGCTTCAGCATCAGTCCTTCCAATGAATATTTAGGACTGATCTCCTTTAGGATGACTGGCTGAATCTCCTTGCTGTCCAAGGGACTCTCAAGAGTCTTCTCCAATACCACAGTTCAAAAGCATCAATTCTTCAGTGCTCAGCTTTCTATATGGTCCAACTCTCACATCCATACATGACTAATGGAAATGCAGTGGGAAATAAGAAAAAGTTCCTCTACCATGAAATTCACAGTGTTGTTAAATTGACAAATAGCCATCTATTTCAAGTTTGAAAGGTTTTTGACATCAGAGGTTTAAAAGGAAAAATATGTGTATTAATTCTGAGTCTCTCTGAAAATAGCAATGAGTGTAACTATTTTATTTAAGTTTAATCCCATTAATCTGTAGAATTCCAAGACATTGCTGTGACTATTTTTATAATGGTGATATTTTATTCCCTTTGCAAACTTTGTAGATTAATGTTGAACAACAATCAGCATTAGGCTTGCAAAGAACAAAAAGTTCTATTGGGGTTGTAGGAATTGTAACTCAGGAGACACAGATTCAGGTAATACTGAAAGAGTGTTCTTGATGAGAGAAAGTGTCAGGGGCTTATAAAGACAGAAGTCATGAGGCTGTACTCTGATGCAAGGGAGGAAACATTTGTCCTTAAGGGGTGACTGTCAGGAGTTGTTCTAAATAAGGGTCTGATAAGTATCTTGAGTTTCTAGAACATTTGGAAGATGTTTTGGAGCCTATGTTAAGACAAGAATCTTTGATGTTCAGATTCCATCCAGGCTGAGACGTGCATAAGCCCTACTTCCTCAATGGCCTCTCAACGTCCCAGTCCAGAGAGCTTTCCTAGCAACATCAACTCCATTTTTATTTTCCTTCATATTAGTTTTCACATAGCATAGTTAAGTAATGGCAAAATTATAGTTTTAAAATTATTTCTTCTGTCAGCCTCCCTCCTCCTGACAAACATATCTAAGGTGTGATTTAAATGTAAATCTTAAACCCAATGCTGAACATGGAGGTATCTCTGATGTGCTCGCATTTAAATAAATACTTAAAAAAGTAAGGCATGGAGAGTTGTTGTAATAAAATGATTTGGTGATGAGAAGAAAATGAAACAGCTGGGGCAAGATGGAGCCACAGACGCTGGGGAAAATCAAATTCATGCCCTTACTAATGTTTTTACTAGCTGACTCGTTGGAAAACAAATACAATTTATTAGATAAATTTGCTTCAGTGAATGTTTTTCTTTCCTTTTTTTTTTTTCACAGAATCACTGGTGTACCACTGATCAATATTACAAGGATAGACAGAATAATAAAGATTTTTAATCATGTTAATTACTGATTTTTTCGTTAATTTCAAAAGCTGTTTAAAAAGAAGTGATTACTTACTGTTTCATTTGTATTGATGAAAAAGTGAAACCCAATATCTAAAACATTATGAGTTTCTTTTCTTTTTTGTACTCAGCACATAATAATTTATAATGCATTTCATTCTAATTAAACTGAACTAAAATTTCAGCTAAAGTATGTATTAAGTGCTCTGTTGTTTTGTTTAAATAATGACTGGACAGTAATCCAACTTTTTATGTAACCCAATACAGAATGGTGAGCAGGTCTGGAAGGCTGCTATTGAGATGGGCAGTGATTTTTTAAATTTAAATGGAAAGTTCTAATTTGGTGACCTTGCTGTATAATGTGATTTTTTTTTTAATATGTGCATGAGATTTTTCTTTTTTCACAGGGAGGTGAGACCATGTGCTATGGGGTTTTCTCAGGAGGCCTGTTCTCCTGGCTGGATCTGTATGACAGGTTTAGACATTAAATGACTTTAAGCTTGTCAAAGAAAGGTTATTAAAAATGTCCCTGGCTTTCAGGCTTCGTGCTCAGTAGGAGCCCAAATGCAATCCTATGGGGCTGTCTTTCTATTTAGTCATGTCATTTGGCTCTTTGCCTATAGCAAAAAATGAGACACCATCTGTTATTTCTCACTAATGGCTGTCGGTCCTGAGCTCGCCTGGCTCACTATGCATTTTCTTTTCTCATCAGTGGCTGGACACAGCTTCGCTAACATGGCTCTATTGAGAAGTGTGCTTTCTCATCAAATGGGCTTAGAGCTGTGGAAGCACTCACACACCCTGAAACCCTCCTCAAGTAAGGTGTTGTCATTATTTTATTAACACTGTGAAATCTATGTAATTTTTTGTATTAAGGTGATCCAGATTATATGTGGAAGCTTCCATTTTGCCGATAACAACAATAGCTCATACTAATTGAAGGCTTACATGAGTTATCCCTTTCATTTTCCCCGAACCCTAGAGCTAGACATTATTCCCTCCATTTTGCAGGTTAGAAAACAAGCGAGACAAGTTTATGAAGCTTGCTCAGTTCCACAGCAATAAAGGACAGAATGAGAATTCACCCAGTTCAAGCCTTCCTCCAGAGCCATACCTTTCCACCACTGTACTCTTGCTTCTCCAGGTAACCTGCTGGACTCTTTAGAGTTATCACCTGAAGCTTGAAGCTTAAAACCACTTCAAATCAGAAGCAAGCAATTTTCCCTTGGGTCATTTGGTGCAGCGGTAAAGAATCTGACTGCCAATACAGGAGACATGAGTTCGATCCCTGGGTCAGAAAGATCCGTGGGAGGAGGAAATGGCAACCCACTTCAGTATTCTTGCCTGGAAAATTCCAGGGGAGCCTGACGGGTTGTAGTCCACGGGGTCACAAAGAGTCAGATGCGACAGTTTGCACTCATGAGGGAAGAAACACCTTCTGCTTAGCTTCGGGAACTATTGTGATATTCTAGATTTGCAGCTGGCATCATTAAAAACTCTCCTCAGTTTACAGATGGCGATTCAGAACCCAGGGAAGACCTGCGAGTCAGCCTGTTGTCAGGCTCTCAAAAGCAACACTCACTTGAAAAACACTGGGCTGAAACAACACTTGTCATCAGGGCCATGATGTCTTTTCCATTTCAAAACCTCAGTGAGACAGTGCTCTGGGGACTAACATTTGTCATATAGCAACAGATAACTATTGTACGAGATACAAAGCTGGGTAAAATTTTCAACTAGATATGTATTTTCCTCCAAGGTATACACTTTGTTTTTGTATGCTTTAAAAAACCTTCTGTATTGGTTTCAAAAGTGGGAACTGCAATTATTGAAATAGCTAAAAGAATAAAAACCCATTTGATTCTTTCTGGAAGTTCAAATAAGGCTTAGTTCCTGAAGACTTGACTATGATTAATGTGAACCTTAAAAAAGGGGTTAGCTACCTTCTTGCAATGTCATTTTTGGCAATTTTTCAATGGACATTTACTGTTGAATTAGGTGAACTGTAAATTCTTATGATGTGTTCATCACTAATCAGAACATCGGAGAAGGCCATGGCATGCCACTCCAGTACTCCTGCCTGGAGGATCCCATGGATGGAGGAGCCTGGAAGACTGCAGTCCATGGGGTCGTGAAGAGTCGGATACGACTGAGCAACATCACTTTCACTTTTCACTTTCATGAATTGGAGAAGGAAATGGCAACCCACTCCAGTATTCTTGCCTGGAGAATCCCAGGGACGGGGAAGCCTGGTGGGCTGCCATCTATGGAGTCGCACAGAGTTGGATACGACTGAAGTGACTTAGCAGCAGTAGAAGCAGACTTATAGTATGTTAAGAGAGGTTGAGCAAAAAGAAGAGTCCATCATCAAATATATTTGGGAAAATTATCTTGAAAATATGTGTATTTCTTTACTGAAAAAAAAAAACAGTGAAAGAATTTTGATCTGTAACACATTGATGTGCATTGTAAATCTCCAGTGGCACAGTATTTTCTAAAGTGGTATATCCACGGAAACTCACTTTTTGACGGTTTCACATGAATAGTTTCCCAGTGTACATGCATTAGAAAATATTTATCAGACATCTTAATTCATATTGATGCTTTGTTCTCTCCCCAGTTACAGCCTCTTCTACCTCTCACTTCCTCAGTTGTCCAAAACCCCACGGCTTTGTTCATGTCTAATTTTCTCTCATTTCCCAAATCAACTGACTGACAATTCCGATATATTTTTACCTCCTAACAAGCCCTTGGAAACTATTTGTCTTTCCATTTCCACTGCGCCTACTTCTCTCTTGGCATTATGATGTCTGGTCTCTATATGAGAGTCATAGCTTCCCAACTGATCGCTCTGTCTTTCATCTACACATTATGGCTGAAAAAAATCTTCCTAAAATATAAACTGGGCTGGGTAGATCAGTTAGTTTTTCTATGGCTCCACAGGTTCTCCAAAGTGATCTATAAAACCCAGCCTCTTCAGCAACATTTTAAAGTCTTCTGTGACCTGACACAGACTACACCTCTCATTCTTCTTAGGTTTTAGCCCCATTGAGCCTCTTATGGCTTTGCAAATAAAAGGGGACTTTTTTTCAGTATGTATGCTTTTTCTGTTTAATCTACCTAGAGTGTCTGCTTGCCTCTCTACCCTACTCACTGATAAAATTATCACTCTTTCTGCAAAGCTATGATTAAACTTTTTTTGGTAAAAACTTTCTGGCTTCTTCAGACCTGGTTATGGATTTGGCCTTTTTTTAGTGCAGGGTTCCTTAGCCCTGAGTCTATGGTTCGTTTCTCTGGGAAGAGGTCCATGGAGACTGTGGTAGTCAGCTCTAAGCATGGCACCCAAAGGCCCCTGCTTCCTGGTGTTCATGTTCTTGTGTCATCTTCTACATTTTATCAAGATTGATCTGTGTGACCAACAGACTACTGGGTAAGTAATGGTGTGTCACTTGTGGTGGGCCATTGTGTCATAAATAGCACCAAGGCTTTCTCCTTTTTTTCAAGGATCAGTTATTCTAAGGACAATCAACCACCGTGTCCTGATGAATCCTATGTGGAGGCTCATGTGGCTGGGAACTGAGTTCACTATAGGCTGCAGCCTGAGGCTGTCTTCCAACAGTCACGTGGGGTAAGCTTCATTGGAAACATATTCTCCAGCCCTAACCAAGCTTTCAGTTGACAGCAGCCCCCAATTTGATAGCTTAACTGCAACCTAATCAGAGATTCAAATCTATAACCATCCAGCTAAGCCACTTTCAGATTCTTGATCTTTAGTAATTATGTAAGATAATAAATGTTTGTTGTGTTAAACTGCTAAGCATTCAGGCAAATATTTGTTTATAGCAACTATACACACCATCATGTTCTCAAAATGGTCCGTGACTCAAAAAGGATTAAGAACCTCTGGCACACACGTTGTTCTAGCTACGATTATTTGTCATTGGGAATCATTTAGTTATTGTGTGCTTACCAGGTTCATCTTACTGTAGACTACCTGAAAGTAACATAATTGCATTTATCATTGTACCTTCAGTACCTACCTCAGAGCTAGAAATATAGTAGACAGGTTTTTAAAAGATCTGTTTAATTAAAATAAACTTTGCCTTTCATGTAGGGATTGAGGCAGATGCCAACTTGTAGTAAAAATGCAAGTCACTGGAAGACCATCTGTAGGACTTTTGATTCTATGGCATGTTTGTTGGGAAGGGCCAGAGATTTTCAAGATAGTTGAGACCTTTAAAGGAATTCTCTCAGTAAAAGAGATATTTTGTGTATCAGTTCAGTTCAGTTCAGTCGCTCAGTCATGTCCGTCTCTGTGACCCCATGAATCGCAGCATGCCAGGCCTCCCTGTCCATCACCAACTCCCAGAGTACACTCAGACTCACGTCCATTGAGTCGGTGATGCCATCCAGACATCTCATCTTCTGTTGTCCCCTTCTCCTCCTGCCCCCAATTCCTCCCAGCATCAGAGTCTTTTCCATTGAGTCAGCTCTTCTCATGAGGTGGCCAAAGTACTAGAGTTTCAATATAGATATATACATGTGAAAAAAATTGGCATGTTAAAGGACTTTTCCTTGTTTCCAAAAATAATTTGAACTTATGTCTTCTATGATGTTAGAGGAGAAAATCCCCCACTCATTTTGAGGTGATCAGGTCAACAGTGAATAAGAACAGTATAAATTACGTATGTCCTATGTCATCATGCTAGTCTGTGTGTGTGGATATTTGTGTACTTCAGATATTTGTGACTAGGAGGCAATTAGAAAATGCTATATTTCTATAAAACCTAACATCTGACTTGAAGGAATTCTTCTGAGATTCTATAAAAGGCACACAAGGTTTTTGCATGGGATTAAAGCATATATGCACAAAAAGGGAAGGTACTTTATAATTCTCAATAAACACTGATTAAGATATTTCATATCAGCTTTAGCTTGTGATTATAAAAACCCATTCTTGTGCCTTATAATAAAGAAGATAACTTCTTTATCTTCCTTGCTTTTTTTGCAAGAGAAAGAATTCTATTAAAAAATGACTGAGTAAACAGTCTAACAAGAGTAATTGTATATACCATACAATGCACAATCAAATAAAATTATAGAAATTCCAGATAACTCAAAAATATAAAATAAAAAATAATTATAAGGAAGGAATGGACTTATCAAAACAGAGCTGCACTACAACCACTTTATGTCCATCTGTATTTTTTACATTTGGCAGTTGAATGAAAGCTTGCAAGTTTATGGGGAAAAAATTGATGTTATCTGGTTGTTCTCTTGTTTTCTTATCACACTTCAGGTATAAGCAGGTTACTGACTCTTGTCACATACAACCATGAAGAGTGAGTCAGTGGTTTTCCACATTTTTATATCCTTTGGGAGGGGGGAAGCCAAGAAGAAAACAGCTTTCTTAAAATGTAAATGTTGTATTCCCTGGACTGTACAACTCTAGCCAGAACTGAGATTTCTGAAAGTCTTTTAATTGATCAGAAAGGAATCTCCAAGACTTTGCCTTGTCCGTGGGGAATTTTTAATGGCATTCTTGCACCAGATGTTTGCCCCGATGGACTAGCTTCCTTTTTGCTGTTGTTTGTACAGTTTTAATGGAAAGAAAGTGATTCACTAAACCTTACTGAGATGGACTTAAATATTCAACAGGCCTGACACCCTTTTATCATCTTTAAGAAGTTCTAACCAAGTTGTGGTCTAGCTTAGACTTAAACAGGTTAGGAGGCAGAAGTTTGCTGCCTTTGCAGTATTGACTTAGGAAGTTCTCCTTTATTTTAAATTAAACCATTTCCCTACAGCTTTCACCTGGTCAAACTATAACAATTTAGTCCCCCTTCCAGGACAGGCTACCTGGAAAGCTCTCAGCCTACTCAACTCCACCCCACTCCTATCCTCCCACCGCAATCTGCTCCAGTAGACAAAATATGCAACCCGCTTGGCTCAGGTTTTTTTTCCAGTCTCTTAATGGGCTCCTCTTTCCTGATTCTAGAGCTTAATGCATGCTCTTTGACCCTTCCTTCACCCAGGCAACTGTTAACTCACCCTTTAGAGCTCAGTCCAACTGCCACTTCCTCAGAGAAGATACTTATGCTGTCCATAGAGTCCCAGGGATACTCTATTAAAAGCACTCTGTACATGTCCTTCCTTGCTCTCATTCCAGTCAGTGATTTTATTTCTAATCACAAGATAAATGTCTCTTTCCCAACAGACCCCATGTTCTACAGGGCAAGACACTCTGGATTCTCAACACTGTCACAGCTCCTTCAATAAGTAGTTATTGAATGAATGAATGAATGAATGAAAGAATTCCTCAAATGTCATGGGGTATGAACAACTCTTCTTTTTAAAAGAAAAGTTTTCCAGGATGGTTTTGGCTAGCAGAGCATGGACTGGGTCTGTCACCTCTGTAAATATTAGGATTATTTTAAATGTAACCCATGATCTCATTTGGCTTCCTTGGTGGCTCCGTGGTAAAAAATCTGCCTGCAAAGCAAGAGACTTGAGTTCGATCCCTGGGTCAAGAAGATCCCTTGGAAGAGGAAATGGCACCCCACTGCAGTATTCTTGCCTGGGAATTCTGCATGGACAGAGGACCCTGGTGGACTACAGTTCACTGAGGTCACAAAGAGTCTGACACGACTGAGCACATATACAAAGATGATCTCATGAGCACTGTGGTAGCCACCGCATCCTGCATCATTCTGGTGACACATAGAAAATTGGTTCCCTCCAGCGATGCTACTATATTTTCGCCTCTCCATGTTTTCTAAATCCAAGCAAAGGAACCAAGTCAGACTGAAACCAAAAGCACCAAGGGTCTTGTCCTTGCATATAAGCAATGTTCTCAGAGAGCAAAAGGAAGTTAATTTTAGTCACCACTATCTCCTCCCACACACAAGGTTTGGTCAGGGTTCTAATTAGAACTATTAGAATTCTAACTACTGAAAGGCAGGTACTTAGTTCTATAGAATGTTTGCAGACTATATAGGCTGACTCTCAGAAGCTGTGGAAGGACAACCTAATTAAAACTTAGTTTTAAAAATTGGCTCAATCCAGTATTAGGAGGAAACATAATATAGTGTCCATAGGAGCATCTAAGTTCTATATAATTTTTCTACTACATTTTCTGTTTGCTTGGAAGCACTTAAAATTCAAAGTGGGAGGTAAATAAAAGGTACAAGGGCATGAGAACCCAAGAGAATTGCTGGGGCCACAGAAATTCATTTCAAACAAGGATGATGGTTATTATGACCACATAACTAATCTTTGAGAGCAAAGTATGTGGGGGGATTCTTTATAATAACATCAAGCCAGTAATGTAGCCTGGGTAAACTAGGATGTATGAGCATGCTGTTGATGGTTTAATTCTCTGTCCAGTCTCTTTTGACATTGTTTAACTCTTTCTTGCTTAACTTTTCTCATCTGTAAAAAGGGAGCTAATGATATTTACCTTATGAACAATGCCTAACGCACTATTTGTGTAGACGCTCAGTTTTGGTCATTGTTAGTCATTCTCCCACCTTCCTCTGAATCTCTTCAGTACTGACTCAGAAATTAAGGGATTGCTCCTGGAAAGGGAGTGGTGGAGGGCCAGCAGACACTGCAGAGTGTCGCTAGAGACTGAGAAATCTAGGTCTGCCAGGTCAAAGAGAATTCTTTTTAGCCTGGATGTGCAGGGGCTGAGTATTGACTTTCTAATTTCCAGCCAATTGTAGAACACAAGAAATTGTCATTGGTCTACTCATATGCCCAAAACTAATCAGAGAGGCTTAGAGTCTTGCAGTAGTCCTTGGGGGGAGGTATTTTTAACAGCTCACACTAGAGGTCTAAAATAACGAATGTTGCAGCTGTTTGATTTATAAGCCAAGTATTCAGAGAAAGCTGCATAGGAAAAGGAGCAAAGAAGAAGGAATGATTGGTCCATAGATTTGGAAGCCCGGGCCCCATCCCAGTGGAATGCTCCGAGGCCATAACACTCAATTCTCCCCAAATCACACTTCATTTTCTTGGTTCATGTATTTAGAGTTTTCATTGTTCTTTATATTCTCCAAATACTTTTTCCAAACATTAGAGTTTTGAAGGCAAGTTTCCAGGGAAGGGAGAGAAAACACACAATAGACAGTGGCTGATTGTTTTTATTTTTTCTTTGAGAGTTTCCAGATAGATTGCCAAATTTAAAAACACAATGACATGCAAAGGATGCAGAAATCAGATGATATATGAGCCAAGCGCAACAAAAAGTAGCTGTGAAAAATGGGATTGTTAGCATCTTCCCTGGGGGGAAATCAGAGAATAAGGGAAACTTTCAGGACTTGCTTCCAGCTCTTCCTCACTCATTATTCATAAAATGAAGCTGATACTAAGGCCCTGTGAGGGTGGAGAGTGTCGGTGATAAAGCAACTGAATTCACAAGTTCACTGTTCCTCTAGAGATAAGTGGGGGGATTTCTGCCTGACCTTTGGGGAACTGGGAGAGGAAAGAAAAGTGGAAAACTGCTTGTCCGCTCTCTTCTGTCCCTTGTGGTGAGAAGTGGGATAAAGTAATGATTAAGAGTGAGTTAGGCTGCTGGAAGTGAAGTCACTCAGTCGTGTCCCACTCCTAGCGACTCCATGGACTGCAGCCTACCAGGCTCCTCCATCCATTGGATTTGCTAGGCAAGAGTACTGGAGTGGGTTGCCATTGCCTTCTCTGAGGCTGCTGGGTTCCAATCTCAGCTTTCCCCCTAATTAGCTGTGTGACATTAAGCATGTTATTTCACCGCTTCACACCTCACTTTTCTATAAAGTGGGAGTAATTCAACCTCAGAAGATTTTTTGGATGAATATGCAAAGTTCTTAGGACAAAGTCTATCTCCAAGTAAGGATTCTATGAATGTGATGTTAATATTATTTATGTTGTGATTAATCTCTCTCCTTATCCTCACTTCAGAGGCATCAAAAGTCAATAACCTGAGGTTTAATGGGCCTACCGTTGATTAACCCGTTCCACAAGCAAAGCCTTGTCTTATCTCTATGGGCCCACTGTTTAGCACAGTGTCTGGGATATGACATTTTATAAATGTTTGTTGAACTGAACAGTTGTACATCTGTATGTGCAATATAGAGAAATGTACCACTTGGGACTCCGGTTTGGCAGGATCTTGGGTTTACTTAAGATAAACAAATGAAAAAAATCTCAATTCATTGCTTACCTCTGACTACATGAGATGCACTGTGATGTGTTTATTTTACGCTATTTATTTCTGTTCTGTTCCGTTCTAGTCTAGTGGTGCTGATTTTATAACTATGGCAGGCAATTACTAAGCACCCTCCCCAATTGCTGGCATATTGATTTGCTTGTATTGGGTGTCATGGTTCTCATTTTTGGAAATGGAAAGCTTGATCTGTGTCCAAATGCTTATATGTAGAATCTGGGAAAAAAAAAAAGGGGGTACAAATAAACTTACCTACAAAAGAGAAAATAGAGTCAGAGATGTAGAGGAAAAAAAAAAAAAAAAAAACTAATGATTACCAAGGGGGAAATGAGGGAAGAGATAAATTGGGAGATTGGAATTGACATATGTACACTGCTGCTGCTGCTAAGTCGCTTCAGTCATGTCCAACTCTGTGTGACCCCGTAGACAACAGCCCACCAGGCTCCTCCGTCCCTGGGATTCTCCAGGCAAGAATACTGGAGTGGGTTGCCATTTCCTTCTCCAATGCATGCATGCATGCTAAGTCACTTTCAGTCGTGTCCGACTCTGTGCGACCCTATGGACAGCAGCCCACCAGGCTCCTTTGTCCACAGGACTCTCTAGGCAAGAGTACTGGGGTGTGCTGCCATTTCCTTCTCCACATATGCACACTGCTGCTGCTGCTGCTGCTAAGTCGCTTCAGTCATGTCTGACTCTGTGTGACCCCACAGAGGGCAGCCTGTTGGGCTCCGCCATCCCTGGGATTCTCCAGGCAAGAACACTGGAGTGGGTTGCCATTTCCTTCTCCAATGCATGAAAGTGAAAGTGAAGTCACTCAGTCGTGTCTGACTCTTAGCGACCCCATGGACTGTAGCCTATCAGGCTCCTCTGTCCATGGGAGTTTCCAGGCAAGAGTACTGGAGTGGGATGCCATTGCCTTCTCCACATATGCACACTACTATATATAAAATAGATGACTAATAAGAATCTACTGTATTGCCCAGGCAACGCTACTCAATATTCTGGGTGGCTTGTTTGGGAAAAGAATCTAAAAAGAGTGGATATATGTAGACGAATAACTGATTCACTTTGCTGAACAACTGAAACTAACACAACATTGTAAATCAACTAAACTCTAAATAAAAAGTTAAAAAACAACAACAACAATCTTTTGGTTCAGAAAGATGTTAACTTTTCTAATGAAGTGGAGTACAAGAAGTTCAATAGAAGCCAGGTTACAATGGAGATTTAGACCATCCCCCAAATAGTCTAGCATTGTGGAAGCATTTGGCTTAACCAGCTGTTATTTGAACTCCATCAACCTCCCTCCAAAAGAGATTAAAACCCATTGAGATTAATGGAAGAACCACAATGACTTTTATTTAAAAATTCTCAATCACTGGGAGATGGTATCAAAATTATCCAGGGGGCCGAAGTCATTACTTTTCTGAAATCATAAATTCACGTGGTAGTATGAGTTAGTACGAAAGTTTCATATAGGTAGCTCTCTTACTGCCTTCTCCTTTCCAACCTAAGATTTTATCCGTAAATTTGGTAAATGAACCATCTGGAACATTGCATGGTGATGTCCTTGTGCCAGAGCCTTTCCTCAGGTTAGGCTTGGAGGGTGGGTTTTGAGGGATGAGTCGATTAAGGAGTAAGTGATCAATTGCAGAAAAATAAAATTTTGAGTTCAATGACCTAGTCTGGATTATATGAAGAAGGGGAAATTCATTAAAAGGTAGAACACATCAGAATGAACCATTCATCCATAAAATCCAAACATATGCTAAGAGCTTGCCTTTCCATCTGTGCCTCATGGATTTGGTTTTAATATGGTGTTCCATTTTGAAGGATTTGCTCAATTCAGCAGTTCGAAAATGATTCACAAAGGAAAAGCTTGCATAAAGAGTTCTTGTTTATGTTTTATTAATGGCATTTGCCAACACTCCCATAAAAATGAAAAAAGTCCCCTTGCAACATAACAATCTCTTGTTTTTCAGATTGCTTTTGTGATTGCTGTTTTGGTCTTTATTTTAGGCTTCTTGAGAGTTTTCTTTTTTTTTTCGAACACAGTCTTAATAGAATTAATCATTTTTGTCTGCTGACTAAACTCTACCAGGAAGCATCATCTGGCAGTTGTCCCCTGTGCCTCTAATTGCTTAATTAACATTCAAATCCAAGGTTTTAGGAAAGGGTTGGTATTATTATAAGTTATGAGGTAGTTAATTGCTGCCCTGACACCTTTGAAGCTGTCATATAGTATCTATAAAGAGATTCATGGGAGGTGGGTTTAGGTTGAGGTAAAATGAAAACTCACAGATCTTTTAATAAAACTTTGTGAATAATAACTTATAAAATAGTATTCTTCTTCTAGAAAAATGATATTCAACTGTTAAATGTATAATTTAGTACTGTTTATTCAATCCCAAAAGTGAATAGTTCTTAAAAATATCCATAGACTTATAAATGATTTTATTTTGTTTTAAGTGATATTTACACAAAATGATTAGGTACCACTGAATTTACTTTTATTTATGAATTTAAGAGAATTTAATAAACAAGTCTGCTTGAAAAAATACGGCACAAGATAATTTAGTGATGCTTATTTAGCATTAAATGCCCTATAAATGGGTACAACTTTGATCTAGTAAAATATTTTGGTGGACAAATATCATCCCCTAAAAATGATTTCAGTTACTTCTAACTCCTGTAGAAACAATTTAATCTATAAATCTTTTAGATTTTGCAATTGAAAAGTAGAAACAATGGTTTAAAGCATTATTTACACAGACTGAAATCAGAAAAAAATTTTATTAGAAAAATACATATCAATAAAGAAAGATCAAGATTACAATGGATTTATGAATAAGGAGCACAGATACATAATTCACAAAGGTGGAAATATTAAACTAGAATGTGCAAACAGTCTAATAAACAAACAATTAAAGAAGTGAAAATTTAAAAACAGAGCAATGTTCTTTACATCCATTAACTTAACAATTTAAAGTAGAAATATTACAAAAAGTAGAAATATTTAATGCTATAAAATTGTGGCAATAGTGTATACTCATCATTCAGCACACAGTATATTGATATAACACATTTAAAAAATAATTCATCAGTATTTATTGCTACCTTTTATATCTTTCTCACTAGATAGATGCAACCATCAAGCATTTTATGTAATTTAGCTGACATCTTGTGTGTGATCATTTTTCCAATGAATTTTTTCAAAGGCACTAAAATATTAAATGTACGAACATGCTTTTATTGGTATTATCCATTATTACAAAGAAATTAGAGACAATATTAAGATCAGCAATTGAAAAGTGAAAGTGCTAGTTATGAACTGTAGTCCATCAGGCTCCTCTCTCCATTTGATTCTCCAGACAAGAATACTAGAGTGGGTAGCCATTCCCTTCTCCAAGGGATCTTCCTGATCCAGGGATCAAACTTAGATCTCCTGCGTTGCAGGTGAATGAATTCTTTACCATCTGAACCACCAGGGAAGCCAATTAACATCAGAAAATGGGGGAAATTAAGTGGTACTATTGGTCAGCTGAAAAAGATAATAATAACAACTATAATATTATTTGTAAAAGAATATTAGGTGAAAATAATATTAGCTGAATAGTGAAAAATGAAATTACCTTTTGCCAACTATAAGAAAAATATGCAGATTACAAAAGAGCATGCTGCTGCTGCTACTGCTGCTAAGTCGCTTCAGTCGTGTCCGACTCTGTGCGACCCCACAGACGGCAGCCCACCAGGCTCCCCTGTCCCTGGGATTCTCCAGGCAAGAACACTGGAGTGGGTTGTCAAAAGAGCATAGAGCTGAGGAGCTTACTGAGGATACCACTTGCTACAGAGGAGAAGGAAACATCTAGGTTGGACTTGTATTTGCAAGAGGTACTTTTTTATATACTGACATAGCTTCTCTGAGTTTCAGTTTTCTCTTTTACAAAGANAAAGAGCATAGAGCTGAGGAGCTTACTGAGGATACCACTTGCTACAGAGGAGAAGGAAACATCTAGGTTGGACTTGTATTTGCAAGAGGTACTTTTTTATATACTGACATAGCTTCTCTGAGTTTCAGTTTTCTCTTTTACAAAGAGGTTGTATCTGCTTCATAAAGTTGTTGGTATTCAGTGACATAAAACAAGTGCAGTGTTTAATGGCATCTCCAAAACCAAAAAGTGTTATCATACTATTCATGGCACTCCTGGCCTCAAAGAGCTTGTGAAAGAAGTTGAATAACAACACTCATAAATCATTAAAACTTCTTCTTTACTTTAGATGCTGTGGTTAGACACTGGCATGAGTGCAGTTAACAGCAAAAGCTCTGGATCGTGGAAATAGACACACAATTTTGTTCAATTCTGAGAGGTAGATACTAGTTACTAGTAGAGCCCTCTCTGTACCAAACAAAGAGAGGCTAAGAAACTTACTGAAAGTAACACAACTAGTAATAGTCATTAGATGAACAATACTAACTGCTTATTTTGTGTAATAAATTGTCAAATCACTTTATAGATGTTTAGTCACGCAATACTGCCTAAATATTGTCTAAATACCTCACTGATGCTGTTAAAAGACATTTGAAAGCTATGAAATTTCCCCAAAAAAGATAAATATTTGTGTCATATTTGCAATGTTGTATACAGCTTCAAAGGCTTGACAGTCCACTGTCAGAACCTTTCTGGAGGAGGGCCTAACTCCTATGATAATTACCACAGGTAGAATGATGACAAGTGCTGTGTGGTGACAATTTAGATAAAATGCCTGTTGCAGGGAAGGCCTCTGATGAAATAGTATTTTAGTGAAAATTAAAGGAGATAAAGGAAGAGGCTGTGTAGCTATTGAGAGAAAAGTTAACCAGAGAAAGGAAAGAGCAAATGTGAATACTCTGGCATGGGAATTTGTATGGCTTTCGTTGACAATCCCATACATGACAATAGTATCAATCATTATTTAATAGTTGTACTTCCCTGGTGGCTCAGATGGTTAAGCGTCTGTCTACAACGCGGGAGACCTGGGTTCAATCCCTGGGTCAGGAAGATACCCTGGAGAAGGAAATGGCAATCCACTCCAGTACTATTACCGGGAAAATCCCATGGACAGAGGAGCCTGGTAGGCTACATGTAGTCCATAGGGTCGCAAACAGTCGGACACGACTNACCTGGGTTCAATCCCTGGGTCAGGAAGATACCCTGGAGAAGGAAATGGCAATCCACTCCAGTACTATTACCGGGAAAATCCCATGGACAGAGGAGCCTGGTAGGCTACATGTAGTCCATAGGGTCGCAAACAGTCGGACACGACTGAGCGACTTCACTTCACTTGGCTAGCATCTCCTGAGTACTAAGAACTAGGTGAGCACAGATATAAAATAGTCCGTGCCCTTGATGGATTTAAAATAAAGAAAGAAAACTATACATTTTAATTTATGCATTGTGCTGTGCTGTGCTAAGTTGTTTCAGTTGTGTCCGACTCTTTGCGACCCCATGGACCGAGCCCACCATGTCCCTCTGTCCATAGGATTCTCCTGGCAAGAATACTGGCATGGGTTGCCTACTTCAAATTTATGCATTATAAATACCGCAAATCTGAGTGACTAAAAACCACAATTGTTTATTCTTACAGTTCTTGAGTCAGCGGGCCTGTTGGGAGTTGCATGAAGGTAGGCTGATCTGGACTGGCTTGCTCATGCTCTTGTTAGTTGGCTGGAGTCCTTACCTCAGGCTGAGCTTGACTTAGGCACCTATTGTGGAATAGCTCTGCTCGTGATACCCCTCATATTTCCTTTGGAACTAGCCAGTATGTTCTTTTCATTGTCTTGGGAGAAATGCAAGCAGGAAGCCCGGCAACTTTTTCAAGCTTTCAGGGCCCAAGACATACCCCTAAGATAAATACTGGTAGCTCAGTCAAGCACTTTAATCCTGGTCTGTCATCTTGCTCGTGTACATCCCATTAGCCAAAGCTAGTCATATGGCCAAGCCTAAGGGAATTAACTCTATTCACATGGGAAAACCATAGGAAGGTACAAAAGCAAAGGATATGGATAGAGCCAGGGTAGAGAATTGGGACCACTTAAAGCGATCTATTAATTCACCATAATAAATATATAACCCAGCAGTTTTCAGAACATGGTATCAATTCCATTGGTGGTATGAGAAATGATTTTTCATTGTGTTTGAAATGAAAACCATTGTTTTTATGTTAATATTACATATTTTTCATGTGTTGAATAAAACAATAAGCCCCTGGAGCTTTTGATTGGATTTTCCAGGTTAAAATAGTGAGTCAATATATGCAAATTATATAGCTAATAATGGCATGAATGTATGGTTCTATAGGAAAAAGAAACTCAAGAGAAAGATACGTGAGTGAAGTTTGGAAAACATTGCTGGTTGTTGTATAAACAAACCAAGTGGTTGGGAATGAGAAGTAGGGAAAAGATGGAAGATTGCATGGAAGGGAAGCCATTAGGATAACACCTTAAACGAGCTGAAATTTATAAGGCAGAGAAAGGAAGGAAGTGTAGTTCAGATGGAGAAAGCCGCATATATAATGGTCCAAAGAGGTAAAAGTACATGACAAGCAGTATAATAATGCATCCCATTGATTGGATATTCAATGGGCTAGACCCAAGGCTAGATTCCTTCTGCACATTATCTGTAACCTCCTGGGTGGTTAGAGAGCCTCAACTCTTTCCCTTAAGCCACAAGCAAGTTCAGCATACAACAGGCTCATGGCAAATAACTGCCAGCTAAAAGATTGACTCATAAACTTTTTCAGAAAATTTATATACTGTCTTAATCCAGAACCCAAGTCTCTCAAAGTCAAGCCTTGTTTCAACATTCTTATTTCTTGGAGGAGCAATTTCATCTTTTTTAGGGCTGCCTTGCTTTGTTTTTCAGGGAGAACGCTCCGATTCCCAAATGGCTAACTTTAGCCAGAGTTGTAAGAGTTGAATATACAGAGGCAAAACAAGACCAGAGTCACAATCTGAGAGAAATATTTATAAGCTAAAAGACTGGAAACTATATTCAGAAAAATAACTGGAAATTCTTCCTTTAAAATCTGAGCCTGAAGAATAGCTACCATCTGCCTCTTTTGGCCCAGGAGGCTGTGTTTGAATCATGCTGCTGACTTCCCCTGCAAAAATCAGTCAAAACAAGGTTTTCGAGGCAACTGCTCTTTTAAGTAAAGTTTTATTTAGTGTGACTGTGCTATATATTTTATGCATTAGAGTCCCCAAACTGTCCCCTTTCCAGTGTTCATCACAAGAGTAGATTATATCATCTGTTATCCACTGACTCAAAAATCTTAGAATACCTTAGAATCATCCTTGACACTTCTTTCTTTTATGCTCCACTCCAATCCATCAGGAAACACTGTAACTCAATCTAAAAATTATATCTCAAATTATAAAAATCATATCTCTCTATCCCTTCTATCTGTACTGTTGCACAATTGTTTTCCCTAAGGCACCATCATCCATCACCCTCACTGGAATGAAAGCTATATTACAAGGTCCTTCTATACATGGTCACAACAAATAAAACTGCAGCCTCCATCATTCTTTATCCTGCTTTATTTTTCTTCACAACATTGAATTTATGTTCATATATTACATATTATTAGTTTATTCATCATTGCTCTCTCTTACTAAAATACCAGTTCCTCGAAGGGTGGAAATGTGTTTGCTTCGATCATGGTTGTATCTATTTCCTGGTTCTAGAAGAAGGCCAGGCACATAATAGATGTTCAATAAACTACTGGTTAAATGAGCAACTGGTTGATTTCAAATATTTCTCCCAAAGCTGTATCATGATACTTCCAAAAGCCAGATGCTTTTAAATTTAAAAACAAACAAAAAAGCCTTCAACCTTTAGAGCCTTATTATTTCTAACAAACATTTCATATATATTGCTTCATATGGCCCAGGATAAACCATTTAGAGCCAAGGTTATCCCAAAATACATCTTATGGGTGAGGGGCCTGGGGCCATTCTAAGTTTTGAGACATTCCTTTCTTTTGTTAACAGACTGCTGGTGACTATATAACATCCAGCTAAAGACTAGCAAGAGGGCACTCTTTCTGCCCCCTTCTGATGTCTATGTCAGAAGCTTTCTCTATCTCCTTTATACTTTAATAAAACTTTATTACACACACACACACACACACAAATGAAATCTGTATATGATAGTTCTATTTGATAAATAAGATACCTGGGATCTACAAATGATCTATTACTTGCTTCAGGCATGTGGTGAGTTGGTTACAGAGCTTTCATCTCAGTTCTCTAGAGTCTTAAACTTAAGATCCTTCCACTGGACCACACATAGATGGCTTCGCCTCTGTTTCAGCCTCATTTACACATGTGTGTGTGCACTTTTAATGTGGTGAAATAATACGGACTTTGAGTTTCCTGAGTGATTTTTCCCTTCCCACTTAGAATACCCCAAGAGAGAAGATCATGCTGTTTCCTGGAAAGGAAGGAAATAAGTGTGAAATCAGCTCTTCTTGATATAGCAACTGGTTCTCAAGGAGACAAGAGCTCTGAAGAGGTCCAAACCCCCAGCTATCTAACTTTTGAGACTTAGCCGGGAACTGCAGAGGGTACAGACCTATGAATATTATCCATTATGATAAGTCTCTGGGACAGCAGATCAGAATCTTCATGAATTTATTCATTCATCAGGTGTTTCTAAATGCGCTTTAAACACCAGGCACTGTGATGGGTATTCTGGCAGTGTGAAGGATGATCAGGGAAGCTGAGTCGTCCAGAAATTTACAATTGATGGAGATACAAATTCTCAGAAAAAAAGATTTCCGTACAGTGGGAAGGAAATACAAGAGACTCTCAAGGAAGTTTTGAGAGCCAAGAAATGAATAATCAGAGACCCAGAAATTAGAAGTTATTACAGGGAGGAAAAGCCAGAGGTATGATAAGAAGGTAAGAAGCAACTAGAATTAAGCCTCTAGAATGAACATTTATCGATGTGTGTGCAATACATCCTTTATATTTATGTCCATTTTTGTTTTATTCACATGCACTTACTCTCAACCCTGACAGTTTTTATTGGAAAATTTAAAAAAAAAAAACTTCTTACTACAATATGAGAAGATAACAATAAACTCCACTTCTGTTGAAAATAAAATGATCACAAGCCTTCTGAAACACACACAATATTTCTATTTAAATTGAGATGCTTTACTATTAAAGAAATGCAGTTATTTTTCTCCAGGTGTTTTCTGGGTAGAGAGTGGCAAAGTTCTTACATGAATTCCACCTTGTACATGAAACATTCCCCTAGTCATGTTTTGAAATCCACAATGGATGGTACAGTTTTCAAAATAACAATGACTTCTGCTAATCCTTGCGCACTTCCAGATCTAGTCTATCTCATTCTACCACTAGAGTGCACCACAATATTTATTACCAGCATGGAGAGCCCAGGGACTGTGGTTCAAATAGAGTCTCATTTTTTTCTATTTGACAATTCAATCACATAAACATTTACATGTCTCTGAGAGCTTGTGCAGTCTAGGATCAAAAGTTGATAGAAAAAAAAAAGCCAGTTTGAATCAGATGAGGATTATGACTTCAGTGGACAAAATTTCTAATGATTCGCTGTTTTGGTATGTGTATCTTGAATTGTAGGTTTGTACTGGGAGTGCAGAAGGGAGTCTGTTTGGCAAATATGATAGAACAGCTTGAAATATGCAGAGTTGTGGTATGAAATTTGGCAAAAGATCCTTTTAACTTGTCAATGAGTCAGGGGTTCTGGGCAAATTTCTAAAACACTCTAGGAAAAGTACAATTTTTAAAAGTCAGACTATTATCAGTATGTGCATGAGTGCAAAGTCATTTCAGACTCTTTGAGACCCTATTGACTGTAGCCTTCCAGGCTCCTCTGTCCATGGGATTCACCAGGCAAGAATACTGGAATGGGTTGCCGTGCCTCCTTCAGGGGATCTTCCCCCTGCCCAGGGATCAAATCCATGTCTCTTTAGTCTAACCTGCCTTGGTAGATGGATTCTTTACCACTAGCAACACTTGGGTATATTTTTATATTATTCAGGCTAGAAACATTGTCTTAGTACCTAGTACATGCTTGACACTGGATGGGCTAGAGTCTAGGATTAATTTCATATAGATGATTTCATAAGTTACTGATTTGGCATTCTGATTGAAGACTACAAAATACTCTGCTTCCAAACGTATTTCTCCTGGAGTTACTTCCCTGCTAATGTCTTCACCTTAAATTTCATTATTAGAGTCATTGCCTTTGAGTAAAGTAATATTTCCATGATACTTTAAGAAGAAAAATTTACCCAAGAAGTTTAACCCTTTGAGCTATTGGTGGTGGTAATAGCAGCTAACTTTTATTTCAAGTCAACATAGGTAGAAAAGTCAAGTGCAATAATCAGTTTATACAAGGTAGTTGCTAGCATCATTATCATAATTTTATAGAGGACAAATCTGACATTCAAATAAGTTAAATAATTTGCCCTAGGTTGCACAGCTGATACATTGAAAAGCTAGATAAACTCAGGCAGTCTAGATTCAAAACCATGTTTTTAACTGTTATTTTTATATGATAATAATTACCAAATTTGTATCTCTAGTCTATATATTTCCTCTAAGTTGCAGACACGTGTATATACCTGTCATTTTCACTTGGATGTCTCAAAGTCATCTCAATGATAATGTGTCTAAAACTGATCTCTTTATTTCCACAACCATTCCCCAGAAGTCACACATGGGTACACCCTAAAACAAATATTCCATCTTCCTTACAACTCTGTAAATCTTTCAGTTCAATTAAACTTAACACTACAAGACATGCCCACGAGAAGCATGTCTACCTCTTTTTGGTCTCTCAACCTCTATATCCAAAATATCTGCAGGTTCTGTTAGTTTTACATCTAAAATGTATTCCAAATGTGTCCACTCTCCCCTTAATTAATCCAAGCCATTAGCATCACTGCAGTTGCATTCTATCTGGTATCTGTTTTTCCTCTCTCTATCTTTCCATCATAACTCTGTCCACTTTCTACATGGAAATCGTTGTTAGCTTTTGTAAGCACAAATTTAAACTGTTGCACCCCTCTGTAAAAGCTTTCAATGTTTTATTTTGTATTTAAATATATATTCTTTAGTATGACACAAATGCATTCTCTGTTTCTAATACCATCTTTGACTCTCTCATCCCTTGCTTTCAATGTTCAAGTTAGAGTCCTATTCTAATGATCCCATGCAAAGTTCACAAGGTTACAAGATGTCCGTGAGCATTTTCCACTCTGGTATGCTTGATTTCCTAGTTCCTTCCTTGGTTGGCTCTTTCTTATCCTTCAGGTCTCAGCTTAAGCATTGCCCTCTTCTATCTATCCTCCTTATCCATACTACCAAAAGTAGTATCCATTTTCCTCTATTCTATCTGTTGGCCAAAAGTTCATTTGAGTTTTTCAATAAGATGATATGGAAAAAGACAAAGTTTTTGGTCAACCAAATAGCACTTTGTTTCTGTACCTTGTAGTACTGATCACAATATATAACCCTTTTGTTATTATTTGTGCATGTATTTATTTTATTTCTCCCATGTCAATGTACATTTCATGAAGTCAGGGAACTTAGATCTCTTATTCTTCATTATATCACCAGTACCTAACCAAGAACCTGGCTTCCAGGGAACATTCAATAAATTGCTGCTGAATATCCTATTTAGAAGGGCTTCCCAGGTAACTCTATTGATTGAGAACTTGCCTGCCAACGCAGAAGTAAGAGACGTGGGTTCGATCCCTGGGGCAGGAAGATCTCTTGGAGGAGGGTATGGCAACCCACTCCACTATTCTTGTCTGGAGAACCCCATGGATGGAAGAACCTAATGAGCTACAGTCCATAGGGTTGCGCAGAGTTGGACATGACTGAAGGGACTTAGCATGCATGTAGGCATTCTATTCACAAAGAACACACCTGAAAAATCAAGGAAATAAAAAGGCTAAAATTCAAAGGTTGGTACAAGATATACTAAGCAAAGACAAACCAAAAGAGTTAAAGAAACTGTTAAGAACAGAAAACACACATATACACTAACTTCAATAGAAAAAAAATACAAATAAATAATCCACAACATGAACTGATTAAAGGAGATAACATGATATACTTAATAAATGAAGGAAAAGCCTTTGATGAAATTGAATGTTTATTTATGATAAAGACTGTCCTAGCAAACTAGGACTAGAAGACAATTTCCTTAAACTGATAAAGGGCATCTTCAATGCATTTTCAGCAAGCATTAAAAAAAAAAATTAGAAGTTTTCTTTTCACATTCACATGCAAAACAAGTTTGCATGTGCTCTATACAGTCTGGTAACAATTTTTTTAATGGAAATATTAAAATTTGGAAAGAAAAATCTTGTCAATAGTCACAAGTAATATGAATGTTTATTTCATAAGTAAGTCAAAAGATCCTGCCTTGAGCAATTAAAATTCATAAGAGTTTAGGAAACTGTCTAAGATTAATATGTCACGATCAATTGCATTTCTATACAAAGAATGTAGACAGTTTCTTAGAGCTTGTTTTAATGTGATTTGACCTATTAAAATGCCATCTATTTTTCCCTTTTTACACAACTGACTGAAAACCAAAATGCTCTCTGGGTCCTCATGCTCTTCTCATCTAAGTCAAAGGAAAAGGTTTTGTATTATAGAGTCATTAATTTTTGTAAAGAAAAGAACTAATACAAAGGAGAATAATTATATTTCCTAAAGATGAATGTCTTCTGCAGAAAGAAAATGAAAGCCTAATGCCATTATTTAATTTTGCTGCCTCTCCTTACTCTGCAAATAACCAAGACTTGAAATATTAATACTTTCCATGATTATAAAACTTGCATAAGAATTTATCAAGACAGGAAGAACAAGTAAAGGAAATACCCAGACTAAGTTTCTGAAAGGCCCAGGGACAATTTTCTGTTAAAATTTCCCAACACAAATCTTTTTCTCAGCTTTTTTGTCTGAAATTACTTGGGGGAACATTACCAGATGACTTTGAAAATATAACAATTTTTAGACACAGTACCAATGGCACAATCCAAGAAAGAAATAATTGATGAGCAGGACTTCATTAAAATTAAAAACTCTTGCTCAATGAAAGACCATGTGAAGAGAATAAGATGAGCTACAGACTGGGAGAAAATGTTAACAAAAGACACAGGTGATAAACAACTGTTATCTAAAATGTACCAAAAACTCTTAAAATGCAGCAACAAGAAAGGAAATCACCTGATTAAAAAGTGAACTGAAGATCTTAACTGACATTTTATGAAATGTGGTATATAGATGAACAATAAATATATGAAAAGATATTCCACATCATGTCATCTGAGAAGTGCAAATTACACGGCAATGAGATACTGCTACATTTCCATTAAAATGGCCAAAATTCAGAACACTAACTACATCAGATGCTGGCAAGGATGTGGAACAACAGGAACATTCACTCATTGCCAGTGGCAGTGCAGAATGGTATATTCACTTTCTAAGATAGTTTGGTATTAAAAAGAACAAAAACTAAGCATGCTTTTTACCATATGAGAGCAATTGCACTCTTTGGTACTTACCCAAAGGAAATGAAAACTCATCTTCACAAAAAATTCTGAACATATATATATATGGGCTTCTCTGGTGGCTCCGATGGTAAAGAAATGCCTGAGATGCAGGTGAATTGGGTTTGATCCCTGGGTCTGGAAGATCTCCTAAAGAAAAGAATGCTACCCACTCCAATACTCTTGCCTGGAGAATCCCATGGACAAAGGAGCCTGGTAGGTTATATAGTCCATGGGGTGGCAAAGAGTCAGATATGACTGAACGACTAACATTGGGCTTCCCTGGTGGCTCAGATGGTAGATGAGGTTGCAGGAACCTGAGAGTTTCTATTTTCGCTGTGAAATAAGAGGACATGCCATATATCATGGGTGTTCGATACAATGAGAAGGAGAATAGAGAAGCAGGAAGTTTGAGGAGGCTTAAATCACTGCTGTGATGAAAGGGGTGGAATGCTGTCTAGGAGAAGATAGAAAACAATCAGGACTTCGAGAGGAAGTGTTCCCAGCCTCCAGACTCCTCCACTGAGCAACTTTTTCTCTAGCTAGCAGTGCTCTTAAGTTGAAGACCAGATGTTGAGAAGGCAGTCTGTGCTGAGAATTTAATCAATTTAAGCTTATCTTTCACATATTTATTAAGTACCTAGTTAGTGCCAGGGAAAGAGACAGTGAAAGAGAGAGGGGAGGGGTGGTTCAAAAAACAGGGAGGCGTGGTCCCAACCCTGAGTACTCTGTGATCCCTGAACTATTTATTACCTGTCCAAAGGCTTAAGTGGGACACAGACAAAGCTTTATAAAATACAAGGACGTGATAAAGGAATAGATGGACAACTTGAGGGTTCAGAAATACTTCAAAGAAGAGGTATGGAGAGTCCACTATATGACAACCTCTTAGCCAGGAGTTCTGAATATTTAACTTAATTCTTAGCACAAGTCTATGAGTTGAATTAATATTCCCTTTTTCTGATGAGGAAACATGCTCAGAAAGGAAGATAATTTAGGGCATAAGCTGGTTCTTCATGGGCCTGTAGGTATTTAGGACACACTTTGGAAGCTCTGTGAGGTTTTGCCAGATGAAGAAGAGGGGTTGGCAATGTCAATTTCTGGGTTATTTAGGGAATGGCAAATTATTCGCTTTAATTGAATTATAGGAATGAGAGATGAGACTATTTGGGTCTTGGGTACTAACCTTAAGATTTCATCTTTTATTTTGCAGGCACTGAGAAAGGATGGAAGTCTTTTGAATAGAGATTGAAGTCTAAGACTTCAATAGCCTTAGAAAACATAAATTGAGAAAAGGAAAGATCAGACATTGCAGACCAGTTGAGAAAACATACAGATCTTCCTCGAATTACCACGAGATTACACCCCTATGGTGACTGCAGCCATGAAATTAAAAGACGCTTACTCCTTGGAAGAAAAATTATTACCAACCTAGATAGCATATTCAAAAGCAGAGACATTACTTTGCCGACTACGGTCCGTCTAGTCAAGGCTATGGTTTTTCCAGTAGTCATGTATGGATGTGACAGTTGGACTGTGAAGAAGGCTGAGCTCTGAAGAACTCATGCTTTTGAATTGTGGTGTTGGAGAAGACTCTTGAGAGTCCCTTGGACTGCAAGGAGATCCAACCAGTCCATTCTGAAGGAGATCAGCCCTGGGATTTCTTTGGAAGGAATGATGCTAAAGCTGAAACTTCAATACTTTGGCCACCTCATNGTCATGTATGGATGTGAGAGTTGGACTGTGAAGAAGGCTGAGCGCCGAAGAATTGATGCTTTTGAACTGTGGTGTTGGAGAAGACTCTTGAGAGTCCCTTGGACTGCAAGGAGATCCAACCAGTCCATTCTGAAGGAGATCAGCCCTGGGATTTCTTTGGAAGGAATGATGCTAAAGCTGAAACTTCAATACTTTGGCCACCTCATGCGAAGAGTTGACTCATTGGAAAAGACTCTGATGCCGGGAGGGATTGGGGGCAGGAGGAGAAGGGGATGACAGAGGATGAGATGGCTGGATGGCATCACTGACTCAATGGACGTGAGTCTGAGTGAACTCCGGGAGTTGGTGATGGACAGGGAGGCCTGACGTGCTGCAATTCATGGGGTTGCAAAGAGTCGGACATGACTGAGTGACTGAACTGAACTGAACTAAAATCTGTTATAAGCTGAAAATATTAAATTGAAAATACATCTAATACACCTAACATGCTGAACATCACAACTTACCCTAGCCTATCGTAAAAGTGCTCAGAACACTTACATTAGCCTCAGTTCAGTTCAGTCCAGTCGCTCAGTCGTGCCTGACTCTTTGCAACCCCACGAATCGCAGCACGCCAGGCCTCCCTGTCCATGACCATCTCCCGGAGTTCACTCAGACTCACGTCCATCAAGTCCGTGATGCCATCCAGCCATCTCATCCTCGGTCGTCCCCTTCTCCTCCTACTCCCAATCCCTCCCAGCATCAGGGTCTTTTTCAATGAGTCAACTCTTCGCGTGAGATGGCCAAAGTATTGGAGTTTCAGCTTCAACATCATTCCTTCCAATGAACACCCAGGACTGATCTCCCTTAGGATGGACTGGTTGGAGCTCCTTGCATTAGCCTAGAGTCAGGCAAAATCATCTAACCCCGAATGTCCTATTTTATAATAGAGTGTCAAATATCTCATGAAATTGATTGAATACTGTACCGAGAAAGAAAAACAGAATGGTTGTATGGATACAGGATAGTTGTTAGTGTTACCAGTTGTTTGCCCTCATGATCCTTTGGCTGACCCGGAGCTGCGACTGCATCCACTGCCCAGCATCATAAGTAAGAATGACTGCATATTGCTAGCCTGGGAAAAGATAAAAATTCAAAATCTGAAGCATGATTTCTACTGAATGCATATTGTTTTCACATCATCACGGGACAAATCATAAGTCAGGGACTGTCTGTACAGATATCTGAGAGGGTGGCAGGGAGAAACGAGACCGGGGGCTCTTCCTAGGCTCCCTATCTACCTAGTCTTTTGCCTTGGACATGCCACTTAGCCTCTTTCGGTCTTGAGTTCTCATCATAAAATAGAAGAGATTGGAAGGGACGACCTCAAAGGATCCTTTTGAAGAATATAGTTTTGTGCTTCTAAGGTTCTGAGCAGGAGTGGTGGCAGTAGGAAAGGAAGGTATGGAGTAGAGGGAACAATTTGCTCAGGGCTTTCTGAAATTTGTTGCTGCCATAGCTACTGCTACTGCTAAGTCGCTTCAGTCGTGTCTGCCTCTGTGCGACCCCAGAGACGGCAGCCCACCAGGCGGATCTGTCCCTGGGATTCTCCAGGCAAGAATACTGGAGTGGGTTGCCATTTCCTTCTCCCTCTGAAACCTATAGCACAACATAAACATTTAATTTTACATTGTCAACAGCCAATTGGCACCTGCCTGTCAGCTACAAACTGACACTTGCCAAGAGCATTTGCCAGCAACTGAACAACAACAATGGCATTTGTCTTCTGCCTGTCTTCTGCAGCTGCTGACCAACAACCCCTGAAGGGAGTTTAGGGTGCAGAGTGAGACGATCTGTGGTCCAGGGAAAGTGGTGGGATAGGTCTTTTTTTTGGGTGGGGGGGGATAGGTCTTTAGATGTTAGATATTTTCAGGAGATTTCATGATCTCAATCCTGGCCTCTCCTCTTATCTAGAAAAGCACTCGATCCCTTCATGGTGACATCCGTTCCTTGTGACTGGCAGATCACCTTTGTAAAACGAGTGTTTGACTGCATTGAACTTCCCCTTCACCAAAATCTTATACATTGACCTTCCCCCATTGCCTCTTTGGAGCAGTCTCTCAGAGCTATATGAGGTGATGTCTCCTGGGCTGCAGTCCTCATTTTGCTCCAAATAAAAGTTAGCTCAAAACCCTCACGTTGTGCGTCTTTTTAGTCGACAACACTATCTCCATATACAGCATCAGGTAAGTGGTTATCAAGTCTCCTCTTGCATCACGAACAAGCAACTGGACAATAAGCATGGACACGCATATAGCAATTGTCCCTGCTACTCAGAAGATGGGATGAAACAATTTCTGTTTATTCCTTCTCTAGTGTCGTTTCTACTCATCCTTTCACACTCAGATGCATTCTTTTTTGTTTACTAAGTGTACCTGTTTTTTCATGTTAATATTTGTTTCCTGTTGCTTTTATTTGCTAAAAGGATACTGTCTATACATGACGGGCTGACTCAGGAAACCCTACTCCTCTGCCTGAATGCCAAACCAAGGTGCTTCTCTTCAGGGAAACATCCTGACCCTGTCTACTTGTGAATGGCTGCAAGAAAGAAGAAATTAACACATCTGCTCCGGGAGGCAGGCCCTTCCAGGAGATATTTGCAAGACTAAAGGCCTTTTAACTTCACTTCCTCACCTCGTACCCTTGCTGTATTCTATGAAAGAAACTAGCATCCGGGCCCTGATAAAGATGGTTATTTTGAGACACTAGTCTGCTATGCTGTTGGTCTGCCAGCTTTCCAAATAAAGTTATTATCTTTTGCCTCAGTATCTGTTCTCCTACTTACTGGTCTATCATGTGGCAAGCAGAGCGAGCTTGGACTCGGGAAAAAAATTATACAAAATCATACTCAAGATATTCAAACGGACTTCCCTGATGACTCAGACGATAAAGTGATAAAGTGTCTGTCTACAGTGCGGGAGACCTGGGTTCGATCCCTGGGTTGGGAAGATACCCTGAAGAAGGAAAATGGCAATCCACTCCAGGACTATTGCCTGGAAAATCCCATGGACAGAGGAGCCTGGTAGGCTACAGTCCGTGGGGTTACAAAGAGTCGGACATGACTGAGCGACTTACTCAAGATATTCAAAGATCAGTTCATGACTTCAGTATCTTTGCCCCCCTCATCAATAAATTTTCTTCTCTTCCAGTATTCTACCTTGAAACTGACTGCCATTCACCCAGATGTTGAAGTCATCATGACTGTCTCCCTCTCCCTCCTGCTTTCAAGGCTGATCACCCATCCTAGAGATTCTGTCTCTGCAAATATGTCCCTTCAATCTTTCCCTCTTACTCCCCCTAGCGGATTTTCTTCTCATTTTCCATTGGGATCATCCCAATTGCAACCTCATTCATTTTCCATTGCACCTCATTCACTTTGAGTTGACAAACCTATTTCTGATCATTTTACTGTTATACTTAAAACAGTTCAAGTATTTTACTTATAAGTTCACCTCACACTTCACTATGTTATTTATATTTGCATGTGTATCACTATTTTCATTGTTTCCAAAAATTACTTTAAAATAGGCTTTATGTGTGTGTGTGTGTGTGTGTGTGTGTGTNACCAGAGACCACTTTAACAATAAAAGTCTGCCTAGTCAAAGCTATGGTTTTTCCAGTAGTAATGTATGAATGTGAGAGTTGGACCATAAAGAAGACTGAGCACTGAAGAATGGATGCTTTTGAACTGTGGTGCTGGAGAAGACTCTTGAGAGTCCCTTGGACTGCAAGGGGATCAAACCAGTTAATCTTAAAGGAAATAAATCCTGAACATTCATTGAAAGGATTGATGCTGAAGTTGAAACTCCAATACTTTGGCCACCTGATGTGAAGAGCCGACTCATTGGAATAGATCTTGATGCTGGGAAATATTGAGGGCAGGAGGAGCAGGGGGTGATAGAGGATGAGATGGTTGGATGGTGTCATTGACTCAATGGACATGAGTTTGAGCAAACTCCAGAAGATAGTGAAAAACAAGGCAGGCTGGCGTGCTGCAGTCCATAGGGTCACAAATATTCAGACACGACTTAGCGACTGAGAAACATCAATTCCTTTTTCCACATCCCCCTACTCTACTTCTCTCTGACAACCACCTGTTTGTTCTCTGTACCTATGAGTCTGTTTCAGTTTTGTTCTGCTTGTTCATGTGTTTTGTTTTGTTTTGATTCCACATATAAGTGAAAACATACCATATTTATTGCTCTCTGTCTAACTTATTTAGGTTAGCATTATAACCTCTACGTGATCAGAATTTTCTTGACTACAATGCTCTGATTATTCTTCTATACTTTAGTCTTCAGTGTATAACATTGTTGTAGAATGTATTTTTTTTTTACTATTATACTGGATTGAACATCTGATCGTCTATAGATAATTATGAAATAGATTCCCCTTTTAAAAACAAAATTAAATGGAAATCACCTCTTGCATATCTTATGGTGGAAATGTAAATTGGTAAAATTATTCTGAAGGACCATTTGACGATGCATTTCTCTCCATGGGATGAATGTAGTTTTCTGCCTCCTTGAAGTTAGACTTGGCCATGTGAGTTGATTTGGCTGAAGGATTTTAGTGAGATAAAAAGAAACCAAAAGTCGTCATGTGCTTTGCTACTCTCTCCTTACTGCCTCAACAACCAGCAGGGCCTAACCAGCTCTGAGAGCCTGGTTCCGGAGTGAAGCTGACATGGAGAAGAGAGAACTCAAGCAAGCACTGATGACCCACTGTTGTGAGCCACTATCATAAGCCTCTGTTTGAGTTGCTGCTAACTCAATATAAACTATCAGAAAATTTTCACTGAGAATGTATCTTAATAAAATTGTTATATATGTTCACAAAATTTGAGTTAACTTTATCTTCATGTCAGTGAACTTGGAGATAAGCTCAATGCCTACTTAAATGTTCCCAGAAATTATAGTAAATCTAAGTACATCTAGAAATTCAAGATGAAATTAAGTATAAAAGTTCAAATCTTAATTATTATATCACTTCTATATTATGAAATTATTAGATAATTGTAAGCCTCCCTGGTGGCTTATATAGTAAAGAATCTGCCTGCAATGTGGGAAATACCAGTTCACTCCCTAGGTTGGCCTTGGAGAAGAAAATGTCTACTCGCTCCAGTATTCTTGCCTGGGAAATCCCATGGACACAGCAGCCTGGCGGGCTACAGTCCATGGGGTGGCAAAGAGTCAGACACAATTGAGTGACTAACACTTTCAATTATAATTTTAATTATTATAAATCAACTATTTCTTTCAGAAACAATATACAACACAGTGTTCATAGGGTTTTTTTCTAGATGGTTTGCATTTGGTTTTAAATCTTTGTTTTCTTTTGCTTTGCATTTCCCAAATTTTTATCAGTAAGCTTTTTCAGAATAATCATGAGAANACTATTTCTTTCAGAAACAATATACAACACAGTGTTCATAGGGTTTTTTTCTAGATGGTTTGCATTTGGTTTTAAATCTTTGTTTTCTTTTGCTTTGCATTTCCCAAATTTTTATCAGTAAGCTTTTTCAGAATAATCATGAGAATATCAGCAACAGTAACAAGAAAAAAAAATCTTATATTTTCTGATCCCTTATACTTTCTGGCTGTTCTCTTTGCATTATATCATGCTATGACATTAACAGTAAGCATGTGCATTTCTATAATAAATGGAGGAGAATCCATGAAGTCTTGCTTTTGGCCCTTAGGACTTTATCCTCTTGAACCAACAATTGGACACTTCTTTGAGGAGTCCAATCATAATGATAGCAGTTTTCTCTGAAAAGTTTGCAAAACTGAAATCTAGTGCTCTGGCAAGCTAAGCAAAGATTTTGCCTCTCTGTCTTTGTTTATTGGCTGTAAAAAGAAATGTGATGTACTCAAGAGTAGTAACAAACTATCAAAAATCTGTCTTCTCTGCTAAGTCACTTCAGTCATGTCCGACTCTGTGTGACCCCATAGATGGCAGCCCACCAGGCTCCACCATCCCTGGGATTCTCCAGGCAAGAACACTGGAGTGGGTTGCCATTTCCTTCTCTAATGCATGAAAGTGAAAAGTAAAAGGGAAGTCGCTGAGTCGTGTCCGACTCTTCGCGACCCCATGGACCACAGCCTACCAGGACTCCTCTGTCCATGGGATTTTCCAGGCAAGAGTACTGGAGTGGGGTGCCATTGCCTTCTCTGGTATTCCTCAAATTGTGACGGTCAAGAAAAGCAAAGAAAGACTCAGAGATTGTCATAGACTAGAGGAAACTGGGATGACATGATAACCAGATATGGTATGGTATACTAAACTGGATCTTGAGAGGGGAAAAGGATAGTAATAAAAAATTAGTAAAAATCCAAATCAATTCAAAGTTTAGTTAACAATAATGTACCAGGGTCAGTTTCTCGGTTTCGGCACATATACCAGACAGGGTAATATAAGGTGTTAACAATGGAGGAAGTGGATAAGGGATGTGGTAGGCAGAATAACAACTTATCAAAAAGCCCATGTTCCAAGTTCTGGAAGTTGTGATTATGGTAAATTGTATAACAAATGGAGTTCGGGTTGCTAATAAGTTGATCTTATAATAGGGAAAAAACCTGGGTTATCCAGCTGGATATGGTATAATCACAAGGGTCCTTAAAGGTAGAAAAGTCAGTCAAGTATGCAGTAAAAGAAAGATAAGATTGGGAATTGCTGGCTTTGAAGATGCAAAGTGGCCACACATTGAGGATGCATGGAAAAAGGCAAGGATCTGAATTTTTTAGGGCTCCCAGAAGGAACACAGACTAGTCGGCACCATAATTTTATCCGATTAGCTACATTTCTGACCTCAAGAATTATAAATTTATTTAGTTTCAAGCCACAGAGTTTGTGACAATTTACTATAATATCTGTAGAAAAGTAATGTAAGAGGTATACAGAATTCTCTGGGTTATTTTTGCAACTGCTATATAATTATAGTCCTTTTAAAATTAAAAGTTTATTTATTTTTTAAATAAGCAGTGTGCCTTTAGGAAAAGTCAGGTTTCATTTACAGACCTGCAATCATTCAAAGGATTCCTCAAAAGGATACTGAACTCTCACATATGTTTGAGATTTTTGCCCATGAGCCGTGGTTTCCCAGTCTCATCTCCTGTTCAGTCTCCTCGGCTCTGACACCTCAGTTGGATGCAACCACCTGTAGCTGGGATTTGACACCCCTCCCACCTCTCATGGACCTCTGACCCCTGCCTCTTCCCTAGTTGTGGCTTTGTCACATCTGCTTAGGTGCTAGCAGCTCAAATAGTTGCCACCACCTCCCCTGAAGCTGGCAAAAAAAAAATCCTTTTTTAAAGTAACACATTTACTAATGGGTAGAAATTTAGAAAAGAGCTGAGCTGTATTATCATAGCAACGAGACAGAAATGAACACATGCAGCAACTCATTTGTTGGGGCTACAGAGTATCAGAAAACTGGGGGATCATCAAACCGTTTTGAACAGGCCTCCCTCTTCACCAGACTTCAGCCAGCCCTCTGGTTTTGTCCTGTGCTGTCCGCTTGATGTTTTCAGGTGGAAGACAGTATCATCTTTAAAGATACAAAGAATAAATGTACCTTAGGAATAAAAGAAAATCACCTTCCATCAACAGATGAATGGATAAAGAAAGTGTGAGACATATGTACAACGAAATGCTATTCATCCATAAAAAAGGAAAGGATTGAGTTATTTGTAGAGATGTGGATGGACCTAGAGTCTATCAGAGAGTAAAAAAGTCAGAAAGAGAAAAAACAAGTATTGCTTATTAATGCATATATACAGGATTTAGAAAAATGGTACAGATGAATCTAGTTTCAGGGAGGAATAGAGATGCAGATTTAGAGAATGGACATTTGGACACAGCAAGGGAAAGGGAGAGTTGGATGAATTGAGAGAGTACCATTGACATATATACACTAGCACATGTAAATGGGTAGCTTATGGGAACCTGCTGTGTAGCACAGGGAGCTCGACCTGGTACCCGATGACCTAGAGGGGTAGGATGTCGGGGAGGGAGATCAGAGGGAGATCCAAGAGGGAGGGTATATGTGTTACACATATAGCTGATTCACTTCATTATACAGCAGAAATGAGCACAATCTCACAAAGCAATTATATTCTAAATAAAAATTTTTAAAGTGCCTGTCCACAAATTGCAGGAAGTGTTCTCTATCCCAAATTATTATTCTCGATCTTATTCTAGGTTTTAGGCTTGTGTTAGAATTTCACCTCTACTGTATGTATGCACTACATGCAGGTTAGTATACCCGGCAGATACTCCTGGGTATAATCTTTGCCTCTAGGTATCTGTGAAGCATCAATGCCAGATATCAGGTCCTCAAGTTACTATTGATTCTCCTCTTCTCCTTTTCCTTCATCTTGATGGTTTTCAACTATACCTATGAAATACAGGGGAGATAATCAGGAAAGATAACTAAGTTCATGAACTCTCATAACTTCAAACATCCCTAGGGTTACATGAATTCAAATCTTCATCATATAGATATGGAAACTGAAGCCTGTGGATATTATGAGATCTTCCAGAGATCAAAGCATCAGTTACTGGCTGACTCAGGATCAAAAGCTGGGGTTTCCAAAGCTTTCTATTTCCTTCTCTAGCAGAGACGATACTAACTAACCCTATGAGTATAGGGCATATGGTGGTAATTAGTTGACAAATCCCTAGGAATACACAGAAAGGACATAGTCCAAGGGAAAGGTTGGATCCTTGAAAGGAGAATTGCACGTGCGCATGCTCTATTGTGTCCAACTCTTTTTCTTAATTTGCTTTTGGCTACACTGGGTCCTTGATGCTGCATGTGGACTTTGTCTAGTTGTGGTGAGCGGGGTTACTCTTGAGTCGCAGGTGGAATCTTCCTGGATTGAACTTGTGTGCCCTGCATTGGCAGACGAACTCCCAACCACTGGACCACGAGGGAAGTCTGTGTCCGACTCTTGCTACCCTATGGGCTGCAGCCCACAAGGTTCCTCTCTCCATGGAATTTTCCAGGCAAGAATTCTGGAGTGGATTGCCATTTCTACCTCCAGGGGATCTTCCCAACCCAGGGATCATACCCACGTCTCCTGCATTAGCAGGCAGATTTTTTTTTTTTAACCACTGAGCCAACTGGAAAACCCCTCAAAAGGGGATTAGGCACACATCAAATATCACAACTCCTTCAAAGGTAATTCAGTTTACTTCATTCATGGGAAATAATTGCCATGCATCTAATTTTCTGGCTCCCTTACTACTTTTTATGTGCCAGGAAAAGAAAGCGTGGTGATCTAGATTATTTTTGTAATACCAATGCCTAGCACAGTGTTTGTCCCATATTATAGTCAAACATTTTGTTTGCATTTTTCCTGATAATTTATGCTTCTGTAGTGAATAACCTCCCTGTAAAAGGAATGCAATTAATTATTGTGACTCTATATACTTATCTTTATTCATTCAAGATTTAATCATACATTTTAAATTCTCAAATATGGAAATTAAAGTATGAAATTATGTATGATATGTATTAGCATGCATGTAATCAAAAAATATTGAGTGTAATTAATGTCTAAAAACAAAATATTGTTTTTTGATCATTTCCATCATCGTTTGTCTTATTTTACATGATACCATGAGATATTTTTTGTTGGTTAAAATAACCAGGCTATATCAGATTAACTCTGTGGAAGAACAAAAGAATGCCTGGCTGGCATGGTCTAGAATTTTCAGATCTTAAGACACTATAGTATCTTGAGGGAATAAATTATTCATCATTCTCTAACTTCATCTTCACTGGGTCAACATGAATGGAAAAAAATGCCAAGAACATTTGTTTAATCTTATTAATAGTGGAGAAAAATAAAATATGCTTGACAAAATAGCCACTGAAAATAGATAACACTTTTTCTTGGATACAATTTATAAGGAAAGATGGCGTGTGGTCATCAGTTATTCCTTAGTCTCTTTTCTAAATAATCTGCTGCATCCTTTAGTATGGTTTTGTTTGTATCATGTAAAAATATCAAGGTGTGGATCTATGATTTGTTTTTCACCATAAACTCTTTGTTGGTGTATGGGGAAAGGAAAAGTAGAAGGAATGGATTTCGCCCCACTCACATCAGTCTAAATCTTAAAATAATATGTCCTTTGGCAATCGCTAAATCTTGCTATTGGTTTGAAGCAATAAATCTTCCAAGGCGTTGGAAAAAAAAAAAAAAGAACACCATTGTAGTAATGAGATTACTCTGAAAATAAAGCAGTGGATTAGTAAAATCTAATTTGGAAGTGATGAAGTACATGTGATGTCCAAGTAATTATTCCTGCACAGTCTACGTCCGTGGGGAGCTCAGAGTTATTGGACACTGCACTGTGTTAATGATGCCACTGCCTGACATTTGGGTGAATGTGCTGCCCGTCTGCTGTGTCTCCTCTCCTATTGTTAATACTCACCACTGGGTCCTGCATTCATGATGCTTCCTCAGACACAGCCAGAGCTGAGCCTCTGTGTGTGTGTTTCAAGTGTCTTTTCCCTTTTAAGCCAATGTTGTTGTTTTTTTTTTCCATTTTAAAATCTGGGCTGAGACAAAAGTGCTACCCTGAACACTGTTACATGTGCATCAAAGATCCAATTGCATTTCTCTGAGTTTTATTTAATTACCAAGACCAAGTAGATTATTTGAGTTCTGTTTGTATACTCCCTGGTCTTTCAAAAGCATATACCTAGACCCACACTTGGCCAAAAGCTGGTTTTCAGGTATGATTACCTCTTGCAATCAGTAGAAATATTTTTAATAAGTTCTTCTACTTTATATTTTGATAATGGGAATCTCTATTATAAGACATAGAAAAGTATTTTTTTCTGATACAGAATTCTGTAGCTTTAACACACAGTTGGTCGCAAAAGATTCAGACATGACTTAGCGACTAAAACAGCAACACAATACATAACTAACCTGTCTCCATGGCAGGATTGCTTACGGAAGTGGAAGGATTGAACAAACCCAAAGCAAAGACAAATTACCAAAAGCCATTTTCCTTTCAATCCATAAGTTTAATCAGTTCAGTTCAAGTCGCTCAGTCATGTCTGACTCTGTGACCTCATGAATTGCAGCACGCCACTCCTCCCTGTCCATCACCAACTCCCGGAGTTCACTCAGACTCATGTCCATTGAGTCAGTGATGCCATCCAGCCATCTCATCCTCGGTCGTCCCCTTCTCCTCCTGCCCTCAATCCCTCCCAGCATCAGAGTCTTTTCCAATGAGTCGACTCTACGCATGAGGTGGCCAAAGTACTGGAGTTTCAGCTTTAGCATCATTCCTTCCAAAGAAACCCCAGGGTTGATCTCCTTCAGAATGGACTGGTTGGATCTCCTTGCAGTCCGAGGGACTCTCAAGAGTCTTTTCCAACACAACAGGTCAAAAGCATCAATTCTTCGGTGCTCTGCCTTCTTCAAGGCAGAGTTTAATCAAGCTTCCCATAAAAGATGTCCCAGGAGACTGACATCAGATGGGTTCAGGAAGGACTTCTCAGAGGAGACACTTGACTGGGTGGGTTACCAGAGGCAAAGGCAAAGTTGGAGAGGAGATAAGGAAGTCCCAGTCAGGAGAATGACTTCAGCAAAGGCTCAGCGATCACATTCAGCTTGGCATGTTGAGAGTTAGACAATTTTTTTTTTAATTTCAGATACCACATTTAACTAGAACAACCTAAAATAAAAATAATTATAAAATATATGGGGTATCTCAAGATTACAGTTACCACGTGTCTCTCTCATTATTTGCACATCCATTCTTCTCATTCTCAAAAGACTGGCTTCTTTCTCCTTGTACATAACAAGAAACATATCCAAGATAGACCCTGCACATTTTTTCTTACACTTTGGACCCTAAGTCCAAATGCCCTGGAGAAGAGATTGTTTGGCATAGTCCAGGTTGCATTCTTTTCCCTGGGACAAATAATAGAGGCTGAGGGAAGGAGAAAAATTAAAAATTTGGCATAGCTGCTGCCACTACAAATGTAAACGGGTGGAGGAGAGATTCCTAGAAACGGAGTATTAATCAAAAAACTCATGATGTCTACTATACACATTATTATTTAATTGCTTCATTCCTGACCATTTGAAGGCCACAGGAATCCTATTAAAAAAAATACTGCTGCTTTCTTTGGAAAGAAATAGCTCTAGCTTGTACCTCCCACTCTGTGTAGCAAATGTCTACCCTCTATTCTTCATTGGTCTTCACGCATACTGTGACGCTTCATGCCCTGATTCTCTCTGTGCCCATCCTCTTTGGGAAGCTGAGTGATTAGAAAGTCCCACTTGACTAAAAAACAGTCATTTACTAGAAAACAGCTTCTCTGGCTGCTCCAACTTTAGGCTTGATCTCAAGTTTGGCAACTTTATTCCGTCTATCTTGAGTGTCAATCCACCAATACATGACTACATCAAGCCTGAATAGAAAGATGCTATATAACCAGAAGCATATTCTGGATTGACAGCTCAGAGAGAGGGTAACATATTTGGAACCAAAAGAAGGGAAAAAACCCAAAAGAAGAGAAATTGGTGACCAGAGAATTCAAGGAAATGAAGTGAGCAGTACAGCATGGGTCATTCATGGAACAAGTTGGAGATTCAGGGTATCAAATATCCAAGTATAACACATATAGTAGAACTGTGATTTTACACTAGGTGTGTCTGATCACTAAATCTATGTAAGCTATCAACTAGGTAACACTGAAAAGAAAGTGCAAGTGAAAGTCACTCAGTCGTGTCTGACTCTTTGCAACCCCATGGGCTATACAGTCCTTGGAATTCTCCAAGCCAGAATACTGGAGTGGGTAGACTTTCCCTTCTCCTGGGGATCTTCCCAACCCAGGTCTCCCACACTGTGGGCATATTCTTGACCAGCTGAGCCACAAGGGTAGCTCAAGAATACTGGAATAGGCAACCTATCCCTTGTCCAGGGAATCTTCCTGACCCAGGAATCGAACCAGGATCTCCTGCATTGTAGGCGGATTCTTTACCAACTGAGCCATCAGGGAAGCCTGTAACACTAAAGGCTAATTAAATTATTAGCTCTGAGACATAGTAGGGAATTTGTATCCTAATTATTCTGTAGCAATTCTCTGTGTGTGTGCATGTATGTGTATGTGTGTGTGAGAGAGAGACAGAGAGAATGAGAGAGATTAAGCCAACATTAAGGGAGAATTTTTGAAACACCTCTGCCTAAATAGTAGAAGTATCTCCTCTTTACTACCTTAGCTGTCTTTCCAAACAAGTTTTCCCAGCTTGCCTTTGTGTATTCATGAAGAAGAAGCAAAATAAATCTTTTATTCTAGTCCAGGTCCTTTTCCCATTTCCCATTTTTCCCTGGTGTAAATCCAGGCAATTATTTCATAGTAGAAATAGTAGAACGTTGTTTCTGGTTTCTTTACAGCCTTCTTAAAAGGCACAAACAGTGGGTACAAGCTACCTCATCATACCGCCATCCCGACTATGTATCTTACTCACAGCAGCTCGGAGTCTGACTGATTTGCACACACACTAGTTTTGGAGCCCTGCGCTGGAGTCATGTAGACCAAGTCACGTAAACCAAGGCTGCTGGCCTGCTACCAGTCAGCTTCCCTTGGCCCCTCCATGTGAGCAGGCAAAAAAACAGTTCGCTTAGACTGACAAAGGAAAACACACACACCACACACACACACACACACACACACACACACTTTACTTGGAGATCAGGTTATTTTTAACAAGATTTTGTGGTTGTTGTGAAATACGTTTCACACTTTATCTCTTTTAAATCTCTCAGCAAGACAGAGAAGAGAAATCATGAGCTCTGTTTTGCTGATAAGGGGTGTAAAGCTCAACAAATTTAAGAAGCAGTGTGGTGACATAGTTTATGTCAGAAGCAACCTGGATTTGCATCCAGGTGCCACTTAGAAGCTGTCTTACCTTAACACATTAGTTAAGTTTTCTAGATCTCAGTCTACTCACCTGTGCAATGGAAATAATACAAAAACTTACAAAATAATTTCTTCGCTTCTATGGGGTTGTTCTAAGGATGAATAAAATTATATACACACACTCTGTGCCCATCATCTTATTAAAGTTTCCAAATAGTAAATATTAATTTGTGGATGAGTCAAGAATTGAATTCAAAACAATGTTCTAATCGCTCTACTCTATTGATTCCTTCTAATTGCTTAACGATTCCAGAAGATTTGAAAGCAATGGAGTAGTTTTGCAAAAAGAATTAGAGACTGCTCTGCCTTAATCGGCTAGCATCATATTTCATCCTTCTCAGGGGTCACTGTCTCTATCTTGTCCTTTAGCTTCATGCTTTTAGCATAAGCAACTCTAAAGAATGTCTCTCAACCAGTCCTGCTAAACATCCCATACTTCTCTTCACCCTTTATCTCACTGAACCCTCGCCATTTAACTTAGCTCACTTCATAATTGTTTTTAAAAAAGAGGTTCAAAATACTTTGTGGGTGACCTGCTGAAATTAAGCCCTTCCTTTTTCTGTTTGTTGCATCACACAGCATGATGAGACCTTGTCAGCAAAGATTCTCTTTCCTCCAGTCTGGAAGAATATCCAGTTATCAATCCATGACCCATTTGTAAAATATTTCAAATAATTTGACTGATGATTGTACATTTTCAAAATGAGGGGGGAAATAAGCCACTCTACAAAATGTTATAGTGTTAGACATTCCTGTAACACGTCCAAGCTGGCAATTACAGTGTCTGGCAGCTAATCATGGGGAATGTACCTTAATTAAATCAGATTCCTTATAAATATTCCTCTTTAACACACTGAAATATCTGGCCAAACCAATTTTCTGTGCAGGAACATGCTCTGAAATATCATAAATCTTAACCTTGGACTCTCTAACAGCATTTGACTCCATGAATGACTCTCAGAGCTTCTGATTTAATCAACAGCAGGACGACTGTAAGACTCTGAATAGTTGCTAAGAAACTAAAAAGACTTTTAAACAATGACTGCATTTTAGGAAATAAACTATATTCTAGGAATACAGAGAAGACTAAGAAACCACTGTGTGTGTGTTACTCACTCAGTCGTGTGCAATTCTTTGCAACCCTATGGACTATAGCCCACCAGGCTTCCCTGTCCACAGGATTCTCCAGGCAAGAATACTGGAGTAGGATGCCATTCCCTTCTCCAGGGGATCTTCCCAACTCTGGGATCGAACCCAGGTCTCCCACAATGCCAGCAGACTCTTTACCATCTGAGCCACCACAGAAGCCCAAGGAATCATTGGTGCTCTTAAATCTAATATCAGAGACCCACATGTCAATAGATAATTGTAATAGAGAGTGGTCAGTGCTCTGTAGAAGTGTATACAGGATGTTGTAGGCAAAGAGGTAAGGGAGGAATGTGTGCCCAGAGCTGGCTCTGTAAGGCGCTGTGAGAGCTCAGCAGGGCAATGGAACAGGAAAAGGCGAAATCAAATAGGCTAAGCCCTGACTCAACATGGTATGTTTTAAGAAGCTAAAACTACTTAGGGTCTTAGGGTCGGAGAAAGAAGAGTGGAGATGAGCCTAAAGAGAGCAGAGGCACACAGAGAGAGGCACGGCCTATCTGGGGGACAGTGCAAGCCATTTAAAGGTCATCTTCACTTTCCTGTAAATTGCAAAGTCTTTAAAACCAGGGTTCTTCATCTGGTTATCAGGGGTTACATAAATCCTCCAAAGCTGCCCCAAATACTGCATAAGCTACTATGTAGGGGTGTTTGGAGTTCCAAGTAGGGTGGTGATAGGAGAAGGCAAGAGGGCTCATAGCTTCCTCAGAATCACAAAGTCTCCCTGACTTAGAAAGGGACTGATATAATAAGATTCATTTATGATCCTAGAGTTTCTTGGGGATAGTGGATTCAAAAAGGGTTTGGAATTGAGGGAATTGCTTTAGCCTCTTTCAGCATCCTAGACTGTCCCAAATTTATCATAGAAAGTAGAGGTGATGCCCTAGTAGAGGTGGATGCCACTCTCAACCCTGATTGGCCCAAGAGAGAGGTGGGCAGGACAGTACTAGCATCATTTGGGACCCCAGGACTATTCTCACTCCAGCAGCCCTGTGTTTACCTTCCCATATATCCTCAACCTCTTCTGGAGCTCGGCTTTCCACAGCTTGAGCAACAGGCAGGCGCACTCCTGCTCCACTCAGCCCACTGTAGCTTCAGGCCTGAGAGCAATAGGCACAAACCAAAACAACAACATATTTCTTAATGACAGCCTTTTAAAGCATCAGCTCTACTTTCTAGTCAGTTGATAATCATAACATATCTGCACTCTGAGCTCCTGCTAGAGAATATAACATAGGTTATATTCTGAGTTCTACAACTGAGTTATAGAACTCAGTTATAATCAAAAGTTTGTTTGTAAGAAATAACATGCATAGAGGACTACCTTAGTAATCTTCCAATCATTTTTCTCCTATGAATTGTTAACATTTTGAACAATGAGAGTACCTGGACTATGTTGTTTTAACCCTTCTCAATAAAAATGCTTTTATTAAATTGCAACTGATATGAAAGTGATTAACCTTCCTTCAAGTGTCTTTAAAGAATTTGTTGTCATATTGATTACAGGCATGTGATTGAAGATGTTGATCACTATTATATCACTGAAAATCCTCTTACTGAGAACCCTTAATGTGTAGCTCAAGAAAAACTTATCTCAGATCTCAGTGCCAGGTAAAATATATTGCTGATAAATTATACAGCTTTTATCTTATGTCTATAGCAAATGTTAAATCTTGCCTTGTTTAAGTATGTGCTTCAGCTGCTAGGAAATTTAGAATCAAATATATGACATTTTTCTAGCAATGACATAGAATTCTATAGCATATATTTTGGGAACAACTCTCCTTTATTTCTTACTCTAATTTTTCTGTCACCTCTCTTTGTCTCGTATTTATGTCACCCAGTGACATCATATGTGCTTGTGTAAGCTGACAATTTGGAACAGATTGGATGTCACTGGTGTACCCCACAAGTGGATAATTTTTAAAAGTATGTTTTGCTTTAAATTCATGAACTGAACAAAACTCTAGGTGTCAGACCTGAGTATTATGTTTCATCTTTAAATTCCAAATACCTTTCATCTGTAATCACTCCTCAGAGGTGTTTTTCACAGTTCAGTGAAGCACCCAGGGGTCACGGCAAGTGACCTGTGAATTTACATCCCCATAAATAATAATTCACAAACAGGCTATGTCTCCAGTTCTCACCCTAAACACAGGGGAGCCTTGCATGGGTTAAATTAACCAGCCGGGAGAACATGTGAGCTGAACATATGGTGAAGTGTTTTGAGGTTCAGAAAAACAAGTTTCTGGTACAAACAGAGTCTGGCCTCTGAGACCCAACTGTCAGCAGGAAAAAAGATCTTTTCTACCAGAATAAGAAGAGAGAGAGCTTTCAATTATTTCACCTCTGTAGCCGTACACAATGAAATGGGAGGAGAAATCGCACATTCATAGAGAGGAAAACAACTTCCCTAAGTTCCTCAGGGAAGTCAGAAAAGGCTGCAGAAAGCATGTAAAAAGTAGTTTACAGCTCTGATTGGAAGTGAAAAGGGAAGAAATCAGAAGTGAAGCACCACAAATTAAAATTAAACTTGTGGTTCCCACCAGCTCTCTGGTCTCCATGCTGGCAGCCCATCCCCCACACTGCTCTGTGCCACTTCAGACTTAATGAGTTGGGCTTGGGACGTACAGAGGCCTGTAAATGAAACCGTTTATCACTGTAACACTCTTATTAGATATTTGATTGAGCACTTGTTTTGAAAGCTTAGGAATAAACCAGAGAAATTGGCATTGAAGTAGCACCTTTTGTATTCAGAACAAAAAAAATGAGAAAATATGCTTGCCCTAGGAAATAGTGAATTGTTAGTGACCTTGTTTGGCTGACTCTTTAATTTGTCTTTAGGAAGATCTGAAGCTGGGAACTAATTTTTATTTTGTTAGACAGGATTGACATTTTAGTTTGGTTTTTGGTTGGTCCCCACATGTGAGAAATATGAGCAGTTCCCTCTAGGAGCTGGACAATTAGGCAAATATCTTCTCTATCTATTACCAGTGCTATAGAGTTGTGGTGATAATTAAATGATATAATATGAGAAAAGTATTTAGGGCAGTGTCTGGTGCTTGGCAAACACTTCTCATGTGGTAGCTGGTACTGTGCTGACGGCACTCGTGCTCAACCTTCTGGAAGTAGAGTAGCAAATCAGCACATGTTTGAGATCATGACATCATTCTAATCCTTCCAAATGAGTAATTAAAGAAAGGCAAATTAAAACAAGAAAGTACAATGCTTGTAACACTGACAGAGAATTAATCATTTGCTTAGTATTACTGAAAGTACTTAGTATTACTGAAAGTAAAGATATATTTTTTAATATTTATAAGATGCTTACTGAAAATTTTTGGAGGGCAACTTGACAGTATTTGTCAAAATAGTAAGTGCACGTACACCTAAACCTAGAGATTCCCCTTCTGGAAATATTGTTTAAGAAATAATTTGTGCAAAAATAATTTGCACAATGCCAAAAACAAGTTATAGAACAATACATATAAAATGCATGAATCATATTAATTTTTCTGTAGTATGCACATATATAAATCATTATAACCATCATATTAACAAGTTAAAAAGTAAAAACTATATGATAATCTTAATAGATTCATAAAAAGCACTTGACAAAATTCAATATCCATCAGTGATAAATTAAAATATCTCAGCATATCAGAAATAAAAATATGCTCAATCTGATAAAAATACATCTGTGAAAATTCATAACTAACATCACAACTATGGTGAATATTTTCTCTCTAAGTTTAGAAAAAAAGACAAGAATGTCATCTCTCAACTTTTATTCAGTATCAAATTAGAAGACTCACAGAAGACATAAAATTGTATTATATCCAGTTGACACTAATGTTTACATAGAAAACCCTATGGAAGCCACCAAAAATGCTACCAGAATTGCTAAGTGAGTTTATAAATATCATGAGTACAAGAAATATAGAAATATATACATATGTACTTGTATTTTAACAGGTAAATCAATTGCATTTCTCTCTACTAGCAAAAAACAGAAACTTTACTGAAAAACAATAGCAACACAATTATGAAATACTTCTAAATATATTTAACAAAGTAAGTGTTTTTTATCTGTGAACTGAAAGCTATGAAATATAGCTGAGAGAAATTAAACAAAATCTAAAATATATTATCAGACCTGTAGACTCAAGATCATTAAGATATATATTCTGTCCAAACTGACATAAACAATTCAAATTAATATCTCTGTTGACTTTTTGGGCAGAAATTCATAAACTAAACATGTATATGAAAATGTAAAGGACATAAAGGAACAAAAATAAGTTTGAAAAAGAGTAAAGTTGGAAGACTTGTACTACCTGATTTTAAGACTTGATACAAAGCTACCGTAATCTAGGTAGTATAGTTCTAATGTAAACATAGAATATACACTGTGGGCTAGAATAGTTCAGAATTAGGGCCTCTCAAATATCCTCTATTGATTATCAACAGTCACCAAAATAATTCAAAACATAGTCTTTTCTAATTGTGCTGGAAAAATTGGATATCCATGCACACACAAAAAATGAACCTTCATTACTACTCTATAAGACATAAAAAGATTAGCTTGGATAATAAAGCTAAATATAAGCATCACACTTACAAGGACTTCCCTGGTGCTCTAGTAGTTGGTACTTCACCTTCCAATGTGAAAGGTGTGGCTTCGATCCCTCATTGGAGAGCTGAGATCACACAAGCTTCATACCCAAAAAACCAAGAAATGAACAGCAGAGGCAATGTTGTGACAAATTCAATAAAGACTTTAAAGAAAGGAGATGGTCCACATCAAAATGATCTTATAATTTAAAAAATCACTCATATGAAACTAAGAGGAGAAAACCTATGTGATTCCGGGTGAAGCAAAGACATCTTATGTGGGACATAAAAAAGCAGTAGATAATAAATAAAATAGCTATAAATTAGATGCAATTAAAATCAGTGTGGAGATTCCTTTAGAAATTGCAAATAGAACTGCCTTATGACCCAGCAATCCCACTGCTGGGCATACACACCGAGGAAACCAGAATTGAAAGAGACACATGTACCCCAATGTTCACTGCAGCACTGTTTATAATAGCCAGGACATGGAAACAACCTACATGTCCATCAGCAGATGAATGGATAACAAAGCTGTGGTACATATACACAATGGAGTATTACTCAGCCATTAAAAAAATACATTTGAATCAGTTCTAATGAGGTGGATGAAACTGGAGCCTATTATACAGAGTGAAGTAAACCAGAAAGAAAAACACCAATATAGTATACTGACACATATATATGGAATTTAGAAAGATAGTAATGATGACCCTGTATGTGAGACAACAAAAGAGACACAGACGTATAGAACAGACTTTTGGCCTCTGAGGGAGAGGGAGAGGGTGGGATGATTTGGGAGAATAGCACTGAAGCATGTATACTATTATGTAAGAAATGAGGTGCCGGTCTATGTTCGATGCAGGATGCAGGATGCTTGGGGATGGCACATGGGGATGACCCAGAGAGACAATGTGGGGTGGGAGGTGGGAGGGGGATTCAGAATTGGGAGCTCGTGTGCACCTGTGGTGGATTCATGTCGATGTATGGCANTAAATATATGTAAAAACTTGAATGAACTTCAAGGGTATTTTGCTGAGTGGAAAAAAAGCCAGTTACAATAGATTACAAATTGTATGATTTAATTCATTGAATTTCTAGAAAAGGTAAAACCAATCAAAATAGAAAGCAGATCCATGGTTTATAGAGACCAGCGGTATGAGATAGAAATTGATTGAAAAAGAATACAAGGAGATCTTTTATAACAATGTAAATATGATTGTGCCAATGACTATATTAGCTATGCATATTTATCAATATTCATAAAATGTTCACTTAACACTGGTGAATATTATTATATGTAAGTTAAATTTCAATAAAGTTGATTCATATTTTGTAAGATTTTTTTGATATGGACCATTTTAAGTCTTTATTGAATTTGTTACAATAGTACTTCTGTTTTATGTGTTTGTGTTTTGTCCACCAGGCATGTGTTATCTTAGCTTCCAGACCAAGGATTGAACCTGCATCCCTTGCATTGGAAGCCAAAGTCTTAACCCCTGGACCACAAAGGAAGTCCCCTTGATAAAGCTGATTTAAAATAAGGTAATTTAAAATGTTTTGATTGTGGAAAGATAATCAGGGTATAGAATTGTGTCAAAATTATTATGGAACAATGTGCACAAAATGATATTTTTATTAAAAAAATCTACAGGCATATATATGTACCTTTCTAGAAGTATAAGCAGCTGAGCTATTTCAAATCTTAAAAGATGATGCTGTTAAAGTGCTGCACTCAATATGCCAGCATATTTGGAAAACTCAGCAGTGGCCATAGGACTGGAAAAGATCAGTTTTTATTTCAATCCCAAAGAAAGGCAATGCCAAAGAATGTTCAAACTACCACATAATTGCCCTCATTACATATGCCAGCAAAGTAATGCTCAAAATTCTCCAAGTGAGGCTTCAAAAGTACATGAACCGAGAACTTCCAGATATTCAAACTGGATTTAGAAAAAGCAGAGGAACCAGAGATCAAGTTGCCAATCTCCATCAGATCACAGAAAAAGCAAGAGAAAAAACATCTACTTCTGCTTCATTGACTGTGCTTAAAGCCTTTGACTGTGTGGATCACAACAAACTGTGAAAAATTCTTAAAGAAATGGGGAAACAAGACCATCTTAACTGCCTCCTGAGAAATCTGTATGTAGGTCAAGAAGCAACAGTTAGAACTGGACTTGAGCAATGGACAGGTTCAAACTTGGGAAAGGAGTACAACAAGGCTATATATTGTCACCTTGCTTATTTAACTTAAATGCTGAGTATATCATGTGAAATGCCAGAGTGGATGAAGCACAAGCTGGAATCAAGATTGCCGGGAGAAATGTCAATAACCTCAGATATGCAGATGACATCAGCCTTATGGCAGAAAGTGAAGAGGAACTAAAGAGCCTCTTGATGAAAGTGAAAGAGGAGAGTGAAAAAGTTGGCTTAAAACTCAACATTAAAAAAACTAAGATTATGGCATCGGTCCCATCTCTTCATGGCAAATAGATGGGGAAACAATGGAAACAATGACAGATTTAATTTCTTGGGCTACAAAATCCTTGAAAATGGTGACTGCAGCCATGAAATGAAAAGACCCTTGCCTTTTGGAAGAAAAGCTATGACAAATCTAGTCAGCATATTAAAAATTAGAGATATTACTTTACCGACAAAGCCTTGTATAGTCAAAGCTATTGTTTTTCCAGTAGTCATGTCTGGATGTGAGAATTGGACCTTAAAGAAAGCAGAGCGCTGAAGAATTGGTGCTTTTGAACTGTGGTGTTGGAGAAGACTCTTGAGAGTCCCTTGGACTGCAAGGAGATCCAACCAGTCAATCCTAAAGAAAGTTAGTCCTGAATATTAATTGGAATTACTGATGCTGAATTGAAGCTCCAATACTTTGGCCACCTGATGCAAAGAGCTGATTCATTTGAAAAAACTCTGATGGTGGGAAAGATTGAAGCCAGGAGGAGAAGGGGGCAACAGAGGATGAGATGGTTGGATGGTATCACCGACTTGATGGACGTGAGTTCAAGCAAGCTCTGGGAGTTGGTGATGGACAGGAAGTCTGGCATGCTCCAGTCCATGGGGTTGCAAAGAGCTGGACACAGCTGAGTTACTGAACTGAACTAAAACGAGTAGGTATTTTACTTCTAGTACAACAAGTAGCTTTTGAGGGTGGAGAAGGAGGACTTTAATTTTTTTTTCCCTCATTCTCTTCTGTACTCATTGAATTTCTTGTTACCATGAACATGCTTTACTTTAATAACAAAAAGTAGAAATTAATGGAAAAATCAATAATAGTGACTGGTTTGAATATTAATGCCATAATTTTTCATTAAAAATTAGGAGATAGGGACTAAGTACATGGTGTAAAGTATAGATTTCCCCAATAGTAATATTTGGTAATCATGAATTTTAGTTGTAGTTATATGTATAAATATAACTATAATTGCTTATTTTCATGGCATCATATTAATGATAGGGAATTATGGTTTGTACAGTTTAGAAACCCTCTTGACACACAGTTGGATGCTGCAAGAATAAGAATGGCAATCCCTGATTAGTAACAAGTCAAGCAAGTACTCTGCTGCTGCTGCTAAGTTGCTTCAGTCGTGTCCAACTCTGTGTGAACCCATAGACGGCAGCCCACCAGGCTCCCCAGTCCCTGGGATTCTCCAGGCAAGAACACTGGAGTGGGTTGCCATTTCCTTCTCCAATGCATGCAAGTGAAAAGTGAAAGGGAAGTCACTCAGTCGTGTCCGACTCTTCATGACCCCATGGACCACAGCCTAGCAGGCTCCCCTGTCCATGGGATTTTCCAGGCAAGAGTACTGGAGTGGGGTGCCATCGCCTTCTCCAAAGCAAGTACTCACCATTAACAATACCTATTAACTTTGGCTTAATGTACTAGTAACCTATCATTTTCGTATAAAGATTAGTTCAGGAAAAAAGAAAAAGAAACACTTACACTATCATTCTGATTATGACTGATAGCACTCTATTGTGAGATGCACTAAATATCTAATTTAAAACGTGGCCTCTAAATCAGCATTTCCAAGAGGATATTTCATGACCTAGTAAATCTCGGAAATACGATAAACAAAATTCAGAGGCAGACCTTAGAGATTTTAATAGACTTATGACCCTGAGAATTTTAAAAAGAAGTATATGAATTGCAGCGTTTTCCATACTTTTTTGACTTTTGAACCTCTCATGGACCAATAATTTGAGTTAGCATTTTGCAATTATATTTTTAGTAAATACTGCACTAAAATCAGCTCTTGAACACTGGAGAAATTAAAGAGCTGAAAACAATGGTCATTAACTTTTTTCAGGTAGGCTAACTTATTCCCTCCAGAAACATTAGCTTGTAAACAAGATATAGTGGAAAAAGCATGGTTTTTGCCATCAAATAAATCTGGGTTTTAACCTGGCTTCCATCAACGGATTTATCTGATGGCTTTTTGAGTCTCAGTTTCTTCATTTAGGAAGGGGGAATGTAGTGCTGACAGGCTTCACACCTGTGCTAGTGAAGAGCCCAAGCCCGCCTGCCGGTGTAGAAGATGTAAGAGACACAGGTTTGATCCCTGGATCAGGAAGATCCTCTGGAGGAGGGCATGGCAACCCACTCCAGTATTCTTGCCTGGAGAATCCCATGGACAGAGGAGCCTGGCGGGCTGCAGTCTATAGGGTGGCAAAGAGCAGGGCACCACAGAAGTGACAGCATGCGTTCGGTGCTGACGATGCAAGGACATAATGACATATTGCAAGCACCTATCATTGTGCCTGGACGTGCTTATTTTTTGCAAATAAAGATTCTCCTTCTTTTACAGCCCGTTTCTTCAGTAGATGGTAAACTCCATAAAGCAGGTACCAGCTCTCTAGTGCATTCATGTAGGTCTCTATTTTAGACATTGGCGCAGAGCTGGAGCCCAATATACACTATTGCTGTTGTTCATTCGCTCAGTCATGTCTCTTTGTGACCCCACGGATGGCAGCACACTAGGCTTCTTTGTCTTCCACCATCTTCCAGAGCTTGCTCAAACTCATATCCTTTGAGTCAGTGATGCCATACAACCATTTTATCCTCTAACAGCCTCTGCTCCTCCTGCCCTCAATATTTTCCCAGCATCAGGGTCTTTTCCAATGAGTTGGCTGTTTGTATCAAGTGGCCAAAGTATTGGTTACATTAATTGGCTTGATGTAAATCAATGGCACCCGACTCCAGTACTCTTGCCTGGAAAATCCCATGGACGGGGGAGCCTGTTAGGCTGCAGTCCAGGGGGTCGCCAAGAGTCGGACACAACTAAGCGACTTCACTTCACTTTTCACTTTCATGCATTGGAGAAGGAAATGGCAACCCACTCCAGTGTTCTAGCCTGGAGAATTCCAGGGATGGTGGAGCCTGGTGGGGTCTATGGGGTTGCACAGAGTCAGACACAACCGAAGCAACTTAGCAGCAGCAAATCGACTTTAAGGGTCAGATAAAAGACATGTGACAGCACCCAGATTTTATTCTTTCCTTTTTCTCCTTCTCTCTCTTCTGCTTTCTTTCCTTTTTCTGTCTCCGGCTTCTTCTTTTTTCTTCCTTACTGTTTTTGCCTCGTTCTTTTTATTTTCTCCCTTTTTCTTTTCCATTCTGCAATCAGCTTTTCTCATTAGTACTTTTCCTGGGCTGGACTTTGTTGAATAATCTTTCCTTTTCTTTAATAGGAGATAAAAATTAATGTTTTATGGTTTGTGTATGTGTGTGAAAATAAATACAACTAAATAAAACTTTTCAGCTCATTGATTCATTCTTGTTTATTTTCTGTGTGGCTCTTTAAAAACTTGAAATCTTCTGGAAAAGATTGGCTCAAATAAAACAAAGGAGCCTCATCCTGGTTGTACAATGTGAAAATTAAACTATTATGCTGATTTTTTCTTAATGTTGACTGGCAATTTTGGCAAGGGGTCAACGAAAACAGCATGCTTAAAAGATACAAATATAGTTCTAAAAGAAGATTTGAATTCTCTTCTTTTTGAAACTCTATTTTTCTCCTCTTTACCAGAAGAATAGATTCTGCAGATCTCAAAGGGAGGAAAAGTCCAAATAATTCTAATGTGGATTATTATCTCCCTGGTCTCTTGTCTGATGGTCGTGGTTTTAGATGATTAGTAACTCGATGGGAAATTCATTAGTTTTGGATCACAGCCCAATTCCCAGAAACATTTTATTTTCACCTTCGCACCTTTTGAGACAATTCTGCTCTCAGGTGCCTGGGGTTTGGATCTGAGTGAAACTGTCATATCTTAATTATATTCAAAGCTACCCTCTTGACTTTTATTTCAGCTGTGACATTAGCCTTCACACTTGGATTGGCTTGAATTCTTCTGGCATGAGAGTGAGAATTTCATGTGTTTTCTTTTCATCTGCAGACATCTGTATTCTGTTTAACTCAGGATTGTAAAACTCACGGAGCAGGAAGGGCTGGAGTACATTGCGATCACTGTGGGATTTGTTCCTTCTAGGCCAAAAGCTACAAAAATCCTCTTACTCGTTCTTTTAAAAACTATCCTCATAATAAAGCCCAAGGACAAGGAACATCAAATTATTGCAATTATAGCTTTAAGACCCCCTTCTCTTTAAAAACAAATATTTTACTCTTTCCTCACTGTGTCCATACCTGCTGTATACACTGAATTATTTAGAAAAAATATAAGTATAATTTTCAATAATATATAACCTCCTTTGGTGCTGAAGAGACACACATACTACTTCATAACAAATCATATGTATTTATTGAATGTTTGCTTGTGAATGTGGAAGAATCGGTCACATAACCTGTACAGAGTTTTGTGATCCATAACTTACATTTTTATATGCTACCTCACATGATTCTCATTGTAATTTTATAGAGGAGGTAATGGGTATTATAAATAAAATATATGACACTAAAAGATTAAATGACTTGTTAAGGCTGCATATTAATGATGAGTTAGTCTGAGAACGGATATTTTTGTGCCTTCTTTAATTATGTCTACAACTTCATGCTGCCTGTTAAAAATATGGTCACTAACTTGAGGAAATAAAAATAAATAAATAAAGATAAAGATAAATAAAAGATAAATAAAATAATAAAAAATGAAAATCTAAGTGAAACCATGACACCCCACTTTAGCTCATTTAATGAGGTATTGTCAGTCATTAAACTTGATTTGTGCTTCCAATTTTTGCCCAAGATTTTGGGTATTAAGTTGGGTGTTTGACATCTTCACTAGTCTGTACCCTGTAGAAAGAGCCATAAAAACCATCACAGCATTAACAAATAGTAAGAATGTGTTTTAACATTAGCAGGAGTTTCTGCTGTTCTCCAATCTAATAACATTTAACTGGAGCTGTCTAGTGAATTCAGTTGATAAACTAATGGAGGACCGGGATAATGGCCATACTGGAATATCAAGGTTTTTAATAAACAGCTGAAGAATCTAGGGACATAGTAGTATGTCTAAGTAGTATGTCATAGTAGCATGTCTTCTTTGAAAAAAAAAAAGAAGACTCTAAAGGACCTGAATATCACCTTACATTTTTAAGTGAGCATCCCATGGAAAAGAATATAGATTTAGTCACATACTCTCTATGTTGGAAAAGCAGTGATAAACATTTTGAGTATCATCAGAAAAGATAAGAAATATAAGATTTGTATATATGAATATCCATATCCATTTTGTAATGCTCTTGAATTATTTGGTAGTCATTGAACTTTTGAGCTTTTCAAACATCATTCAAAATTTTGTACCATTAAATTTCATGGAAGGATAATACCAGAAATGCAGTTTTTTTCCCTACATATAACTTCTAGTTCAAGAGAAGATATGCATAAACTGCAGTTTGGATTGAATAAAGAATTGGAATTTCTTGGAAACTGGCCAATTCACAATGAAATACTAAATACTCTGGGTTGCTCTGATATTCTTTGATAAATCAACAGTGCTCCTCACCATGGACTCTGATAGCTGGCTCTTGCAATCTTAAGAATGAATTCTTTTCCATGATAGATTTCTTTGTTAAATGAATCGGACACATAAATCTCAGCCTTGAGAACCTCACCTGAGCAATTGTGAATTTCCAGTGATGAGAAACAACCCAGGCAACAGTATACAAGGGGAATTCTGGTTTTTTATTCCTATATAAGAAACACGAAAATGATTAGATGAGAGTTATCTGGAAAAGAATAAGGCAGATATGATGGAAACGTGATGATGTCTAGGGATTATCAGAGTAACAGTCCTTCACAGGAGTTTGATAAACACTTATTGAATTAAAATGTATATATAAATGAGTGACTGAATGAGCCATGTCTTCTCAGATTAGAGGAGGAAACTTACAAAAGGAAACTTGAAAGAAAAGTGTGAAGGAAAATTTAAAGAAAAGGGATAGGATGAGAGATTTTATAACCAGGGAAATGTAACTTTTGAGAGTTTAGCTAAGCTACTCCATGGCATTGTCACTTCAATATGTATTTGTTCGCCCAAGAGACCTACAGTGGCCTGAAACTGACACTTGCCACCTCGTGCAAGTTCATTCTCTAAGTAACAGTCCGCAGAGCCACGTGCAAATCAGAACATGAGTTACTGACATGACTCTCTGAATAGCCCTAAGATTAACAGTCTCTTCCACCTGCCAGGGCCTTGGTCATGTGTGTCCTTCAATAAGATCCCATGGAGCTTACCAAAACCCTTCTTGTTTTCATTTAAATTGGCCAAGTTGGCCTTGGTCCAAGAACCCAAAAGTGCTATATTCACGAACTCCAAGAACACTTGAGTCCAGGTCCAGCCTCTGTTCCTACCTGCACTCTGACTTGACTTTTATATGTGGCCCCTCAAGAAGAGTCCTGTACTTCCTCCAGGGCCTAAAGTGATGCATTCCTTTATATGAATTTCTCTTGTGGTCATTTGTTGAACAGAGGCTGGCCATTTGTCATCCTGTGCTCCACTTAAGAAACATTAATCTAACAAAGTCATAACAGTAACATTATTTGACTACTCCAAGTGTTTTACAGCTTTGGAAAGAAATTAAAGATCCTTGACTAGGAGAGCATTTTTCCAGGCCAGAGGTGGCAATGCCAAATAGTTTAAGATACTGTATATAGGCAAAGCGACTGGTGGATATGGGGAGCAAAGGATGAACTTGGGTAGAAATTGAACAAAACCTAGAAGACACGGNAAGCTACTCCATGGCATTGTCACTTCAATATGTATTTGTTCGCCCAAGAGACCTACAGTGGCCTGAAACTGACACTTGCCACCTCGTGCAAGTTCATTCTCTAAGTAACAGTCCGCAGAGCCACGTGCAAATCAGAACATGAGTTACTGACATGACTCTCTGAATAGCCCTAAGATTAACAGTCTCTTCCACCTGCCAGGGCCTTGGTCATGTGTGTCCTTCAATAAGATCCCATGGAGCTTACCAAAACCCTTCTTGTTTTCATTTAAATTGGCCAAGTTGGCCTTGGTCCAAGAACCCAAAAGTGCTATATTCACGAACTCCAAGAACACTTGAGTCCAGGTCCAGCCTCTGTTCCTACCTGCACTCTGACTTGACTTTTATATGTGGCCCCTCAAGAAGAGTCCTGTACTTCCTCCAGGGCCTAAAGTGATGCATTCCTTTATATGAATTTCTCTTGTGGTCATTTGTTGAACAGAGGCTGGCCATTTGTCATCCTGTGCTCCACTTAAGAAACATTAATCTAACAAAGTCATAACAGTAACATTATTTGACTACTCCAAGTGTTTTACAGCTTTGGAAAGAAATTAAAGATCCTTGACTAGGAGAGCATTTTTCCAGGCCAGAGGTGGCAATGCCAAATAGTTTAAGATACTGTATATAGGCAAAGCGACTGGTGGATATGGGGAGCAAAGGATGAACTTGGGTAGAAATTGAACAAAACCTAGAAGACACGGACAAATGTCAGATTTATCACTGTGAACAGTTCTCTTTTCAGTATAGAGTCCATCCAAGTCTTATTTCAACTTTCAAGGTTTGCATCCTACATATTTCTCTTGATGAACTCTTGTTTACCCTAGATTATTTGCTCTTTCTTCAAACTACTTGTAAAGGTAACTATTATTCCTTCCAATTGGGATGTATTTCTTACTCTTCTTTTCCTATCTGGAAAACTCCTACTCACTCCTTAGGGTCAAATTCAAACATCCTATCAATGTTATTTTACTCTTCTTCTTGATCCTTCAGCAGAAACATTTTTTTCCTCCAATATAGCTTCCACTGTGTGTGTGTGTGTGTGTGTGTGTGTGTGTGTCACTCAGTTATGTCTGACTCTCTGCGATCCTCTGAACAGTAGCCTGCCAGGCTCCTCCATCCTTGGAATTCTCCAGGCAAGAATACTGGAGTGGGTAGCCTTTCCATTCTCCAGGGGATCTTCTCAACCCAGGGATCAAACCCAAGTCTCCCACATTGCAGACTGTTTACCATCTGATCCACCAGAGAAGCATGTAGTTCCCACTATGACCTTAGTAATCTAACCATGTCATTTTGTGATCACATATTCACATCCTTTCCTACTAAATTAAGATGTATTTGAGTCTTTCTATCATCAGTTCAGTTCAGTCACTCAGTTGTGTCCGACTTTCTGCGACCCCATGGACTGCAGCACGCCAGGCCTCCCTGTCCATCACCAACTCCCAGAGTTTACCCAAACTCATGTCCATTGAGTCAGTGATGCCATCCAACCATCTCATCCTCTGTTGTTTCCTTTTCCTCCCACCTTCAATCTTTCCCAGCATCAGGGTCTTTTCAAATGAGTCAGTTCTTCACATCAGGTGGCCAGAGTATTGGAGTTTCAGCTTCAACATCAGTCCACTGGTTGGATCTCCTTGCAGTCCAAGGGACTCTCAAGAGTCTTCTCCAACAACACAGTTCAAAAGCATCAATTCTTGGGTGCTCAGCTTTCTTTATAGTCCAATTCTCACATCCATACATGACTACAGGAAAAACCACAGCCTTGACTAGATGGAGCTTTGTTGGCAAAATAATGTCTCTGCTTATTAAAAAGCAAAGACATTATTTTGTGTCATACTTATATCTGAATCTTTGACATCTATCGTAGTGCTTGATATAGAGTAGGTCTGATAAATACATGAATAGATGTTTTGAAGTAGAGATGGTGAATATACACCTTTGAATCACTCTTATGTACTCTTATGTCATTCAGGAGCTTGTGTACACCTGTGGTGGATTCATGTCGATGTATGGCAAAGCCAATAGATTATTGTAAAGTAAAATTTAAAAAATAAATAAATAAATTTTAAAAAATAATAATAATAAGCAAAAAAAATATTGTGTATTGAACACCTCTTATGTTATTGCCTAGAAGTATTATTTACATCACTAGATTGAGAGGATTGATTTTTTTTTCCCCAACATTCAATACTCACCATTCTTGTCTAGACCATCCTCAACATTATAAGCTGTTCTGTCTCCCAGTCCACAGTAGCTAATAGCTTTCTCCCACACTCTACCCTGGCGGCTATTGCTGCTGCACAGCTCAGTAGCTGAGTTCTCCAGGGAATCTGTTTCCAGATTTGATTTATGCCTGAGTGCAACTGTGTAGCCATTTGGAGGTAAGGTCAATAGTTCTGTGAGGGTTTCTGCTCTTTGATGCTGTGGAGGGCCAGCTATGAGCAATGTGGCAAACTGGATCTAATAGAAGCTAATGAAGCTAGCATACATTTCCCTGGTAGACACCTCAGCTACAGTTCTTCATTTATTTGAGCTAAGACACTTCCTGCTTAGCCTAACAGGGCTCGGAGGAGATGGCACTGACTGCTAGGAATAGCGCCAAGTGAATGAGTATGAAGCACTTTGTGCATGTACTTCATAACCACGTAAACAGTTCTCAACCAAATAGCATGATAACGCTCTGCCATAGGGAGGATGATCTGGTTAACAGAAAAGGAAAATGAGGTACAGAGATACTGATAAGTTTGCTCCACAGCCAGTAAGTGATAATCAAATCTAACTGATTTCAAAGTCCAAGGGTGCACCATTTATTTTTTCCCTTGTGAACCACTTAACATTCTAGGAATGCAGATTTCAATCAAATATAAAGCAAGATTTTCCAAAAATTAGTTATCCAATGAATATATGTCTTTAAAACTTAGGGAACTTATTAAGTAGGATTCAACCAGAGGTCAGAGGAACATGAGAGAATAAAAGTGTCGAGGAAGTTGGAAAATAAATTATTTGTCAGGATATTATTTTATAGATTCCTCTCTTGGTCTAAAATTCTATGACCATTTTTCAATTATGGGAAGATTGACACACATATGCATGCATACATAGGAGATCTTCATGGTCATGAGGCAAATAATAACAAGCTTAAAACTATATGTGCTTCAAGTGTACAAATAATTACAATATTACGGCTGGTAACACTACCACTAACAGTGGAACTTCTAAACTATACCAGGAGATTTAACATATTTCATACACTAACTCATTTAATGGGCAAAATAATTGTAGCTACTTAGAGGGATGTTATATGAAGTAAATTAATACACATAAACATAGGACATAATGTTTGTTCAAGACTTATGCATTGTTAATTGTTATAATTGTTGTTCAATATTATAATTGTTGAACTAACAATTGTTCTATTACCATTATGCCTGTACCAAGGAATATAATAGAATACCAATAAGCTACAAAGATAATGACATTCATTGTTCTAAAATAGACTTTCATGATTCTACTAAAAAAGTAATTTAATAAGAATTTATTGAGTACTTATTATGCTATAACAGCAGTTGGGAAGGACATAGGAGTATATGAAAAATCATAGCATAAGAAAGTCAGACTATAATGTAGTAGAAAGGACCTGGCTTGGAATCCCCAGTATATGACAGACTATTTATGTGATTTCAGGCAGGTGTTTTAACCACTTTGGGCCACAGATTTCCCATTCATAAAAATGGGCATAATAGTGTCCATCACATAAGATCACTGTGAAGATTAGATAAAATATTCCATAAGTGTTGATGCATATTAAGAATCCTATTTATGTTAAGCATTTGCTTCACTTATATAAATGACAAAAATGCTGAAATATTTATTAGATTACAATTCTTATGCGCATTCAAAAGTGAACTTTTCACTAGGATGTGGTGCTTGAGTTTGAGGTCTGAAGGACAAGTAGGAGTTAAGGAGGTAAGGAAAGAGTGTAAGATAATGAATAAAAGCTCAGTGAGGAGACACTCTGATAGATTGATGGGTACATGGTGGTGAGGAAAGGAGTGTGGGATGAATGATAAGGGTGAGAAGGAGGCCAGATTATGAAGGACTGTGAGGATACAAGGAGCCATTAAATAATAATGAAAATAAAATAATAGAAGATATATGTATAATACATTTATACAATAAATTATACTTATGTAATATGAACCAGAGAAAGTATGGGCATTATCTCCCTTAAATGAATTATCTGTGTGTTTACAGATGTAAAAAACAGGCTCAGAGATGCAAGACATCTTCTTGGAATACACCAGTGGATAAGTGCTGACTTCCACGCATGCCAGCCTGCATTTCAGGAAAGGTTTTCCAGAAGAGGATTAAAGTGATGACAGCTGCTGATGGCTTGTAGAATGCACTGGAGGAACCAAAGCCAAGGGCTGATTCTGAATCCAAATGTGAAGAAATCTGGGCCTTAGACCAGAGTATTGGTCATGGGAATGGAGAAAAAGGGTCAAAGTCAGAGGGAAAACCAAAACCAACAACAACAACAAAAAAAAAACCCCAGATAACTGGGTAGATTAGGGAATCGAAAGCCAAAAGTTAACTATGGTTTTACTACACTGAATTTGGATGATTTAGAAGCAGAAGTTACCATTGTCTCTAGAAGAAAATTTTGATAAGCTATTTTTCAAAGAGGGAAGTGTTAAATTAGGTTAAATTACTCTGTTGAAATTAGATCAGGTTAGCAAGACTATAAAGCTTATTTTAAAAACTAAGTTAGTAGCTTATTGTTCAAATTTGTCTGAAATGGGCTTTCAAATATTCATCAGTATTTATGAATGAATGCCAAATGCATTCAACTAATACATATGTTAAAAATGCACACTACACATCTTACTTTTGACTAATGAGATTTCAAATCCACCCTGATTCACTCCCGTTTACAGAAGGAAATTAAAAAATTGATTGGTTACTTCCTCCCCTGCCTGTGGACACCTTGATTGGCCAGCTGCTGGTGGCTAGGCAACCGGGCGGAGAATCTTTGGAACAAGTAGCAGACTTCATCACAGCAGGAGCCGTGAGGCAAGAAGCTCTGGGATCAATTAAAATGCCAGGCTTTTCCAGGCTGGTTTCCAGCGCATCTGTGCATGATTCCACATAAATTTAGGGAATTAGAGATCAGACAAAAGTAAACATTTCTGTGCTTTGCTTAGCATTGATTTAGAATGAGAGGGTGAAATATCCCACAGTCATCCAGCCTGGAGGGGGTTTACACCTTCAGCTGATTTTTCCCCCCTCAATTGCTTTATTGTTTTAGGTAGGTTGTAATGGAAGGCTGCTTAAATCATCTGTGTGTTCCTTTGAGGAGGGGAAGAGAAAAAGAAACAAAGGGAAAACCAGTTCTTACTTTCATAGACTAAACAGTAGAATGTGACTCATTCTTTAAATTCATAGTCACACTTCTCAAAGAGAAAATTGTTAATGCTCTTTATTTTCCAGCTGTTTGGTTTTCTGAGCTTAGTTTAGATAAAAAGCTCATTCATGTCCCCACAGAGAAGGAAAGACATTTTCTCCTTAAGAGTCCGTAAAAGTCTGACCTTTGCAGAACCTTTTCCACTTTTATTTTTCATTTTTTTATTTTATCTATCCCTTGAAGTCATAGTTATGGCTGTTTTCCTAGGCAGAGGGTCTTGTCTTGCCTATGTGTTGGGGAAGGATTGACCTTCCACAGAATCTTTTATACCTGGGCTGAGGTAAGGGGTTAGAGATGAAACTCTAAGGTAGCAAGCATCAAATGAAGATAGTTCACAGAGATGGGGAAAATGCAGACAAGAAATTGGAAGTTAGAGACTAGGCAAATATCATGAAATGCAAATGATAACATTTAAAATTATATAGAAAAAGACAATCACAGACATGGCATAGAATTACATTTTATTAAATAACAGAAAAAACCAAATAGTCATTCTCTTTGTTTCACTAAGCATAATACTCTGGCGGTCCCTCCAAAGTGTTGCAAAAGACAGCATTTTATGTGTGTGTGTGTTTTTTTTTATGGTGGAGTAATATTCTGTTATGTATGTAAGCATATATATATGTGTGTGTGTGTGTGTATATATATACACCATATCTTCTTTATCCATTCATCTGTTGATAGATACTTAGGTTGCTTCTGTATCTTGCTAAGTTGCCTCAATTGTATCTGACTCTTTATGACCCCACAGACTGTAGCCCACCAAGCTCCTCAGTCCATGGAATTCTCCAGGCAAGAATACTGAAGCGGGTTGCCATTCCCTTCTCCAGGGAATCTTGCTGACCCAAGGATCGAGCACTTGTCTCTTATGTCTCCTGGATTGGCAGGTGGGTTCTTTACCACTAGCACCACCTGGAGAAAGACAAATACTCTACATTTTCACTTATATTTGGGTTCTAAAAAATAAAACAAATGCACATAACAAAACAGGCAGACTCAAAGATACTGAGAGCAAACTAGTGGTCACCAGTGGGGAGAGGGAAGTAGGGAAGGGTGAGATAAGGGTATGGGACTAGAAGACACAAACTACTGGGTATAAAATAAGCAACAAGGAAAAATTATACGTAGGGATATATAGCCATTATTTTGTAATAATTTTTAATGGAGTATAATATAAAGTTAGTTGCTCAGTCATGTCTGACTCTTGTGACCCCCAGGCTCCTTTGTCCATGGAATTTTCTAGGCGAGAATACTGGAGTGGGTTGCCATTTCCTTCTCAAGGGGATCTTCCTGACCCAGGGATTGAATCCAGGTCTCCAGCACTGCAGACAAGCTCTTTACTGTCTAAACCACCAGGGAAGTGCAGGAGTATAATATAAGCTATAAAAATATTGAATCACTATGTTGTACACCGGAATTAGTATAATATTATAAACTATTTGCCAATGGAAAAAGAAAAGAAAAGAAGGCCATCCGCTTTAGGCCATCCACATCCATTTTTAATGTGGAATTAGACATGGGGGCTTTGAGGTAACTTCACGAACTTGACCAACTCATTATCTCCTAGCCCCCAAGCCAGTAACAAGTGTTGGAAAAGAAACCTCCAACATTATTTTAAGATACATAGTTGTTAAATTTCATGAATTAATTTTTAAAAATTTTGGTAAAAAGGTAAGTTTTTTTAGTATGAGGAAAGAAATCACACAAATTGCAAGTTTGTAACCACTTAAAGGTACTACAGTTTTAGAAATATTAAATCATTCTAGTGATTTGAACCATTTATCTTATGAACTGACCCACTCTAATATAATGTGTTCTGTCCAAAACTTTACTTTTCTGATAATAGCTACGCCTGTTTTCTTTTTCCATGGTATGTCTTTTCTCATTCTTTTACATTCAACCTTTTTGAAAATCTTTCATTTTCAATCATTTTCTTATAAACAACCTATAAGGCATAATGGAAAATCTGTGTCTTTTAGTTGGAACAGTTAGTATTTTAGAAAAGCAAGGAAAAAGAGAATATTTATTGAGCACATAGGTCTGAATTCAGTGTTGTACATCTATTTTATTTTTTTAATTCCCACAACAACCCTGAGAAGAAGACACCATATCTATTCTGCAAGTGAGGAGCCTGTCCTGTAACACGCCAAAACTTCCACGGTGATGAATGACAAAGCTCCTGCCTTTCTGACTGTCAGGCCCGTATTCTTTCTGCCTCATCACGTATAATTTTCTCACTCTCAAGAAATCTTATACAAAGAGGATTATCTACCTAATGTCAGACTTAAGTTAAATCAATCATTCATTCTGTATGTAATTTAAGCATAATATAATGTAAATTTATAAATGACCACTTCCAGAAAAACACAAAAGTTTAAGAAAATTTCAGTTTAACTTTCTCCTGCCATTTGGTCTTAACAGAGACTGTAAGAGAAAGGGCAATCTCACCACAGAAAACAATATGTTAAAAAGTTAACACTTGGACTCCTCAATCTAATGTTCCAACTCTAGGTACCTTCAGAGTAATGTCATACAACTGTTGCCAAAATACACAGTGAAATATATTAGAAAGAGAGCTAGTGAAGGTTTAAAACTCAAGTAACTTGTAGAAGGGTATTTTAATTTTCTGTCATCCACAAGTGCCTGTAATTAATGCTGCTTATATGCAGTTGGCATATTTATGACTTGAGTTCTCTTCTTATATCCACTCTTCATTTTTTTCCTACCTATTAGCAGCACTCAGGTACATGGGAGCAGCTTACTGAAATTCAGTGGGAGCTGAAAAATTGTTTAAAAAGACATCAGTAAAATAATTTCTAAAAAGCAGTGATTATTTCTGCCAGATTCTTTGAGGTGATATAAATCAAATTTAAGAAATCTGTAATTAGTTTAGAAAAATTCTGCTTCATTTTTGAAAAAAATTATTTTGCTTTTTCTTAAAAAGGGAGGTTATCAACAATAAGACTCTGGTAAATTATTATAGACTGTGAATTTAGTAGGATATAAATGTACTGGGTATAACAGCATCAACTATTGAGTTTTCAATGATTATCTCAGGTATGTTCATTCCAGTTGTAGTTAATTTTGCACAAAATGAATACAGAAGAGGAGACGTCTGATTTTGGCAGCATAAATAACTGATCTAACACAGATTCTTCTCTTTCATAACATATAGTAATACTAGATAAAATTTTAACAAAAATAAGTACATAAATAAAATAAGTAACTGAACTCAGAAGAAATAATAGAAGTCCCAGTTTCCAGAAAACATAAGGGATCTCATTGTGAAAAAGGAAATCTATTTCATTAATTCTGCAGTATCCTGGGGAGGACAAACTCTTGAAATAGGTTCTATACTTTAGGACTCTAGGGTTTATTCCTCCCCTAAGGCTATGATTTTTCCAGTGGTCCTATATGTATGTGAGAGTTCGACTGTGAAGAAAGCTGAGCGCTGAAGAATTGATGCTTTTGAACTGTGGTGTTGGAGAAGACTCTTGAGAGTCCCTTGGACAGCAAGGAGATCCAACCAGTCCCTCCTAAAGGAGATCAGCCCTGGGTGTTCATTGGAAGGACTGAAGCTGAAACTGAAACTCCAATACATTGGCCACCTCATGCGAAGAGTTGACTCATTGGAAAAGACCCTGATGCTGGAAGGGATTGGGGCAGGAGGAGAAGGGGATGACAGAGGATGAGATGGCTGGATGGCATCACCGACTCAATGCATATGAGTCTGAGTGAACTCTGGGAGTTGGTGATGAACATGGAGGCCTGGCGTGCTGCAATTCATGGGGTCAAAAAGAGTTGGACACGGCTGAGCCACTGAACTGAACTGAAGAGCTGAAGAGTAGTGACTTAAAGCTGGAATGAGGGCTCTCTATAAATCTAGATAAACTAAATAAACACAGTTACATCAGCCTCCTTCATGCAAGTGGAACTAAAAAAAAGTATCAGTACAGAAAAAAAGACAAGGAAGCTTGTTTCTGAGTGGAGGAAAAAAAGCAGTCCCATTAGAAACCAAAATTTTGGTTAAAAGAAATTTAGCAGAGTTCAAAAGACTGTTCTATACATCTGTGTCTCTTTTTCTGTCTCGCATATATGGTTATCATTACCATCTTTCTAAACTCCATATATATGTGTTAGTATACTGTATTGGTGTTTTTCTTTCTGGCTTACTTCACTCTGTATAATTGGGAGAAGGCGAGGGTGGGATGATCTGAGAGAATAGCACTGAAACATGTATATTAGCATATGTGAAACAGATTGCCANAGGATGAGATGGCTGGATGGCATCACTGACTCGATGGACATGAGTCTGAGTGAACTCCAGGTGTTGGTGATGGACAGGGAGGCCTGGCGTACTGTGATTCATGGGATCACAAAGAGTCGGACACAACTGAGCAACTGAACTGAACTAAAAAGACAAACACAAACTTGCTGAATTATTTCAGTAAGAATGCCGTAAAAATTATTGTCGATGGGAAGTTTAAGCAACAGAAATGTATTTTCTCATAGTTCTAAAGTCTGGAAGACCAAGATCAAAGTATGGGCAGATTTGATTTTTTCCAATACCTGTCTTCTTGACTTGCTGCTTGCTGCATTCTCTCTGTGTCCCCTCATGGCCTCTCCCCTAGGCACAGGCATGCTCAGTGTTTCTTCCTCATCTAAAAGGGATCCAATGTAACATTAGAACCCCATTCTTATCACCTCGTTTAACCATATTTACTTATTGCAAAGCCCTATATCCATATAGCAGAGAAGGCAATGGCACCCCACTCCAGTACTCTTGCCTGGAAAATCTCATGGATGGAGGGGTCTGGTGGGCNAATGTAACATTAGAACCCCATTCTTATCACCTCGTTTAACCATATTTACTTATTGCAAAGCCCTATATCCATATAGCAGAGAAGGCAATGGCACCCCACTCCAGTACTCTTGCCTGGAAAATCTCATGGATGGAGGGGTCTGGTGGGCTGTAGTCCATGGGGTTGTGAAGAGTAAGACACGACTGAGAGACTTCACTTTCACTTTTCACTTTCATTCATTGGAGAAGGACATGGCAACCCACTCCAGTGTTCTTGCCTGGAGAATCCCAGGGACGGGGGAGCCTGGTGGGCTGCCGTCTATGGGGTCGCAATGTGTCAGACACGACTGAAGCAACTTTGCAGGAGCAGCAGCATATCCACATACAGTCATTTAGAAACTTAGAGGAATATAATTCTGTTCACAGTACCTACTATTAGACACAACTTGGTGACTGAACCACAAGAAACTATTCCACTCCTTCTTACCTACCAAAAAGAAATGAAAATATATGTTCATGCAAAGACTTGTATGTGAATATTTATACAAGTGTCACTCATAACAGCCATAAACATGAAACAATTCTAATGTCCACAAATTGGTGAATGCATAAACAACATGTAGTCTATCTAGTCAATGGAATAATGCTTAGAAATAAAGTGGGAAAAAAGTTCTGATCCTGTCCCAACATAGATTGACTTCAAAAACATACTGAGTTAAAGCAACCACTGCTGCTGCTGCTGCTAAGTCACTTCAGTCGTGTCCAACTCTGTGCGACCCCAGAGACGGCAGCCCACCAGGCTCCCCTGTCCCTGGGATTCTCTAGGCAAGAACACTGGAGTGGGTTGCCAGGTCCTTCTCCAATGCATGAAAGTGAAAAGTGAAAGTGAAGTCACTCAATCGTGTCCGACTCTTAGCAACCCCATGGAGAATTATAATTTATAAAAATCCTGACCACCTGTTTCAAGTACATCACTATATGTTGTATACCAAAACTAATAAAATACTGTAAATCAACTATACTTCATTTTTTAAGCAGCCAGATACAGAAGACTACATTTTGTAGGATCATATTTGCATGAAGTATCCAGAAAAGACAGAGCTATACAGGAAAAAGTCAAACTAAGGGTTACCTGAGGCTTGGTGTGGAACTGGGGGTTAAACTGCATCAGTTCAGTACAGTTCAATTCAGTCACTCAGTCATGTCTGACTCTTTGAGACTCCATGAATTGCAGCACACCAGGCCCCCCTGTCCATCACCAACTCCCAGAGTTCACTCAAACTCATGTCCATCGAGTCAGTGATGCCATCCAGCCATCTCATCCTCTGTCGTCCCCTTCTCCTCCTGCCTCCAATCCCTTCCAGCATCAGAGTCTTTTCCAATGAATCAGCTCTTCGCATGAGGTGGCCAAAGTACTGGAGTTTCAGCTTCAGCATCATTCCTGCCAAAGAAATCCCAGGACTGATCTCCTTCAGAATGGACTGGTTGGATCTCCTTGCAGTCCAAGGGACTCTCAAGAGTCTTCTCCAACACCACACTTCA
>SJYV01017950.1:796498-921960 GCA_006410875.1 Neotragus pygmaeus
AGCTTGGAAATACAAGAGGGAAACACCTGGAAACAGGGCACTTGTGCTGTGACCAGAGCCATCTCCACTCTGATCACCCTGTTCTGCACGGTCAGGAGATAAACACAGGCATCACTTGTATTCGTACCATGACCTTTCAAACGTAATTTTATCCTAAAGGTAAGATCCATGGATGCTTGGGGTTGGTGCACGGGGATGATCCAGAGAGACGTTGTGGGGTGGGACGTGGGAGGGGGATTCAGGATTGGGAGCTCGTGTACACCTGTGGTGGATTCATGTCGATGTATGGCAAAGCCAATAGAGTATTGTAAAGTAAAATAAAGTAAAAAATATAAAAAAATAAAAAAAATAAAATTAACTCCTTAAAAAAAAAAAAAAGAGGGAAAAAAAAAAAAGATCCATGGATGTAACGAAACAGCAATAAGCCAAAATTGCATTTAAACTATGTTCATTCCAGGAAATTATGAAAGTTAAGAATTAAAAAACTTACCTTGTTTGTACAGCAACTAAAGACCTTCAGATGCACTGGGTTTTACTCTTAAAGATGGGAACAGGGGTTCACTCCTGACTGGTTTGGGACAATGCTTACTGGGGCTAAGGGGAGTCTGAAACACTTTACGTGAAAGTCGCTCAGTTGTGTCCAGCTCTTTGCGACCCCATGAACTGTGTAAGACCCCATGGAATTTTCCAGGCAAGAATACTGGAGTGGGTAGCTGTTCCCTTCTCTAGGGGATCTTCCCAACCCAGGGGTCAAATCCTGCATTGCAGGCGGATTCTTTACCAGGTTAGCCACAAGGGAAGCTCAAGAATACTGGAGTGAGTAGCCTATCCCTTCCCCAGGGGATCTTCCTGACCCAGGGGGCAAACCCACATCTCCTGCATTGCAGGCAGATTCTTTACCAGCTGAGCCAGCATGTGTTTTTCTATATATACATACATCTGATCAATGTTTGTTTATTAATTGGACACAGTAAGAGAGTAACAACTAAAAATATAACTAATAATAAAATAGAACAATTATAACAATATACTCTCCATCTTAACTAACCACTTATCACACATTGTAGCCATAACTTTGCAGTTTGAGATATGACAGTACAACTAGCATGAATTTCTTTTCCCTCCATGATCTCACAAATAGATCTGTTCCATCCTTGGCATACATCCTTTTTTCTTTTCCTTACTAAGTCAAGAACTTTCACCTTTGCACTTCTCTTTGGTATATCCAAATTGCCAGCATCGCTGCTCTTGTCTTTGAGATCATTATGAAGTGAACATGGATCACTTAAACACAAGCACTTATATTTAACTTATATGCAGAGTACATCATGAGAAATGCTGGACCGGATGAAGCACAAGCTGGAATCAAGATTGCTGGGAGAAATATGAATAACCTCAGATATGCAGATGACACCACCCTTATGGCAGAAAGTGAAGAGGAGCTACAGTGCTTCTTGATGAAAGTGAAAGAGGAGAGTAAAAAAGTTGGTTTAAAACTCAACATTCAGAAAACTAAGATCATAGCATCTGGTCCCATCATGTCATGGCAAATAGAAGGGGAAACAGTGAAAACAGTGACGGACTTTATTTGGGGGGCTCCAAAATCACTGAAGATGGTGACTGCAGCCATGAAATTAAACACACTTGCTCCTTGGAAGGAAAGTTATAACCAACCTAGACAGCTTATTCAGAGAAGGCAATGGCACCCCACTCCAGCACTCTTGCCTGGAAAGTCCCATGGATGGAGGAGCCTGGTGGGCCGCAGTCCATGGGGTCGCTAAGAGTCGGACACGAATGAGTGAGTTCACTTTCACTTTTATGTATTGGAGAAGGAAATGGCAACCCACTCCAGTGTTCTTGCCTGGAGAATCCCAGGGACGAGGGAGCCTGGTAGGCTGCCATCTATGGGGTCGCACAGTGTCAGACACGACTGAAGTGACTTAGCAGCAGCAGCAGGCAGCTTATTAAAAAGCCAGAGACATTATTTTGACAACAAAGGTCCATCTAATCAAAACTATGGTTTTTCCAGTAGTCGGGTATAAATGTGACAGTTGGACCATAAAGAAAGCTGAACACTGAAGAATTGATGCTTTTGAACTGTGGTGTTGGAGAAGACTCTTGAGAGTCCCTTGGACTGCAAGGAGATCAAACCAGTCCATCCTAAAGGAAATCAGTCCTGAATATTCATTGGAAAGACTGATGCTGAAACCCCAATTCTCTGGCCACTTGGTGCAAAGAACTGACTCATTTGAAGAGACCCTGATGCTAGAAAGATCGGAGGTGGGAGGACAAGGGGACAATGGAGGATGAGATGTTTGGTTGGCATCACTGACTCAATGGACATGAGTTTTAGTAAACGCTGGGAGTTGATGATGGCCTGGCATGCTGCAGCCCATGCGTTAGCAAAGAGTTGGACATGAATGAGCGAATGAACTGAACTGAAACACCAACACTGAGATCCTCTGGCAGGCGATTGATAACTGAGACTGCTATTCAGTGAGTGATGAGGGGAAGGTGTTGGACAATTTGTTGCTTCAAGTCCAGGGCAGGATGGAGTCAGACCTCCTGAAATTTCATCTCACTACTCAGAATGATGTGCAATTTAGAATTTGTGAGTTATTACTTGAGTTTACCATTTATCGTTTTCACAGCAAGGTTGACCATGAGTGAAACCCTTTCCTTCTTTTCTGCATTCCATCCTTCATTCCTCAAGCTGTCTTTGAAAAATCAAGCTGTCTTGAAAGAGCTCAATCCATCTCCAGTTGTAAAGAAACTGGTATTCGTGGCACTCATAAGAATATAATTAGCCTAAAAATTTCTGGACACAAAACCAAATAATCGTAAGCACAAAATAGAGATTATAGAAGCCAAAAGAATTGTAATCAAACTCCTCTACCAAAAGGTTTGTCCCCCCAATACCTTCTCTGCTTTATCAACTATACACAGAGCACTCACTCAGTGGGCTTGTTGAAAGAGAAGAGGGGATGTGTCAGGGTGAAATGGATTCAGTGTAAATAGAAAACCCAACAAACCATAGCCTTAAAAAGGAAAGGATTTATTTGGCTCATGCAAAGAGATGCCAAAGGCCAGTTAGTTTCAATGTAATGATGGCATCAAAGATCTTTTTAATCTGCTATCCTTAACATGAAAGCTCTCAGCCTCAAACTTCTCTCTTCTCTCTAACATCAGGTGAACTATGTGAGCCATGCTTATTCAACTCTGGTAATTTGATTTCTCCCTTTAAACTTCTTTCAGATTTCCTTAACGGCAGTCATGGACCAAATATCTCATGTTCAGTCCCAGAACACTCACCTGCTTATTATCATAAATGCTGCCACAGTCTTGTGCTGATTTTTTTTTTCTATCAGAAGGGTCTCTGTATCTCACAAGTGATGTTCCCCACACTCATGGGGCAAAAGTCAGGCACACAGCTCTTTCCTGTTCACTTGCCCTTCTTGGTGGAATGTATATTACACTATGTTGCTCTGCTAATTCTTATGCTTATTATGTTGAAATTCGATGAATTTTTGCCCACTCCTTTTCTTTCTCATAGGATATGAAGAATAACTTCCTCTATTCAAGAGTCACGGATACTTAATGAAAGGAATGACAAGCAATCCCACCCCCCTTGGGCACAGACTTCACTATGTGGAAACATGTCAGCCCCAGATTTGGGTCCACTGGTGAGAACAGAGTAAGAGGAAAAACAGTATTTTCCTCAGCCTCAGAATTAGGCAACTGCTTTGCAAGTCAAAAGATACAATTCTTTTTTCAGAAAACAAGCATGCTCTGCTTATGCACTCAGAGTAGTTGCATCAGCATCAGAGGGAATCAGGAATCTATCTCTCTGTGCCACCATCCTAACTCATTTCTCTTTCTTCATAGTTACAAGATGGCTGCCGAATTTCTTGGCCACCATTTAAGGGCATTGAATAGGAGATTTCTTCCCAGAAAGTCCCAGCTGATTCCCTTCTATAGCTCTTTGGTAAGAACATTTTCATATGGTTACCACTAGTTACAAGATAATCTGGAGAACAGAATATTTAGTAGAAAATTTGTCTTCTATTAATACGAAAAGAGAGGGTAAATGTTGGGTTGTTAGCTAGCAATGTCTGCCCTGTGGCAAACTGGGAAGTGGAGACTATGCTAGCTTTTATAAACTATTAGCTATTATCGCATATTGATTTCTTTTCTTCTTCTTCTTCTTTTTTTTTTTTTTGCTAAATCCAGTTAATAGAATTCAAGTACCACTTAAGTTTTAAAACTAAGATGAAAATCCCATATTTCTTCCATTACTCCCTGATCAGTTCCTTCATACCCCAATCTCCTCCATTCCTCACCACTGGGAGCCTTGCCATCATTTCCATGTCTTCAGCTAAAATCCACTGAAATCCATAGTAGTCAAAGGGTTAAAACCAGAGTTCCTAGAAAATTCACCTGTAGGTGATTAGCTAAAGTAATCTGCACAAGTAAGATATTTCACTGCCTGCCACATAATGTTTCTCCAGTCCCAGCCCCTGTTAAAATAAAATATCTTCAGTGGAAGCCAACTCATTACCCCATAAAATTACTACAGCACATGTGCTTGAAAATGCAAGACAGATATTCTTAACTTGGCATTCCACAGTGAACCACAGAAATGTTCTCCAAGAAATGATTTCATTTTGCTGGTTTTATATTTAAAGTCACATTTTTGGCAGGCAGTCCCAAAGTCAAAATTTTGAGAGCAGATTGGTCTATGGAATAGAACTCAGACTTTTGGTTGTTCTCATTTGTTTGAATAGTTTACCTGTCTTGGGTACCTGATACAATGTTCTCAGACCCCGGTACCATGCTTTCTAGCTGTAGATCTCTTCTTCCCAGCTTTCCTCTGACCCTCCATAGGCAGTATAGTTGATTAGTTTAGCACACATATGTGGGGTTATAAAATGGCCTGGATCTGAATTGCTACTCTGGCACTTAACAGTAGTATGACTTTAGACAAATTATGTAGCCTCATTTTGCCTCAGTTTTAGTCATAAGTATCACAATAACATCTACCTCATAGAGCTGATAGGAGGACTGAATGAGTTAATATATTAAACTTCTTAGAATAGCACCTAGCATGTAGTATTAAAGTGAGCGTGTGCTCAGTAGCTCAGCAGTGTCCGACTCAGTGTGACCCCATGGACTGTAGCCTGCCAGGAACCTCTCTCCATGGAATTTTCCAGGCAAGGATGCTGGAGTGGGTTGCCATTTCCTTCTCCAGGGGATCTTCCCAATCCAGGAATCAAACTCTCATCTCCTGTGTCTCTTGCATTGCAGGAGGATTCTTTACTGCTGAACCACAGGGGAGAAGCCTAGTAATAGCTCTTATTATTATCATCCTGCTGGATAACAGGACATGACCTAATTTAGCCGACAAAATGACCCCCAAAGTAAGCCTTTCAAAACCAAAATAAAAGTATTTCATAGAATATGTGTGAAGGGGACAGATATTGGTAGAATGAGGCTGAGCGATCATAGAAAGTTACCTGGAATTCAAATTCACTATTTTTCCTCTGGATGCTTGCCTGCTAAGTTGCTTCAGTCGTGTCTGACTCTCGATGACCCCAAGGACTGTAGCCCACCAGGTTTCTCTGTTCATGAGATTCTCCAGGCAAGAATACTGGAGCAGACTGCCATGTTCCTCTTTAGGGGATCTTCCTGACCCAGGGACTGAACCCATGTCTCTCTCAGTGCAGCCTGCCTCTGCATTGGCAGGCTGGTTCTTTACCACTAGAGCCACCTGGGATGCTTAGTGATTATAACATTTTAGAGAATAGAAGAACCTCAGAATTTATCTCATATCGTTATTTAATTTTACAAAGGAAAAACAGATACAGAAGTTAATCCAAATTTACTGCAGTAATTAGTGAAGAGCTGGAATTGTAGGCCAAGTGTCCCAAGCTCTGGTGCTGTAACCTTTTTTTTACTACATCAAGCCAAGAAAGTATCTTCATTCCCTTTCAGGTGACGGTGGGAAGAAGGGAAGAGTAGCCAGAAATAGGTTATGAATCCCAGAGATATCCGCTCACAGAGAGGCCCATTCCAGCTCAGCATTACGGCCACGACATCTTGAAGTCTTAGAAGTCTTTCGGCTTGGATCTCTGTTGCTGTTTATTCAGCTGATTCTCCATTCTTACTGTGAAATGTGAAACTTTTGGAAAAAAAAAAAAAATAGTGTTTGGGCAGCTTGAAATCTTCAATGTAGGCCAAATAATGTCAGGGTTAGGTTTTCCCTTTTGGAGACCAAATCGACAATTCTATCTTGTTCCTGTTCCCATCTTTGCTCCAGGTGTACAAATAATGTCCAGCTCCATAACAGACATTTGTAAAGTATTTTCATTTCCCAAATTGTCTGTATCATCTCACTTAAGCTTCCCAGCAATGCTTCAGTCGCAGCAGCAGCACCCCTGCTGTTGACTGATGAGGAAATCAAGGCCTAAAAGGAATTCAGTGACTCTCTTCCAAGATCATGTAATGAGCAAAGGGGAAGCCAGATTAAAAAACAACTGAACAGCGACAACAACAGGGCAGATTTTCTGAGTCATTCCCTCTTCCAATTATTGTTAACCAAATATTAATGTGTGCTTTCCAGCTGTACCAAATGAAAAAGCCATTCAAAGCTCTAGCTTTTGAAAATTGTTTATTAAAGTTTTTGTTCTTTTAGAATAATTTTATATAATTTTTAAATGTTACATTCCATTTACAGCTGTTACAAAATCTTGGCTATATTCTCTCTGTTATACAAGAGACCCTTGAGTCTGTCTTACAGCCAGTAGTTCGTACCTCTCACTCTTTCACCGCTATATCATCCCTCTCCCTCTCTCCATTGGTAAACCAGTTTGTTCTCTGTATCTATGAGTCTGCTTCATTTTTGTTATATTCACCAGATATTTTGTTATATTCACCAGATATTTTGTTATATCTTTTATATTTCACATATAAGTGCTATCTTTCAGAATTTTTCTTCCTTTATCTGACTTATTTCACTTAATATAATGTCCTCCAAGTGTATCTATCTTGCAACAGATGGTAAAATTCTGTTCTTTTTTAAGGCTGAGTAGTAGTGTTCTTGTCTGGAGAATCCCAGGGACAGAAGAGCCTGCTGGGCTGCCATCTATGGGATCGCACAGAGTCAGACACGACTGAAGTGACTTAGCAGAAGCAGCAGTAGTCCAGTGTGTGTGTGTGTGTGTGTGTGTGTGTGTGTGTGTACCACATCTTCTATATCCATTCATCTGTTAATGGATAAGTTTCTTGTTTTAGGAAGCTTGTCTTACACCCAGTTCATTTAAGTTCCTTTTTAACACATAGNTGATGTTTTCTAAGGTCCACTTGACTTCACATTCCAGGATGTCTGGCTTTAGGTGAGTGATCACACCATCATGATTATCTTGGTCATGAAGCTCTCTTTGGTACAGTTCTTCTGTGTATTCTTGCCACCTCTTCTTAATATCTTCTGCTTCTGTTAGGTCCGTACCATTTCTGTCCTTGATCGAGCCCATCTTTGCATGAAATGTTCCCTTGGTATCTCTAATTTTCTTGAAGAGACCTCTGGTCTTTCCCATTCTGTTCTTTTCCTCTATTTCTTTGCACTGATCTCTGAGGAAGGCTTTCTTATCTTCCCTTGCTATTCTTTGGAACTCTGCATTCAGATGCTTATATCTTTCCTTTTCTCCTTTGCTTTTCTCTTCTCTTCTTTTCACGGCTATTCCCTATCTTATATCATCACCATAACACTTACTTGTATTTATTCTTTTTCTCACCTAATATTTCAAATCTATATTCCCCCAAGATTGTGAATTCCTGGTGGAGTAAAACAACTTCTAAATCTCTTTTGTATTCCCTCATCACCTGACACCTCTATCAATAAAAAGAAGCTCAGTACATGTTTGATAACTCAATGGTTCTTTAATGCAGAGCAGATAGACATACTGAGTTTTCATTTTTAAGTAATTATATCTCATAGAATGCATACTATGTGAGCTCATTCCAACAACCTGTGACAAAATTTTGCATAAAGAATGAAGTCTCTTCTGATTTTTGAATAACTGAAATTTGCTACTTATCTTAGAAGTCTGACTGCTGTCTGAGTTTCTGAACCAATCTTTATTCATTACATTAGAGCAATTGCTATAAATTGCAAACATTTGTTTAAAAAAAGAATACCCTCTTTCACATTATTTTTCAAATATTAGCTTCTTTAAAAAATCAGTCCCTGGTACCCCAAATTTGATTTTACTGTACTTCCTATTTGTTCTCTGAGCAACCTGGTTTATATGACTCAGTTTAAATGGCTCAATCTTATTCTAGTAAATAGGCAGTATATGTTAAGTTATGGTGATGTCCAACATTCTCCCTAACCGCAAGCTCCTACCAGGAAGTTAATCAATAAAATAATGCTTGCTGCTGCTGCTTGTAGGTCACTTCAGTCATGTCTGACTCTGTGTGACCCCATAGACAGCAGCCCACCAGGCTCCACTGTTCCTGGGATTCTCCAGGCAAGAACACTGGAGTGAGTTGCCATTTCCTTCTCCAATGCATGAAAGTGAAGAAGTTGCTCAATCCTGTTTGACTCTTCACAACCCCACGGACTGCAGCCTACCAGGCTCGTCTGCCCATGGGATTTTCCAGGCAAGAGTACTGGAATGGGGTGCCATCGCCTTCTCCCTAATGCTTGCTAATGCTTGCTATATATTTTTAATACAATAAAGAGATATGTATGACGTAGACATTTGTAAAGTAGCATACATTATGCTGAGAGCATTTGTACATGTTATTATATTTCATTTCATTTCATTTCACCCTCAAGAACATTCCTTCCAAATCCAGTGATCCTTTCTACATTCTTCAAGACACCCATTTCAAGCTCAAGACAATGAAAACTGAGACCCAAAATGATGTTTGTGAAGGGTTCTAGAAAAATATATATTTTAAACTACTCACTTATGTTTATATACTCTACTCATTGAGTCAGAATTCCTTGAGAACAAGGGTGGGGAGGTGGACAATTTACTTGGCGTAGTCTCTTTAGGCCCCTGCCTTCATGGCCAGAACATGCTATGTCCCCAGTAAAAGCCAAGTTTGAATTTAAGGAAGGGGGATCATTCCTTTAGGAAGATTTTCAACAGCAAGGCTACATATATAAGAAAAGGTCGTTTATTTTCCAGCTAAATAAAAACTTTGCTTGCTCTAGTATTTCTCTGCTTCAACTCTTTGTTTAACCAAGATTTATCAAAAATATAGCCCATTAATTAAAATCAATTTCTCTTGCAGGCGCTAATATTTTACTTTCTGTTTTTTCTTCATCAATAGCTTTAAAGTCAGATGTATTTTTATATTCAAAGTGGAATATATAACCATGTTTATCTTACTATTTGTTGGACATTTTAACAAGCAAACTTGATTCATTATCAAGCTTTTAACAGAAAATGTTCTTGCAGCTGCTGGGTGATCTTGGGAGAATCAGGACTAGCTCACACAATTAATTTCTGAAGCTTTATACCTGTCAAAGAGAAATAGCAAATGACTTAATGTCTGGAAGAATGTCAATGTCCAGACTATCATTATCTGCCAGTAAGCAACCTTAGTCTCTCTTTTGTTCCAAATGAGGTAAAAATAGAAGATTCTGAATCTGTTTCTACATGTTCCACTTTTCAGTGATAAAAATTACTAAATTATTGAAGTCTCAGTTGGCTCTATAACGGATATATTTTAAATTGTGTATTCACTTTTATTTAAAATATCATTGTACCCTTACAAATTTAATGCACTTTTAAAAGTCCTTGGAAATGCAGGTTTAGGTTTTTTTTTTTTTTTTTTGTCATTATTGAGTTATTTGATATTTAATAAGGTGGAATGAAAAGATTTTTATCTGTTTTAAGCAAATGAAGATATAAAAGCTGTTGCCATTTTCCCTGATTCATTATGTAGTTGCCATTATACAATAAGAAATAAGTTCATCATTAAACATCTCTATGTAAATAACCACAGTCAGTTCACAAGCAAACAGAAATGAACTCATGAGTCATATGGAACTGCCGGTTTGGATCTCATGTTGAATCCATCTCCAGAATTCCTTCCGAAACGTGTGAAATCATTCTGGGAAAATCATTTGTGATCTAAACAATGAAAATAGTATGCTGTTGTTAGTTTGGTTTTTCCTTTGGAAAAAGATCCTTAGCTTCCTGAGGAGTCTAAAAGCAGCTAAAGTAACATCAACCCAGGTTGAGTTCTTTACCCCTAAAGCCAGCCCAAAGGCCTGGACTGCACTCTTGAATTATTTCCTTACAAACAGTTCTCTAATTAAAGTGGCCATTTGTGTATTTCCTTCAAATTTTCAATTTTTTTAAAAATAAAGCTGCCCAGAATTGTTTTCACTGTTGCTATCAGACTTTATATCTGGCAAGCTATACTCTCTGCCTCCCTTAAAACATCTCTGTCTCACTACAGTAAGCTACTTGGCTACCTTTCAGTCCCTCAAGGTGGACACGTGCCTGTCCCATGAGAACCTGAATAGGTATCAACAGATAAAGAAGTCAAGGCTGTATCAACCCTTCATGAGTTTAAGGGCCCTTGAAAATGTGAATCATTCAGTCATGTCTGCTTCTTTTGCAATCCCATGGGCTGTAGCCCATCAGTTCATGGAATTCTCCAGGTTGCTATGCCCTTCTCCAGGGGATCTTCCTGAGCCAGGGATCGAACCCGAGTCTCCTGCATGGCAGGCAGATTCTTTACCATCTGAGCCACCAGAGAAGCCCTGAAGGGCCTTTAAGGACCACCCAGCCCAAGTTTTTATTGTACAGACGGAAAACTCTGAGGACCAGGTTGATTCAAGCACTTCTGCAAGATCACAGAGTCAATTAGGCAGAAACCATGTTTTCTAAGCCCTGAGATCTGTTGTTTCTAAGTCAGTTTGCCCTCAGATCTTTTCCGTGCCATTCTCCTGTTCTCCTGTGAAGGGCTGGCCTCTCCCAGGTTCCATTACCAGCCGACTTCGATGAGTTTAAGCCACTGGGAGGCAGACTGGTGGAAGACAGGAGGACTGGAGAAAGGGAGAAGCAAAGAGGGTCTTAACAATATCCATGAATGGCAAGACCATAATATTTTATCTTCCATCCATGAACATGATGGTGGAAATCAAGATCTGATTTTTACATCAGAGAAGCAAAACTTCATGTAATAGTTCATCTAAATGAGTAAAGCAGGCCCAGTAGGCACCACAGAGAGTACTCAGCCCACCTAAGGGAGACAGGCTACTGCACAGCTCTCACTACTGTTATGTAACAAAGCTGCCTTATGCTGCCAACAGCTCTGTGTTTCTTAACTCAAATAAGATATCCAGAACTGTAGGTGAAATTTTCTTACATCTGAACGATAGAGAACATTTCATTATTTCTTGTTTATACTCTGTAGGCCAAACACAACCTAGCTGTGGGAGGAACATGGCAAACAGTTTGTAGTCTGCATCTTAAGCACAACAGTTCACCTGAGGAGGAACTGTGGGTTCAATCCCTGTCCTGGAGTTAAGACCCCACATGCTTTGTGGCCAAAAAACCAGAATATAAAACAGCAAGAGTATTGTAACAAATTCAAAAAAGTTTTTTAAATGGTCCACATCAAAATAAAATAAAAAGATAAAATCTTCACAATGAAGTGCAAGGTTAAAACAATTCTGGGTAGTTCCCTTCCTCCCCTGCCCTTCTCTTCGAATGCTTGTTATTTCCTGTCATCACTGTATCTTGCTCAATCATCTCAGCACAGGTCCTTAAATAATTCTACTTCACCAGGTATGTTTAATCACAGGTCAAGCATGAACCTGCAGAGCTTGTGGGAGTCAAAGGGGCAGCATTTGATAAAGAACATGAAACTGAGTGGCTAAAGAGTAAACAAATCCTGCTGTAACTACATGGCATGCCTTTGGTTATTATCTACAAATAAACCTGGCAATGAGGTTTGGGGTTCCTCTTGGTTGCATGTTGATGATAAATTCTCTGAGGAACTGACTCCAACCCATTAAGCAAGCTTGCTCCTGCCACCGTGGCTGTTAATTTGACAGGACACTGTCACATTAAGTAGAACAAACATGTTTTCGCCCAGCCGGCCATCCAGAACCGACATGGCCGTTACTCTAACAACCGGATACTGATTGGAATCACTCACCCCTCCCGACCCTCCACCAGGAGGAGGAGACTAAGCTCTGACTGATTGGGGATTTGCTTCTTGGGCACATATGGGTAACATGGCAAGGACAGCCACACATTTTAAGCCCTTTAGTTCCCTGTCATGTTCATCCTTCAGACATTGTCTGTTTCTCATTTCCATCAGTGGGCAATAGATTCTGAATAAATCACTGTGTTTATTAATTTTATGAATCTACACATCCATCTTGGAGTGCTGTTGTTTCTAGCATTTACAGCTTTATAAATGCAAAACAGCAGAAGACACAAAAAAGGATTTTATATATATATATATATATATATCCTAAAAGAGACTCAGAAAAATTCCTCGAATTTTAAAAAGGAGGAAGGTGGAGGGACTCTTTTTTAAATCTGTGTACTGGGAGACATCTCCTTAGTTTTCAAATGACCAACCTACTTGCCAGATACACTCCTTTCTCTTATTGAAATGTAGTTGATTAACAGTATTGTGCTAATTTCAGGTATACAGCATGATGATTTGGGTTGGATTTTTTTTTTTCAGATAATATCCCATTACAACTTATTACAAGATATTGGGTAGAATTCCCAATGCTATATAGTAAATCCTTGTTGCTTATCTATTTCATGTAGTTTATGGGATTAACTTTATCATATATGCTCTTCCATAAATCAGACTCACAGAAGCCAGATCTGATATTTAATTCAGTTCTAACTTTTGGTTATATAAAACCTACTAATTACTATGTGTGCCTAAAATTTAGCAGAGCTGGCGTTCACCCAGTAATTGATTTATCATAGATGAAATTTAACCTGTGCAATCACTAGGCTCTCATTTAACTGTGCCTCTGTGACAACCTGAGCTTATTTTGTGCTCTGCTCTAGAATCTGCTGGTTGAAAGGACCTTAAAGGACATTTATTCAAATTGTTCACCAGTGTCTCCTGTCTGCTCTGGAACATTCCTAAGTGGGAATCTGATATTTCTTGAACACCTCCAGCAATGGAAAACTCATTATATAAGTTACTACCATAGAGAATTCTATTAAAATGTTATTCTTTTATTTAAAAAATTTTTTAATTAATATTTTGGAGTATAATTGCTTTACAATGTTGTGTTGGTTTTCTCTGTACAGCAAAATGAGCAAAGTGAATCAGTGATACATATACACATATCCCCTCCCATTTAGCTTTCCTTCCCATTTAGGACACCACAGAGAATTAAGTAGAGCTCCCTGTGAGATACAGCATGTTCTCATTATTTATCTATTTTATGTGCGCTCAGTCCTTTCAGTCGTGTCCAACTCTTTGCAAGCCTGTGGACTGTAGCCTGCCATGCTCCTCTTATCCATGGAATTCTCTAGACAAGAATACTGGAGTGAGTTGCCTTGCCCTCCTGCAGAGGATCTTCCTGATCAAAGAATCAAACCTGTGTCTCCTGTGTCTACTACATTACAGTCAGATTCTTGACCCACTGAGTCACCTCAGAAGCCCCATCTTATATATAGCATCAGTAGTATAATAGCCAAGACAGGGAAGCCTGGTGTGCTTCAGTCCTTGGGGTTGCAAAAAGTTGGACACAACTGAGCAACTGAACAGTGAACAAAATCATTATATAGGTGTCAATCCCAATCTCCCAATTCCTCCCATCCCATCTTTTCCCCTCTGTATTCTTTTACCTGGAAAAATATGTTGGCACAAAGCTTCCACTCCTTGGTTTTAGATCCTCTGGTCACATGGCATAGATCAAATCCCTCTTCTGTATGAAATTCATTACAATTTTTGAAAATAGATATGGCGTTCTTCTTCTGGCTTCTCTAAACTAAACATACATGATCTTTTAGCTGTTTCTCCTAAATGAGGGGCCAGCAAATTGTGGTCTGAGGGCTATATCTAGTCTATCACTTATTTATATAAGAAATTGTCTTAGAACATATTCATTCATTTACATATTGCCTGTAGTGTCATTCATGCTATCATGGCATAACTAAGTAGTTGTAATAGAGACCTCATGACTCAAAAAAAAAACTGAAAATATTTAATTATCTGATCTTTCATGTATATAAAAAATTTTGCTGACCACTGTCCTACACCATGGCATGTCCTGTCCCCTCATCATCTTTATTTTCTCCCAAATGTCTTTCAAAGGTATTTGAGACCTTCCAGACCCTGAGAAGCTTGTGTCACTTTTTCTGGATACACTTTCTATTAAAGCCAACAAAAATCCACTGCCTTACAAATATTATCCATATAAAGCACAAAAAATCCTCAGTTAAACCAGTGAGATTAGCTCTATTTGCGGTAGAAAAAATGTTTTTATAGTTTTTCTTTAAATCTATTTTAATGTATCACTGAGTCTTTTAAATATACTTTTGAGTACCTAGTTTTGCATAGCATTACTCTAGACATCGCATGAGTTGCTAAATAAGCCGGAGCCATTTCTGGGAAGACTTTATGTGATGCTATATAGAAGAAACATTTATAAAATAACTTACATTGTTTGTTTCCTTTTCTCCCTTCATTAGATAGCTGCTGCCTATGACAGATGCTTTGTTCTACTATCTTTCCTTAGTGCCAGTAGCAGCGCCTGGCACATAGTAGATGCTCAGAAAATATTGATTTGAAGAGGGAATTAATTAGAAGAGGAAGACAAAATATCAACATCTAACTACAAATTATGTGTTCAGTTCAGTTCATTGCTCAGTCGTGTCTGACTCTTTGCGACCCCATGAATCGCAGCACGCCAGGCCTCCCTGTCCATCACCAGCTCCCGGAGTTCACTCAGACTTGCGTCCATCGAGTCAGTGATGCCATCCAGCCATCTCATCCTTGGTCGTCCCCTTCGCCTCCTGCCCCCAATCCCTTCCAGCATCAAAGTCTTTTCCAATGAGTCAACTCTTCCCATGAGGTGGCCAAAGTAGTGGAGTTTCAGCTTTAGCATCATTCCTTCCAAAGAAATCCCAGAGCTGATCTCCTTCAGAATGGACTGGTTGGATCTCTTTGCAGTCCAAGGGACTCTCAAGAGTCTTCTCCAACACCACAGTTCAAAAGCATCAATTCTTCGGCACTCAGCCTTCTTCACAGTCCAACTCGCACATCCATACATGACCATAGGAAAAATCACAACCTTGACTAGATGGACTTTAGTCAGCAAAGTAATGTCTCTGCTTTTGAATATGCTATCTAGGTTGGTCACAACTTTTCTTCCAAGGAGTAAGNTAAGACACTGACGAAGACTATAAGACACTGATGAAAGAAATAAAAAATGACACAAATGGAAAGATAGACCATGTTCTTGGTATATCTTGGTATATATCATGTTCTTGGGTTGGAAGAATCCATCTGGTCAAAATGATTATACTACCTAAGGCAGTCTACAGAGTCAGTGCAATCTCTACCAAATTACCAAAAGCATTTTTCACATAACTAGGATAATTTTTTTAATTTGTATGGAAACACAAAAAGCACCAAATAGCCAAAAGAATGAAAAACTACAGTACATGGGGTCTCAAAAAGTTGGATACGACCTAGCAACTAAACAGCAACAAATATTAAGATATATGTATAAGGCTATGTATATGTGTATCTCTATCCACCAAATCAGGCATTGATAAGTGCTGAGGAATGAAGAATTTAAAACAGATTAATGTGTTCCTTTGTTAATGGACATTTAGTTTGCTTCCTGACTATTGTAGACAGTGCTGCAATGAAGTTGAAGAGGTTGGAGTAGAAGAAATGAATTACTAGGGCCTTACTGACTACTGTAAGTGCTTGACTTTGAGTGTAATGAGGAACTGTTGGAGGAACTAAAGAGAAAGAGTGACAAGATCTGATTCAACATTTTGGAATGAGCACTGAAACAGCTGGGTTGAAAACACACAGGAGATGGTCAGTGAAATCTATAGATAGAAGACTATTACCATAATCCACAAATAAACTGTAGATGACCTGGACTTGGGCAGAAGCAGTGGAGCTGGTGAGAAGTTGTTTGATTCATTTTTATCTTGAAGGTAGAACTGATAGCATTTCTCCATAGATTAGTCATGTGCAGACTGGCACAAAAGGGAGCTATAGACTTGCTCGCAGCCTCAGAAAATAGAAAGAGCTGGCACTCAGAGAAAATTGTAGCAGGGACAGAAGAAGCAGGGTCAGGCTGGCAAGAATAATCAAAAGTTTAGATGTGGGCTTCCTAGGTGGCGCTAATAGTCAGGAACCCGCCTGCCAATTCAGGAGACATAAGAGATGTGGGTTAGATCCCTGGGTCAGAAAGGTTCCCTGGAGGAGGGCATGTCAACAAACTGCAGTATTCATGTCTGGAGAAGCCCTGGTGGGCTACAGTCCATGTGGTCACACAGAGTCTGTCACAACTGAAACGACTTGTCATGCTAGTAATTTTGCAAATGCCTTTTCAACATCCTAGTGGATATATAAAGTGGGCACCTGAGTAAGAACTTGGAATTCAGGAATGAGTTTTGGCTTAGATATGCATTTTGGAACGATCAGGATAGGGAATGGATTTAATTATATGGGACTGGGTGAGAACATCAAAGAAATGAATGTAAATAGAAAAGTGATCCAGAAACTGAGCCTTGGGAAAATCTGAGAATATGACATTAAAATAACGAAGGGGAACCAGGTAGAGATGAAGGAGTGATTAGTGAGAGGGGAAGAGAGCCAAGAGATTTCGTGTCCCAGAAGTAAAATTGAAACAGTGTTTCAAGAAGCAGTGCATGATAGACTATGCCAAATGTAGCTGAGAAGCTAAATTTGGTAGAACTTACTCAATTCTCATTGAATGACTGGGAGTCTTTTTATAACTGGTCATTCTAGAGTATCAACCAGGGACACCATATTCTCCTCGTGGTCTGTGTGAACTCATGGACGCTAGAATCATGCAATGCACATGCAGATACATGTGGCAGCCTGAGCCAATTATAAGGGCCCACAGAGCCTTTCCACAAAACCTCTTAATTCAGCATGGGCAGGTGACTGGATGGTAGTCAGAGGACACGTTTAAAATGTCTACAAGCACTTCCTCTCTCCTTCACCACACACACACACACACACACACACACACACACACACACGTTTGTCATTCTAAATACAAAGAATGGCATATTCACCTTGCCCATCTCCTGAAAAGCCTGAAATGGGCTTTTTATGGAAAATGGCACTAGTTGTTGATATAACAGTTGTGTCATCATTTATTAACTGCTCATGCATATTGAATGATGAACAAGTACTAGGTTTTATTTTAATCATTTTATATATTGAAGAAGTGAAGTGAAGTCGCTCAGTCATGTCCAACTCTTTGCAACCCCGTGGACTGTAGACTACCAGGCTCCTCCGTCCATGGAATTCTTTTATATATGGGGACTTCCCTGGTGGTTCAGACAGATAAGCATCTGTCTACAATGTGGGAGACCCAGGTTCGATCCCTGGGTTGGGAAAGTCCCTGGAGAAGGATATGGCAATCCACTCCAGTTTTGCTAAATCCTCATGACATCCTCTGAGGTTGGTATTAGCATCACCATGATTCTCAGAAGAGATATTAAGCCTTAGAGGGAGAGTGGCTTATCTCAGGTCATACAGCAAGTAATGGCAGACTCTGTTTCCATACCCCCAAATTGACGACTTCCCCAATGGCTCTGTGGGTAAAGAATCTGCCTGCAATGCAGGATACACAGGAGGTGCGGGTTCGATCCTTGGGTTGAGATCTCCTGGAGGAGGAAACGGCAACCCACTCCAGTATTCTTCCTTGAAAATTCCGTGGACAGAGGAGCCTGGCCGGCTACAGTCCAAAGAGTCACAAAGAGTCGGACACAACTGAGCGACTAAGCATGCACATGGGCCTCTCAGCCAAGACATAAGACTGGAAATGCTTGGTTCTCCTAATTTCCTGTTCCTTGGATAATAATGTACTTTGAACTATCCATTACCAACTGTTCTTTTTCATGATTCCCAAAAAGGTTGAGTTATCTGGAACTAATCCCAGGATTTTCCTGATGCATGAGATCCACGCGACAACTGACTTTGACATCTCCTTAGACTGTTATTACTTACTGCTCAAACAAGCTATCTCATGGTCAGATTGACCAAGGAGTAGCTAAGAGTCACTTGAGTAACAGTCCTCTTTTCCTTCAGGACTGTAAAATTGACCCAAGCAAGGTTCTTAGCTTGCATTTCTGGAATCAAATCACCACATGATCACTAGCCTCTGAGTTCCCTTTTTTGTCACATGCTAAAGGTTAGACATCAGACCTCCAATAACCAGACAGCAGTTGGAACTTAATTATCATTTTTATTATAACAGCTATCAATTTGTCAAGAAATAATATAATTAGCTTTGTGTAAGTGACTGGTGGCTGAGATGGCTGCTTTATTAAGAAAAAAAATCCATAAATTTGAGATGTCAAGTCATTGGCTAGAGAAGGAAAAGAATCATTCAAAGTCCTGAGTAAATAGAAAGAAATTTAAAATGTCTGTGATACTGAAAACAACTGGTTTAGAGCCCCTTTCCTCCCTGAAAAACAAACATACATATAAGTTTAGCTTACATGTTTGCCTCCTTATTCACTGAAGTGATATTTTTTGGAAAATCTTATTTCATGGAGGATAAGGTGAAATGACATTAAGTCCCCACATTTGATGGATACCAAAATACTTTTCTTGGACACTTTCCATTATTCTTTATGCTTTTTCATTCCCTGTGACAACCTCTATTACTTCAGGTAAATCTGTGAAGTGTTAGGGAAGAGAAGGAAAAACTGACTCATTCTCAGCAAGGCAGGTTGTAGAATTAGATTTCCTACCTGTTTAACCATCATGATAGTTTGTGCTGAATCACCCATAACCTCATCTGGCCTCTCCTATTCCTCACCCAGAACCTTCCATATCTTTGGAAGGAATTTCACTGGCATCAAGCATGTTGTTGCTAGCTGTGATTTAATATTTGTGTGCATGTGTGTGTGTGTGTGTGTGTGTGTGTGTGTGTGTGTGTTCTCCATGGGGAACAAGCCTGGGTTCCCCAATTCATCAGCAAAATAGTCTCCATCAAAGAGAATTGTGTGATGCAGTTTGAACCTGGGCTCTGAGCCCATCTTCACTTGCTCAAGGACATCAGGTAACAAAACCACTGCGTTTGAAGTCAGGTACAATCAGGATAAAGTTCACATTCTACAGTCTCATTCCTCAGCCATTTTAGGAAATAATCTACACCCTGAGCTTTGGTTTTCTCACCTGATCTAGGGAAATAAATAGACCTACAACATGTGAGGTGTACTATATATAACAAGTACACACATGGTCACAACTTTAATTTAGACATCAGTGAGCTTGAACAGTGGTATCTTCAGTCCCTTTCTTTAAAATTATCATCCTGTTCTAGAAAATAAAGCTACCAAGCTGCTTTTTTATAAAGCGAGAGAATTTAACTCATAGCTGTTTCTGAATTTAGAAACCACCTCAAAACCAGGTTAAAGCAGTAACATGAAATGTTTTTTTCCTACTGTTGCCAACTGGAGAGGCTTCCTCTCCAATTATGAGATGGAAATGCTCAGGTGCCTCAAAGGGACTGACTGCCACAACCCCTGAAGGTGAATAAATACAACAATAGCTAACGTTCCTTGAGTGCTTATTGTATTAATCTACTGCTGCATAACAAACTACCTCAACAAGTATGCAAGTATTTACTATCTCACACATTAAAAACATTTATTAGAATATAGTTGATTTACAATGTTCTGTTATTTTCCTGCTGTACAACAAAGTGGATTAGTTATACATGTATCCACTCCTTTTTAGGTTGTTTTCCCAAATAGGTCATCACAGGTATTGAGGAGAGTTCCCTGTGCTTTACAGCAGGTCCATATTAGTTATGTGTGTATTTGTTTGAGGGTCAAAAATCCAGAAGCAGTGATCTGGGTAGTTCTGGCCCAAGGTCTCAGTCAAGAGATGGCCAGTTCAGTCATCCGAAGACTGGAGGATATGCCCATCAGGTTTATCCCTTGGCTGTTGACAGAAGAATTCAGTGTCTTGTTTGCTTTTTGCTGAACGCCTTAGTTACTCACATGGACTTCACCATTTGGCGGTTTACACGTCTTAGCAACATGGCAGTTGGCTTCTGCCAGAGCCAGTGATCCAGGCGAGCAACTGACACAGTGCAAGTATCAGGGAAACGGCCCATCACTTCCTCTGCAATCTACTCATTGAAAGTAAATCACTAAGTCCAGTCTGCTATTCTAAGGATGGGAACTGAGCTCTACCTGTTGAAAAGAGAAAATCAAAAAATGTGTGGATGTATTTTAACTCCATCTTCCTTGCTATGCTGAAAATTATTTTTAGTATGCAATGTAAACTATTCCTATGTAGTTTGTACCATAATCCTCTTTGATTAGGAATTATTATATCTTCCATTTCACAGAGGCTTGGAAAATTTAAGATGGGGTAATTCTGGGATTTTAAGCCAGCCAGTGTGAATTGAGAGCCAAAACATTTTGAATTATGAAAACAAACAAAAAAAGATGAATTTCCTTTGAAAGTCTTAATAATTTTATTTTAAATTAATACTCTATACACAGAGCATTTGACAATACCTTAGTAAAAAAAAAAAATCTTAGATTAAGCAGAATATATCTGAAAAAAGTCGTTTAGTCATGCCTGACTTATTGCGACCCCATGGACTGTAGCCCTCTGGGCTCCTCTGTCCATGGAAATCTCCAGGCAAGAATACTGGATGGGCAGCCACTCCCTCCTCCAGGGAACCTTCCTGACAAGGGACTGAACCTTGGTCTCCTGCTTGGCAGGTAGACTCTTTACCGTCTGAGCCACCAGGGAAGCCCTCATTAAGAACTTACTGCTCATGAATTAGAATCCACTGTGATAGGAAAATATAAGTCTACAATATTTTGCTGTAGGAGTTGTCATTCCTTCTCAAACAACATCAATCCCAGAGGAATACTTTTTAAAATATAAAAATATTTAAGGAATTTGACCATTACCTCAGTTTATTGAGCCAGGACCATTAAAAGCTCTGACTCTCACAGTCTAGAGTCTGGTGTGAAATGATCTTTGTATGTGTTTCACCTTCTCTGTTGTTCGTAGTCTCAGATTTACTTCCAATTATCTCATAAATGTGAGCAGTGGGGTGGGGGGACAGCCCCATCGAGAAATGACTTACACTGTCATTTAAGAGCTGCTTTTCTGCCAACTATGGTTTAAGTTTAATTTACTAGGGGATAAAATTGCAATTGGTGAGCAAGTCAAAGCAGAAGGGGGCGAGAGGCAGTGATCCGGATCACAGCTCCAGTAACAGGCGAGGAAAAAATGTCAGCAAGATATTAATCAAATAAATAATAGATGAGAAGGGGAGAAGGAAGGGAGAGGGAGGGAGGGAGGGAAAAAGGAAGATGAAGGAAGGAAAGAATGAATAAATGAATGAGGAAATGTGGATCTGAACATTAAAGAGGGCAAAGAATGGTGTGGGCAAAGGTTTCTGCTGAGGCAGAGAGAATAACGTTCTCACAGTTTCGTGCAAAGCCTTTCAGGGCTCTGCACTCTCCAGAGCAAGGATGGGAAAATGACTGTGTATGCCCAGCTCCTGCTGCCTGACCCCCAGACAGCAAACAGCTGAGGGCTGACAGCCACAGCCTCCCAAGCTCAGTATGTTCCCCATTTCTAAAGGAAGATCTTGGTCACAAGGCACAAAATCCTTTCCCCTCTCCAATCATCCTTTGCTGCTTTGGACAGTACAGATTTTATGCTGCTACATCAATAAAGGGAGATGTTCTAACTCAAGGATACTGAATCCAAAGCTCATCTGATAGCTAAAAATATGTAGGTTCATCAAAACTATTATAATGAGGACTAAACGAGATAAAGCAAGTAAAGCATTTAGCCTGGTATCAGAGTGTGTCAGCTGCAAACATTGTTATTAATATTTTTATTGTTAACCATGTTTCAGGCTTTAGGCATTCATATTTCCAGCAAACGTTCCAAAGTTAAAAATGAATGTGTAGTTTAAAAGATACAGGGACTTCTCTGATGATTCAGTGGTTAAGTATCTGCCATCTAGTGCAGGGGACATGGCTTCAATCCCTAGTCGGGAAACTAAGATCCCACGTGCCGCGGGGCAACCACTGAGCCCACACGCCACAACTGGAGAATCCTGTGCACGGCAATGAGGATCCAGCACAGCCAAATGAATAAATTAAAAATTTTTAAAGATATAAAAGTTCAGGTTACTGAGATGATTATGCTCAGTAAAATGGCACATCTGTAATCAACCCAGGAGCTGAACAAGCAAACAAAAAAATTAACAAATAAGGCCAAGGAGTGGAAGAGGGATGACCAATTATCACCTTACGACAGACAAAAGTTACGCCAAGTCAGTTAACATGTGTACCAGAGAATTAGACAGATGCCCCCTGACCCCCAGTCACAGCCACACTGAATTGGCGTGAGCCTCCCACTCTGCCCTTCAAGGGGCAGAACCCACACCTCAACGAGCAGAGCAGAAAGACTCTGTCCAAAATATAGAAGGCAGCAGCTGAGCAGAGGACGCTTACGTCCCAGTCACACCTCTCAAGTGTACGGATCATTGAAGTCACTCTTTCTCTTCTGGGTCAGGGTAAGGAAGAGGGAGACCAGAGGAGCTTGTCACCTGGAAGGAAACAGCTAGACCTGGAGAGAAGTATTTCCCCATTAGAGTGACTTCACAGAGACATTCTGTTCAAACTCCAGTTCAGGCCCCATCTGGCCAGAATGCAAGGTCTGGAAATAGAGACACAAAGATCAGTTCTTAAACTCCCTAGGTTACAATATGGTATAGACTCTATAACATGTTCTGTTTGTTTTGGTGATGTACTTCATTTTTTCTACATTACATTTTTATTGGGGAGTTTAATCACCTTCTGAAAGCCTATGAATTACTGTATGAAAAAACAATATCTAGGGAAATAATTGTGTAAGCAATGATCACAATCAGGGAAAGCCCTAGTTTTATACCTGAAGATCTGATTTTCAGTCCAAACTCAACCTTTTTCTAGCTAAATATTCTTGACCAGTCATTTAATCTAAACCTCAGTTATCACATCTTTAGAAGGCAGAAGTTGTCAGGTTACCTAAGGTGTTTCATATGATGCTGGCCAGATCACTAAAGGATATATGTAAACGCACTTTGAAGGTACTGTGCATGTGAGTATGACATCTCTAAGGGCTTCATACATATTTTAACAAAAATAAATAAATAAAAGGATCTTGTACCTTAGAAACAGGCAAAGGGAAAGAAAGTATCATTGTTTTAGCAGTATGTGACAGAAAAGCAAAGAGAGAAGGAGAGATTTGTTTTTCTCCCACTCATAAATCCATTAATTTTTCATGATGGGCTCAGCCTTGAAGAGATTTCACATATGAGAGGCATTTTGGGGACTCAGTAAGTCACCAAACAATTGAATATTTCCTATAGATGAAAAGCCACAATGTTTATTCTTTTTTAAAAAGTCAGGCTGAAATCTACCACGTGTATCATCTTGTAAATGGTTTTCATTCAAAAATGAAACAAAAGATGTGCTACTGCTAAGAGCTTCAAGGTCTAGAATGCCTATGTGCTCCTTATTATAATTCCTTTCTTCAAAATAGGCATTGTGTGTCCCTGAAGGACAAGCCTTGTATTCTCTCAGCTCTAGGAATTGATTAATGTCTCAGGATGTGATGTATATTTAAGCCAGACTTGTGGCCTATTAGTAATTCACAAACCATGACGATGCATAGTTCTGTGCTTAACTCCATTTGGCATTATAAAATGTTTATAAATCTGCCTTCATTCCCAGAATGGTATATAAACACATCAACAAACCGCATGTGTATTGAGGGGAGAGAGGCAGAGGTTATGAATTTAGCACAGCCTCAGGCTGTTCAGTGACAAATTAAATATATCACCCTGGCCGCCGAGGTCCCTACCAGCAGTTGGTCAGAATGAATTGTAGATAGATTGAACCTCTCTTATTGGAGACAAGTCAGCAGCTCACCCAAATATTATAAACTGAATCCACCACACTAGAAAAAAAAAAATTACACTATGTGAAAGGCAAGCTTCTTATTTCTGTATGACTGCAGTCTTATGATTTCATTAGAAGATAAAGAGATTTTATGGCAAAAAGAAAATCAGGAGATAGGTAGATGAGGAATGGGGGGAACACTACCTAATTCCTAGCCTTATCATGTTGGAGGTGAGTTTAGATTAATTATATATATATTAATAGATTAATTTAAAAATAGATGTACATATTCTGCTCTGGGGGCTTCCATGATGGCTCAGCAGATAGGGAATCTGCCTGCAATGCAGGAGACACAGGAGATGTGAGTTCAATCCCTGGGTTGTGAAGACCCCCTGGAGAAGGGAAGTGGCAACCCACTCCGGTGTTCTTGCCTGAAAAATCCCATGGACAGAGGAGCCTGGTGGGCCACAGTCCAAGAGTCAGACACAACTGAGCATACACGCAGCATATTCTATTCTGGAAGAGAATTCTTTCCCTTTTCATCTTTGGTATCTTAACTGGCAGCAAGAAGGAAATAGAAAAGGACTCCTCAGGCAAAGGGCTCATAAACTTGCTCTGAACTGGCCCCCTCTCCCAGAAATTAACTGTCTAGATTCTAGTTTTCAACAGGATTTGGTCACAAGCAAACCTCATTTTATCTTTTAATTCAAGGATATACAGTTGGGCTTCCCTGGTGGTTCAGAGGTTAAAGCGTCTGCCCACAATGTGGGAGACCTGATTCTATCCCTGAGTTGGGAAGATCCCCTGGAGAAGGAAATGGCAACCCACTCCAGTACTCTTGCCTGGAGAATCCCATGGAAAGAGGAGCCTGGTGGGCTACAGTCCATGGGGTTGCAAAGAGCTGGACACGAGAGCCCTTACACTTCAAAGAAAAGTGAGCGTCTTCGCTTTCTTGCTTTCTTTCCTTCGTTTACAGTGGGACTAAAAAATACAAGCAGTCTCGTTTTATTCAATGATCAGTGTAAAGATAAACTTTGATATGAACCAGCTACCCTAACAAGAAATCCTACAGCTAATTAGAAGGTTCATCCCTTAAAGTTTTGGCTTATAAAATAAGGTGTTTTCTGTTATATAAATTTTACCACGATAAACAGAGAAAAAAAATAAAAGGCATTTTCTTTCAGAGAGTCACACATACTAATCAGAGACAGGGAAAGTTTTCTGAAACTAGATCATAGAATTATAGACCTTCAGAATTGTAAGGGCTCTTAGAAAATTCATCCAGAACAGAGTTTCCCAGAATGTAATTCTACTGGGTGTAGCTTTCGCAGTAAGAAAGAGTTCCAATGTCACAGTGGCCATTAGTTCTGCTCAACACACCATCCAGTTCTCTTCTCTCTGCAGTTTCCCTTGTAGGTGACTAAGGTCATATGTCAAGTTCTGGCCAATGAATTGTGTGTGGAAATTGTATGCATTATATTTGGGCTGTAACATTCAAATAGCTGGTTTGAGACCCTCCTAAATTTCCTCTTTTCTTTCTGGCTAAACGACCTGCAGTTTTCATGATAATGTCTATTCCATCAGCTGCCTCCCTGAGTGATTATAAGAAAAATTCCCTCTCCACTGCCATTAAACCATATTGGACATGTAATGAGAGGAAGTCAGAAGAGACGAGGGAGAATTAGAGAGAAACAGATGCACAGAGAGATAGTGAACCTTCCTTATTTTAAGCCTATGAGATTTGGATGTGTTTTTTTCTCTCAGCATAATCTACTCTATCCTACCCAATGCAATGACGAGTTAAGTCTGAAGAACAGGTCTTTTTACTACTGAAATGTTAAAGGCTTAAATGCTGATATAAAATATGAATCTTCACAAGAAGAATATAATGGGAGCATTTCTCATACTCACTCTACCACAGTTTTGTTTCTGGGTGTCATGCAGAAGACTGATTACCACGTCAAAGATCACGGTATTCCATAGGGCAATTAGGGAGAACACCTTTGGTTCATACTCTGCAGCTAATAAAACAGTCAAACAAAGCTCTAAGGAAGGAAGTATTGTCCAAGGTCATCCTCAGGGATGAGATCAGTTAAGTGGCAGACATAGGAACTGATGCCTGAAGTCCACCTCCAGGCCCTGGCAAATTGGGGTGGCTTCACAGATGAATCTAATTGTCTCACCTTTTACATGAATCTTTAAAGAACTAGTCCAGTGGAAGCGCCCACACCACCATACCATATAAATTAAAATCAACATCAGGTCACCATTGGTCCACATAGTGGTAAAACAAAGAAACACTCATCAGAAAAGCTTTAAAAAAAAAATTCCCAACCAAGATGAAAGTCGAGACATAACATCTCATGGGAATATAAGGACAAACACTTTCTGCTGGTTTTCTGAACCAGGATCCTACAGTCCTCTGTGAAAACTAAGTTCTCCGACTGAAAACCTGGCAGTGATGAGCTCACGACACACTGTTTTTCCTTAGGAAAGGATTTGGCCCAAAGTGATATTTCAACCTGAAGTGAGGGGAAAGATATCTGACTTCCTGAATTTGTTGTTAAGCCACTGATGATACCTCTCTGCTTTGAAACAATTTATTTTGAATGGGGCTAAAAATCCTAAAAAACCCTAGTAGTTAGAGTGATAGTTTGAAACTGGTCTACTGCAGCACACTTTGGATTTAATCAGAGCTGAAGGAAGGGAGTAAAAGCTGCTTGAAAGAAATTTGGGAAAACAAACAAACAAAAGAAAATGTAAGCTACTACGTGAATGTTGCCAGCAACTGATTTTAGAAAGCTCAGAGAGTGAAGTCAGAGAGAGGAGAAATAGTGTATGACATCCGTAAAAAGCAACGATACAAATGAACTGACAAAACAGAAAGAGACTCACAGACTTGGAGAACAAACTTATGGCTATTTTGTGGGGCGGCAGGGGGGAGGTGGAGGGGGGTAGGGATAGTTAGGGAGTTTGGGCTGGTCATGTACACATCACTATATTGAAAATGGATAACCAACAAGGACCAGCTGTATAGCACATGGAACTCTGCTCAATATTATGTACCAGCCTNTATTTTGTGGGGCGGCAGGGGGGAGGTGGAGGGGGGTAGGGATAGTTAGGGAGTTTGGGCTGGTCATGTACACATCACTATATTGAAAATGGATAACCAACAAGGACCAGCTGTATAGCACATGGAACTCTGCTCAATATTATGTACCAGCCTGGACGGGAGGGGCGGTTGGGGGAGAGTGGATACATGTATGTGTATGGGTGACTCCCTCCAGTTCAGTTCAGTTCAGTCGCTCAGTCGTGTCCGACTCTTTGTGACCCCATGAATCGCAGCACGCCAGACTTCCCTGTCCATCACCAGCTCCCAAAGTTTACTCAGATTCATGTCCATCAAGTTGGTGATGCCATCCAGCCATTCACCCTCTGTCGTCCCCTTCTCNAAAAAAAAACCAAAACGTAACTGATTTTGTATAGTTTTAAAAATGCTCACCAATAAAAACAACTTTGAAATCTTTAAAATAAAAAAAAGAAAGAAAAGCTCAGTGAACTTCTTAAATAAATAATTATCATTTATTGTTTACTCTCAACTCCAGATTTGATCTCTGAACTTCACTGAAGATCTTTATCCCACAAACTGGGGAAGGTCCCAATGGTATTGCCTGTATCTTTCTTGAAATATGGGCCCCAAATGCAGATTCTCTGTGGCTGCTTTGAAATCAGCCAAATCATATTAGGTTTGTCACTGCAGTAAAGTGAGATCTTTAGTTTAAAAAGTAATGAAGTGCAATTGGAACATAAATAATTTTCAGACATTTTGGCCTAGCCCTGAACACCACTAGCATGTGAATAATTTTGAGTTACACCCCAGGGAGTGTACTGGTAGACACAGGTGGGAAGCAAGCATTCCAAATGTTGCCTTGAGGCTTCCAAGCCTAATGATGAGGGCAGACAAACCCGCTGCTTTTCCAGTCAAAGAGCCTCTCCAGAAAGCCTTATGCTCTCTTGCTTGCCCCCACGGAGAACAGAGCTCCCACAGGCTCTCTCAGCCACAGAACAGGAGCAGCTCAGCTCATCAAAGCTCTCTCTGCCTCAGCAAACATAAATAATCGTAGAACTTAGCCTGAGAGCTAGTTCCCCACCAAACAAGAGGTGAAACTAGGATAAACAGGACTTGGGAAAATAATGACTTGGAAGCTACTGTATCAGCTTCCTTGGAGGAGTGAAATACAGAGGGAGCCAGCAACTCGTACACAGAAGCAAAGAGTAAACTAAGCCTGGATACCACAGGACTTTTCTTCACTGGTGTTTTTTGGTGTCACCTCATTCCTCCAGAAACAGGACATCCATACTCACAAAGGTACTATTTCTCAAATAGAAGTGGCTACACAATGGCTGGGTTTCCCTGGTGGCTCAGTGGTAAAGAATCCACCTGCCAATGCAGGAGACCCGAGTTCGATCCCGAGCTCAGGAAGATCCTCTGGAGAAGGAAATGGCTGCCCACTCCAATATTCTCGCCCGGGAAACCCAATGGACAGGGGAACCTGATGGGCTACAGTCCAAAGTGTTGCAAGAGAGTTGGACATGACTTAGCAACTAAACAACAATAATAATGGCTCAACAACTAAGTATCTGCCCACCATATTAAAAATGTGATTTAAGGAAAAATGTGGTTGGAGCCTGTTTCCTGCCTCCTCCGTTGTCTTGTTGTTCAGTAGCTAAGTTGTGTCAAATTCTCTGCGACCCCATGAATTGCAGCAACCCACTCCAGTACTCTTGCCTGGAAAACCCCAGGGACGGAGGAGCCTGGTACGCTGCAGTCCATGGGGTCGCTAAGAGTCGGACACAACTAAGCGACTTCACTTTCACTTTTCACTTTCATGCATTGGAGAAGGAAATGGCAACCCACTCCAGTGTTCTTGCCTGGAGAATCCCAGGGATGGGGGAGTCTGGTGGGCTGCCATCTATGGGGTCGCACAGAGTCAGACATGACTGAAGCGACTTAGCAGCAGCAGTAGCAGCAAGGTTCCTTGTCTTTCACTGTCTCCCGGACTTTGCTCAAACTCATGTCCATTGAGTCAGTGATGCCAGTTGATGGATGATGTCAGTTGTCTAAATCTTATAAAGAAGTTCAACCATAAGTAAAAAACTATCATCCTTCCAGCTCCTTTTCTCCCTAGTAGTCCAGTTCTTTCATTTCCTCTTTGTCTTTGAGTTGATAAATACATTCTCAGGAAAATACTTTGGATTTAAAGGCTTAAAGTTTCCCAAGTTGCAGCTTTTAAAGAGATCATGAGAATCCTGATAATCCAAAATGATGAATCTGGGTCTTCTAGACTCACAGTCATTGATTGATAGAAGGAGTAGGGAGGTCTGCCTGCAAACTATAAACTGAGAGTACCATATGTTCCCCAGGTTCATTCATTCATTCACTCTCTCATTTATTCACTCTCTCATTCATTCACATAATAAACATGTTATGAACTCCAATAAGCAGACCATTGTGTTCTTATCGACCCCATCTATCCATGTCCATCTAACACGGGAGACCAAAAAGGCACAGACCCTGATTTAAAGAAACTTGGAGTCTGGTAAAACAGATAAGCATGTAAACAAAGCACAAAGATATAAAATATATGATAGCGGTAAAAGCAACATACTATGTTTAGAAACCAGAGAGCAGGTAATTCGGATAGGAAGATGTGGGATTTATTCAAGTCTTGAAGTAAGAGTATCGGAGGGGCAGTGTCGGGGGACAGAACTACTGGGGTGAGTAAACAGCATAAGGGCTGCACAAATTGTTTGAACATGGAAGCAGAATCTGGCCAGAGCACAAGAGGTCACATCCCTGGATGCCATACTAAAGAGTTTGGAAAAGTCCATTAGTAACTATATTCAATAAGGCTGCTATAGCAAATTAACACAAATTTAGTACTCTTGCCTGGAAAATCCCAGGGACAGAGGAGCCTGGTAGGCTNAGCACAAGAGGTCACATCCCTGGATGCCATACTAAAGAGTTTGGAAAAGTCCATTAGTAACTATATTCAATAAGGCTGCTATAGCAAATTAACACAAATTTAGTACTCTTGCCTGGAAAATCCCAGGGACAGAGGAGCCTGGTAGGCTACAGGCCATGGGGTCGCAAACAGTTGGACACGACTGAGTGACTTCACTTTCACTTTTCACTTTCATGCATTGGAGAAGGAAATGGCAACCCACTCCAGTGTTCTTGCCTGGAGAGTCCCAGGGACGGGGGAGCCTGGTGGGCTGCCGTCTACAGGGTCGCACAGAGTTGGACATGACTGAAGCAACTTAGCAGCAGCAGCAGCATTGATTATAAACAACAGGAATTTGTACTCCCACAGTTCTGAAGTCCAAAATTAAGGTGTCAGGATTGTAATCTCTCTGAAGCTCCAGGAAAGAATTCTTCGTTGCCTCTCCCTAGCCAGCACGTCTGGACATTCCTTTGCTTATAGCTAAAATGCTCCAAGTTCTGCCTTTCTTTTCATGGCTGTCTGCTCTGAGTCTATCTCTGTTTTTCTGTTTTCTCTTCTTATAAGGACACCAGTCACTAGATTAGGGCCCACTCTGATCCAGGAGGACTTCATCTTGACTAGTTATATCTGGAAAACAGTATTTCCAAATAAAATCACATTTCCAGGTTCCAAGTTTACATAAATTTGAGGGGAACACTGTTCAACTCAGTACAGAGGTTGATGTCGTGTACCACTTTTGAGGTTCATATCCAAAGGGTCAGATAATCTATCACAGCTTCCAGGAGGCAAGATCTGTGTCTAATCAAAATCTTCCTAGTAAAGACAAGTTCACTAACTACTTCAAAAGTAGCATAGACTGAGCAACCAGTCAAACACAGAAGGACAGAGGAAGAGGGAGGGATCAAAGATAACTCAGTTTTCCAATGGAGGTGATAAGAAAATGGTAACAAGGTGACATCACCCAACAGTCGATAAGTGCTTCTGATATGCTAGGCATTTTTCTAACTTCTAGGCACCAATAGTGGCTCAGACAGTAAAGAATCCACCTGCGAGGCAGGAGACCCAGATTTGATCCCTGGGTTGGGAAGATCCTCTGGAGAAGGGAATGGTTACCCATTCCAGTGTTCTTGCCAGGAGAATTCCATGGACAGAGGAGCCTGGAATGCTACAGTCCATGGGGTTGCAAAGAAGTGGACACAACTGAGCAACTAGCACTTTCACCTTCTAACTTCTAGTAGTTTATTAATGCTTATAATAATCCTGGAGACAAGAAATAGTCTACCATCTTCAGTTCAGTTCAGTTCAGTTCAGTCGCTCAGTCGTGTCTGACTCTTTGCGACCCCATGAATCGCAGCACGCCAGGCCTCTCTGTTCATCACCATCTCCCAGAGTTCACTCAGACTCACGTCTGTCGAGTCCGTGATGCTATCCAGCCATCTTACAGGTGATAAATTGTTTACCCTTTTGCAAAGTGATAAAGAGGCACAGAGAGGTTAAACACTTTGCCTAATGGGCGATGATCACGCAGCTAATCAATGGGCAAGCTAGAAAGGGAAGCTAGTCTAGCTTCAGGGCCTGTGACATTAACCACTACACTATTGGTGGCACTATTTTTAACTAAGAAAACCCAGGCATGCGTGCTCAGCCACTAAATGGTATTCTACTCTTTGCATCACCATGGACAGTAGCCTCCCAGGTTCCTCTGTCCCTGGAAAAATACTGGGTGGGTTGCCATTTCCTCCCCCATCTTAAGTCCCTCTTCTCACTCCTTGAATTTATTCCTCTATCCACACTAATCTGTTTCCCACCCCTAATATTGTACTGCATTTGCCCCTCCTTGATGATCAATGCTAAATCAGAGGGTAGCTTTTAGTGTTGTGTTTGATGACGGCCTTCTTGATACTCACTGCCTTGAGGGTTTGGAGAACATCATCCCTTTTTGGTTTCCTTCTTATCTCCATAGTTTCTTATGTCCCAGTTTCTTTTGAGTACTGATTTCTCTGTTTATAATTTAAATCGATGACTAACAAGTGGGACATTATGAATCCCTAATGAGAGGATGCCACGGGGATAAGGATTTTGATAGGCAACCTGAAAAATGGCCCTCAGAGATCTCTGCCTGAGAGTAATCATATTCCTTGTGATTTTCCATATACAAATTTTACTTGAGTGACTATTTCTACAACTAAACTATAGTTTGAAAGCCACCAAATGCTCTAAATGTTGATGTTACTCAAGGTTCCAACTTTGGCCAGTTTCTGTTTTCACTGTACCCATTCTCCTTGGGAAATCACGCCTACATCCATATTGGTGATCACCTTCCCCTACTCTAATAGCTTTGTAATGTACATCCTAGACTTACAAAATGTAAATGCCCCATAGTATTCATCTTCCTCATATGATCCCTTTCTCTTGAGGCTGGACTGGTGGACTGGACTTACTGACTTACTTCTAAGAAATGGAAGACTGCAGACCTCAGGCCTGAGATTAGGCTATAGTCTCAGAGGACTGCGGCTTCCATCTTGAAATGGTTCTCTCTTGCCCTTTCTTGGAAGGTTCAACAGCAATAAGCCAGTTGCTATACGGATAAGCCTGTGTGAAGAGGGATAGAGGCCTCAAAACCTAGGTGAGTGAACTTGAAAGAAGATACTCGGACAGACAGACTTTCAGATGAGACCAGGCATGGCCAACAAAACTGGACTGCAACCTGAATGACTCTGAGTTCGAGGCACCGGGCCTCACCCAGATTCTTGACCTGCAGCAGCTGGGAGATCAGAAATGCTTGAAATTGGTGTTTGTCAAGGTTCCTTCCTTGGCTTGTTTCTCTTTTCACTGTCCCCTTTCTCCCTGGGGAATATGCCTAGGTCCATATTGATCATTACCTCCATCTATTCTTACAGTTCCAAGGGCACATTCCTAGACTTACCTCACAATTGAACTGGCCATCGGCCATCCCACTTAAACATCCCATGAGCACCTCAAAGTGACAATGACCCAAGACTAACCCTACAAGCATTCTTACAAAATATATTTTCTGCTTTATTTCCCACTTTAATAAATGGTGCTACCACGACCCGGTTCATCCTTAATTTCTCTCTCTTATTCCTCACTGTTCTTACAATAATCTCTTAAAATCCCATAAAATCTACTTCTTTGCTATGCCTTAATCTATTTCCTACATCTGCACTATCACTCTTAGTTCAGGCCGCTGCAATTTCTGCCTTGAGTATTTCAATACCCTCATAAACAGCCCACCTAATACAGAGGTAGAGAGGTCAGGTTCTTATTTCAGACTTAATTCAAGACCTCAGAGCATTTGAATCCCACCTCTGTTACGTACTTGCTGGGTTACATTTGACAAATCATTTAATCTGTCTCCTTATAATTATATCATCTTTAAAACAGGGATACTAGTAAGCAGAGTGGTAAGTGCATGAACTCTCACTTTGCCATTCAGTATCTGAGTGCAACTGGACAAGTTACTTTGTTGATCTCTTCCTCCATTTCTTTTTGTGTCACAAGGGAATAATAATAGGAATCAATACATAAAACTATTATGATGATGGAACATATTGACTGCTGGCCAAATGTTTTCTGTTGTTATTCATTGTGCCACTTTTAAATCCATTCATTATCTTGCAAAGTGACATCTCTAAATCTTATGACATTCCCCTGCTTGTAGCTTTTTGATGGTCCACTTATTACCCCCTTAGCACAGCATCAGGCAACCTTCCAAATTTGGCAAACCTCTCACATTTTACCTCTCTCCATTCTTCCCCACTGAACCTTAAACGCCAATCTGATTAAGCTACTTGACCTTCTTCAAGGGCCAAGTACTTACATGCCTCTCTGTCACTGCCAATGTTGTCCCTTCTACCTTAAATACCCTTTCTATCCAATGACCTGGCTCACCCATCCTTTCTGTATTTAGCTGATGCCATCAAATTTTCCAGGCAATTTCCCCAACCATCATACACATACACAGACATATACACTAACACACCCATGTACACAAGTAGATCCTCCCATAAGCATCCGTGGGTCTCTTTGCATACCTCTATACCTCTATCTACCATCTAAGGAATTGTAACTAACTGTGTACATCACTCTCTTTCCCCGCTAGACATGAGCAATGTACTCCAGCAATGGGCAGAAACATCTGGAGCATTGTAGGTGCTCAGTAAATACTTAATCAAGAAATAAATGGAGCTCTAATCTGACATTTCTTTTTTTATTTGAGAGAGTGTGTGAACTTTCTGTATTTTGTTGCTACTGTTGAATTTTATAGTACTGGCTTGTTATGGTACGCCAACAACTAGAGACATTCTTGGTAAAGATCAAACAAGGGCATGGCTTCTGGACAATGAAGAACCCTGGGAAGTTCCAGAAACTTTGGGCCCACCTGTCCAACTCAAACCAGGTGAATGAAATTACAACGATCTCTGCAAGCCTGCCTATTCCATAGCTTCAGAGAGGTGCACACCTGGCTAGAGTCTCCTGTGTTTAACTCTCCACTCCCACAAAATTCCACAACTATTATTATGAAATAAGTTTCAGATCAACAATGCCAGGGAGGTAGGCTTTTTGTCTCATTTTTCAATGACTCTTTAAGTAGCCAGGTGCCTTAGATTGGGGCACCACTGGCCAGTGTATTGATTTCCGATTGGTGGGAGGAGCAAGGTCTGTATCGAGGTCTGTAAGTGTCAAAGATGAGAGACCAAAGAGTTTCCTGCCTTTTTAGATATAATCAACCAGCTGTTAAGTCCCTGGTTCTTAAAAATATGTCAGAATGGAGGAAGTTATGTTTTTTTTTCCTTCCTATATAATTTTCAGTTTTAATACAACCTGAAGAAGTAAAATGACTGTTGAGAAATGCCATGTACTTCTGGTAGAAATGAGAGAGACTTCTCAAGATCTCAACAACAACAAGATGAGCATGTCTGTATCACTAATGAGAATCACTAACTTTTACTGAACCCACACATTTCATAAAGGTTCTCAATCTGTGAGACCAGCAAAGACAGTTTCTCAAAATAGAACCTTTTTCTGTACCTAGGAAAGAGAAATTAAGGGAAAAGTATACCTGTAGAGCTGATCGATAAAGAAAGGTAAAGAAAGAATTCTCTTTATATTTCTAGCATAAAGAAACAGAATTATTTTTTAAGAATGTATTTTCATCACTAGAGTAAGGCAACAATAATCAGAGTAAGACTGAATGAGATCAGAGTAAGTCTGCAGTGCTTACATATTAGGATCTTTGTCATTTTCTTTGGCACAGATAATTTTTCCAGAGATGCTGGCTGGAAGTTTCTATGCTGCTGCAGAAATAGGAAATAGAAGCAATAAACAGGTGACTGGAATATTTCATTTAAGAAAATACAACTCAAAAAAAGCGAGGGCAAAAAACAGGCTGAAGTGTTGACGTCACTGAGAAAAGAGATGTCAATTTCAGTTACTAACTGTGAAACTATGTGTTCTCTGATTGTGGGCCCAATAAAGTGTATACAGGGTTACACGTTGTAATTCAACTCACCTTACACCATAAAACCACTCTAGAATTCAGAGAGAAATGACATAACGTTTTCAAAAAATGCTTTGCAATCTCACCTTCAAATTTATGATCTATCCTTCTTAGAAAGCTCCTTGTAGAAGAGAGTGACTTTATCAGCACCCAAATGTCATACTAATGAAAAGTTTGTCTTGCCTGAGAGCAGATATTCTCAAGGTACAGGTATTCTCAATATACAGGTATGGCAAGGGGTTGATATCAAGAAAGATAGAACAATGGAGGGGTAGACAGGTGCTTTGAACAGATATATCACAAGGAAGAATATATGAACAGACAATAGGCACAAGAAGGAATTGTTTATTGGGGAATGCAATCTAACCCACAATGTGATACCATTCCTCTCACCCTCAAGAATGGCCAAAATCTACAAGATTGACTACACTGAGTGTTGGTGAGAATGTGAAGCAACTAGAACCCTCATACATTGTAATGGGAACATAAAATGAATGATTCAATAACTTTGGGAAAAATTCTGATCACTTCTTATAAAATTTAACACTCTTTCATTCTATGACCCCTCAATTCTACCCCAAGAATTACCCAAGATAAATAGAAACATATGTTCACAAAATACCTGGCCACAGATCATCTACAGCAGCTTTATTCATAATTGGCTGAATCCCAGAAGCAGTCCAGGAGTCCATCAACAGGAAAAAGAATAACCCATGATATATTCACACAATAGAATACTACTCAACAATATACATGCAACAACATAGATGAGTCTCAAAAATATTATGGTGATTGAAAAAAATCTATATCAGACAAGTATCTCCAGAGAAACAGAACAGGATCAATAAGTACACACACACATAAAGAGGTTATAAGAACTGGCTTATGTATTTGCTGAGGTAGGCAAGAGTCAGCTGGCAAGCTGGAAGCATAGACTGCAGCCTTCAGGCAGAATTTCTTCTTCTTCAATAAACCTCATTTTTTGCTCCTCAGGCTTGCAACTGATTGGACAAGGCCTACTGACATTATTAAGGGAAATTTGCTTTATTGAAAGATAATTGTTGATGTTAACCGCATTTCCAAAATGCCTTCACAGCAACACACAAATTGGTGTTTCATTACATAACTGGGCTAGCCAATTTGACACAAAAAATAACCATCACAGAAGCCTTACCAAACAAGACGGCATTCTCTGATTTTATTCATGTGCAATTCCAAAATACGGAAATCTAATATAAAGAGGTATAAAATCAGAATGGAGTTTGTCTTTTGGGGTTGGTAGTGAAGAGGCATGAGAGAACTTTCCAGGGTGATGATAACATTCTATGTACTGACAGGGGTTTGAATTACACAGGTATGTACATTCGCCAATTGTCAGGGATTTGGGATTTGTGCATTTTATATATGGAAACTGTATTTGAAAGGAAAAAAATATCTGCAAGCAAATAGTGATCATTATTCAATAACATAAAGGAAATGGTAACCCACTCCAGTATTCTTGCCTGGAAAATCCCATGGATGGAGGAGCCTGGTAGACTGCAGTCCATGGGGTCGCAAAGAGTCGGACACGACTGAGCGACTTCACTTTCTTTAACTTTCACTTCATGCTGAATATTGAAGGAAGTACATTGATGTACTTTTAAATGCTTTGAAAAGTAATTGATAGATGGCTAAAGGGTAGATAGTGATAGACATGGGATAAGGTGAGTTGGGGAGTGTTTGTGGCAGAGTGAAAATGCTTTTGTTGCTTAGTGGCCAAGTCATATTTGATTTAGTCACTGTCACTCACCAGGCTTCTCATTCCATGGGATTTCCCAGGCAAGAATACTCTAGTGGGTTGCCATTTCCTTCTCCAGGGAATCTTCCAGACCCAGGAATCAAACCCAGATCTCTTGCATTGGCAGGTGGATTCTTTACCACTGTGTAAGGTATACACAAAAGTTCACTGTATAATGCTTTTGACTTTGCTGTATTTTTGAAAATTGTCATAACAAAATGTTTGGGGAAAAAAATCTGTCTCTCAAAATAATTAACATGTTTGTATCTTTCTTCCATCAACCAGCTGGAGTCAAGTGTTAACTCCAGTGCTATATCAAAGTACTCTCACTAAGACCATCAACCTCTGTATTGCTACACCTCACGGCACTGTTCTAGACCTAGCATACTTTACAATTCAGAGAAAGTGACCCTGAGCTTAAAAGTTCATTAAATATGCTTGAAAAAGGAGTGTTGTCTCAACTTTAAATACTGGCTTGCTTTTCTTCACAGCCACTGATTCTTCTGCCTTTTCCTAAGCAGAAAACTATCAACGTCAATCTCTTTTAATTTTCTGTGTTCTAGAAACTTGCTACTCAAAGTGTGAGTCAGCAGCACTGGTATTAGCTTGGAACTTGTTAGAAATGCACTTCTCAACTATGAGCTACTGAATGAGAATCGGCATTTAAACCAGAAGGTGACTCAGAAACATATGAAAGGATGGGAAGCACTGGCTTCTAGCTTAGTTGCCCAAGTTCTTTCTTAGTCTAAGATATCACTGTTTCCTGATTATCCATCTGCTGCTCTGGATCCTCCTTCGTAGGCTCCTTTCCTTCTCTCCACCCATTGTAAATTAGAGTTCTGTCCAGATGTTCTGATGCCCTTCTTCCTTTATCCCAGTTTTGGCCATCTGCCCATCTAAATGCTGAAGACTTCCAAACATTTTTCTTTATCCACTTCCTTGAGGTCTGGGCATGTATATTCAATCTGCCTATTGACAATTTCTCTTTGAATGTCCCACAGAAACTTGAGACTCATTGTATCAGCAACTGAGTTCAACTTTTCTTCTACTATACACCCTTCTCTCCCTCCCCAAACTGCAAGGCTCAGTTAATGGCGCCACTGTCTCAGAGGGGAGGCATGGTCATGCCAGAGCCTTTCTTCTCTACTTTGTACCATAACCAGGTGCCACTCACTCAACTTTCTAAATATCTCAAGTTCGTCCCCATCTCTCTCTCTTCCTAGGCTTTTTTTCCCTCCATACCTAGGCTACTAAAAACTTTCATAATAGATTCCCTGCCCCTAGTGAAGCACTCCTCCATTCAACTGCTTCCAGAATGGTTTACCTAAAACTAAACTTTCATCATTTCTCTATCTTGCTTTTAAAATCTTTCAACAATGAGCCTAACTTTCAGTATAAATTTCAAACATCTTGGGCTATATTTACATCTCACACCATAAGCAAATCCCTTTCCAATAGCTCACCTTGGAACTTAAAAACTCTGCTACTTTTTATTTCAGTGGGGTTGAGTTCAGACTGAATTCTTGCCTCTCTTTAATTGTAAAAGCCTTGAATAAAGTCATCCATGCCTGTTTAACTTTGGTACAATTTTTGCTCATCATTTGGTAATTGTCATTTGCCCTTTGAAGAGAGCTTAATCACCACTTTTTTTAGGAAGACTTCCTTAATGATCTCCACGCTTCCTTCCTCTGGTCTACAACAAAGATTTGGTTGTCTTTCTTCTAAACTTCCACAGTTGGTACACACTTAATAAAAATCATGTTTCTTTTTATTTATCTGTCTTGTCTCCAAGAATGGGAGTTCCTTAATATATAAGTATGTCTTGCATCTCTCTATCTCCCACTTACAGAACAACTTTGACTCTATGATGAACTTCAATTAATGGTGGTTGATGAATTGATAATCAAATGAACAAAAACATCAGGTCTTGTCATAACATGATACTGAGCAAAGCATAACCAGCAGGCTGCATTCTGCTTATTTAATGTCTGAAAGATCCAAGGCAATCATGAAAAACAAATTATCTGATAAATGTAACACAAAAAAAATCTGGGCTAAGCAAGAAACAGAATGAATATTCCTCTTCCTTCAGGAATAGGTCTCATTTTATGTCCTATACTAGTTACTAGCATCTGAGGATCTCAAATGTCTCTCTACTTACTAAGCTAAACATTTAGTTTAAGAAACATATATATGTTAAAATTTTTTAAAACTTTGGATAAGAAAAGTAGTATTCCTTAGCTCAGTTAGGCTATAACTTTGGTAGCTGAATGTTAGAATATTGTGAGTTTCATGTGTGTCTTTGACAATGTCTTCCTTAAAAGGAAGACATTAACCTCAAGTTCATGCCTCAAGACTTGTACAGGCTAGAGAAAACAGACTTAAAGGTTTATAGAGCACATCAACTTTACCACATTCATGAGGAACACAGCCTACTATATAATGGGTGCTAATTAGAGGAAAGATATTAAGCAAAGCACTTTATAAGCCAATTTAATTGGTATTTAAATACCAATTCTATGATTTAGATACCGTAATTATTTTAATTCATCAAGCTCCTCTTATTGAAATCTTCCTTTGCTTACTTTGCCCCAGCCATATGACCATTCCAGTCTTTGAATTTCCCATCTCAGAGCTTCTGGCATGAGCTATTTCCTCCATGTACACTCTGCTCCTTAAGAGTCTGTTTGGCTGATTCCTTCTCATCCTTCAGGTATCAGCTAAATTTCACCTTCTCAAAGATGCTTTTCCTGATTATCCAAGTTAAAGTTGTTGCCTACTCTTCCCAAGCACTCTCTACCACTTCCTCCTGATGTAACTTCCTTATAGCAGAGTTTCTCAAAATGTCCTTTGCAGTCCAATGGGGACCTCTGAGACCCCTTTAGGGAGTCCATGAGGAGAACAATATTTGCATCATAACACTAAGATGTTATTTGCCTTCTCACTGTATTGACATTTGTACTAACAGTGCAAAAGCAGCGGCAGATACAAGCCTCGTGCCTTAGTATGAATCAAGTCATTGGCACTAACTAAACTCGTGGTCATTGTATTCCTTAGTGCAGGATACAAAGACAAAAAATAAATACAAAGAAACAAGCTTAAGGATATCTTTGATAAAGTAATAAAATATATTAATTTTATGAAGCCTCTACTCTTGAGTATAAACTTTCTCAATATTTCATGTGATGAAATGGGTAGTATGCATAAAACACTTTTGTTGCATACAAAGTACGATTTTTCTCAAAGAAAAACACTAGGATGACTAAACTGAGAACAGAATTAGCTTTTTTTTTTTTTTTTCACGGAACATTTCTATTCAAAAGCGCAACCTAGAAACCTGGGTATTTGGCAGACATTTTCTAAAATCTAAACCAAATGAATGTGTCACTGCAATGAAAAACAACTGACAATATTTGTTGCCAGTAATAAAATTTGAGTTTTCCAGAAAAACTCAGAATTTAAAAAATTTATATGTGCCACCATGAGTTTGAAAGCTTCCAGATACTTGAAGACTTTTCTCATAATAACTATGGGGATATTAACAAATGTGATTTTTTATGTTGTCTGTACACATAACTCAGTGAACCAATGTTTTCCAAATGACCAATGCATAATGTTATAAAATCTGTGTAGATTTAAAGACAGACCAAGGTTATTGTTGTAACAGAATATGAAAAGTTTATTGATATGACTTTGGATTCTACACTGCAGTTAACATTTAAGAAGCTGCCACTTGACAATTTTTATTCCTTGTTTACATTCTATTCCATATTTGTAATTATTGCTATTGTCTGTCTCCAACCATCGATTATTAACCATGAGAATAGGGTATGCATCCATCTTATTCATTGATATCACCTGTGCCTAAGAGAGTGCCTGGCACATACTAAGTGGGTGACAGGTATTTCATTGCATGAATAAATTCCCATTTTAAAGTTGAAGGAATTTAGTCTTAAAGACATAATGTTACATACCCAAGGTCACAGATCTACTAAGTGACTGAGGAGGAATTCATTTCTGTCCAACTGCAAAGCTCATGTTCTTAATTAAATTCCTCCACCAAACTGCCTCTCTAGTGAGGATGTGGAGAGGTCTTGTCACACAGATACCTAGGTTTAATATCAACAGACTTTGAGCTTTTGTGAACTTTTATAGCCTCTTATGTTTGATATAAACTTATTTTAGAACTACAGGAAAACAGTATTTGAATCCAGCTTCTCATAGACTGACACAGAGTTAGTTATTCTGAAAAACAGCCCCGGGCTTCCATCCAATCCCATGGGCACATGTGGATCTGAGGCCATGGAAGTTGCATGAAACAGTTTTCACTTCTCCAGCTTCATCCCAGGCTCTTTCTTTTCTAGAATCCCAGATTATGAGGAAAAATACAAAAAAAAAGGGGGCCTGGAAGACTAAATTGAGGACTTTAATTTTCTACCATAGTACACATTTTTCCATAGCTGATAATTAACTCAAACATCTTTCAGAGGTATGCTTTGATAAATGGTGACCAGTTACACCAACCAGGGCCACTGTTGAGAGATTGAAGCCACTAAAATGGAAGCATATTCTGGCAATTCCAGTGCTTGGCAGAAGCACAGAGCCCAAGTTTTTAGAGAACAAGGACCTTTGGAAAGGTTCTTGCCAGGTCTCTCTTGCAATTTAATTACTTTCCATTTCTAGATGACATTTAAACCAACAACAAAATAATTGATTGCTAAATTATTTCATATGCTATATGGCAGCAACCAAATCAAATGCAACTCAAATTGTCCCCAGGTATGTTACCTTCATAGGTAACATAGCTGGGAAGCTGGAGAATAGAATGAAAAAGAGCCCCATGCACTCCTACTCTCTGCCCTCATGGTGATCAGGGCAGTATTATCGGACACCAATTCCAGTGCTCAGGGAATGCTTGAGTGCTTCATCAATGTTGACCTTAAGCTGTGAATGGCTACTTAGCATGGTAAGATCACCAGCTCCTAGCCCAGAGCAGATGATCAATAAATGATCATTAAATGACTAATTTTCTACAATGCCAGTATATATTTCACACATTCACCATGAGTAGGCATCCTTTAAGCTGGAAACACTATGGTTGTACTGAAGACCAAACAAAATCTGTTGCAAAGAAGGTCAAATTTGTAAATTATGGCGGTTTATATACTTCTGCCAGTAAAGATGATAATATTTTACCTTTAGAGAGATCTGATATCCAGATCACAGCTGTCAGATGAAAATACTGACTTAGCCTACAGCCCTACTTACAAAATATAAAATAGTACCATCTACCTCTTCTAGAGGAAATTCAAACATATTATCATTTGGGGTAGGAGTAGGGGAGAATAATAAAGAAACCAGATACATGACTCAGATTAATTGAGGCTTAAAATGATTCCAATTGATATGTTTGCTAATTATTTTCTCTAAGCTTGATATTATTTGTTTTATTTATAGATTTCAATCTATGTTACATCCAGACACAAGCACAAAATAAATGCTTTATAAATGTTTGTTGAATTAATTTGATACAATGGTTCTCTGAGTATAGTCTGAGGAGCCCTTGAGATCATGGTGTGCTGCAGAAACTTCTGTCATCTCACAAGCAACAGCTATCACATTTGTGAGAATTTTATAAGTCAGCTGTTAAATATGATAGTTATTAAAAATTAAATTATAAAAATTTGCAATTAAGTTATATAAAAATAAAGATAATAAGTACTCAAAAACCATCATTTCCTAAATATATTACTGCATTTCACTATTTCTAAGTTCTTGAGGTTATTAAATCTGTTGTATTTCTACGTAGAAACATCTAACAGTGTGCAACTCTCCATTTCTTCCCAACTTCTTATTATCATTCATTTTAGGAAGATTTGCAGCAGAAATATTGACAAATGCTGCCGATGGGGCTTTTCTTTCCTCCTTGATGAGCTGGTTATCATAATATTTACTATCACACTACTTCCTGAGAGTTCACAATACTCTTTCAGGTGGTCTACCAAGTCCTCCTTCTTAATGTGAGAGAACAGATTTTCTACATAAATATTAACCAAAACAAAGATTTAAACAGATTGAATGCAGAAACAGATATGAGATTCCAACTATAAGCTAGATATTAAAGCAATTTTTGAAAAATGTAAAATTATGCCCTTCTTCTCACTACTTTTTTTTTTCATGAAAAAGTGTTGTGTTATGCTAAAGACAAGATAATAAGCCCAAGATGGAGTTGCATATGCTAAACTCCATTTCCCCAAGTGAAGATCTAATTACAGTTTCAGCTCCCACAAAAATGAAATCTTAAGCCCGTCAATCAGGAACCTCCTGATCAGCATTAATTAAGCAATTTACCTGATAAACCCCTATAATAATAAAGTAACTTTGTAATAATCAACCTGCTTTTAGTGCAATACCCTTATTCTTGCTCACTTCAACCTAAAAAAATCTCTACCTTGTATACCTGGTCAGAATGCCTTTCTATCTGTTAGATTGAATGTTGGCTGATTCATGAATTGATCACTGAATAAAGCTAGTAAAGATCTTTATAATTTGCTTAGTTGACTTTTCTGTTTTTAATAGTTAATGTAATAATGTATTTTTTTCATTTATACACTAAATGGATTCATTTATACTTATTCTAATATGGTAAATGGAGAAGGAAATGGCGACCCACTCCAGTATTCTTGCCTGGAAAATCCTACGGACAGAGGAGCCTGGTGGGCTACTGTCCATAGGGTTGCAAGAGTCCGACACGACTGAACAACTAAACCACCAATACAATAAACATTGACAAACATGTCAGAAAAGTAAAAGCTCTTTGGGGTCTTCAAGAATATTTTAAGAGTGCGAAGGGACCTAAGATCAAAACTTTGAGAATCACTGACTTAATGATGCAGTAAATCTCATATAGTGCTATTTGACCTAGTGTAGTTAAACTAGAAAAGCAGGTCTATATTCGCAGGCCTTTGTGACCTTGGGAAATTAATGATTGACCTTTTCAATTCTGTATTTCTCCATTTGCAAAATGACAGGGCCAGACAGGATGACCTCAGTGAACCTTTTTTTAGCTCTTAGATTCTGTAACTAGGAGAATTATAAACGAGCTTTGCCTCCAGTTTGAAGGCAGTGGAAATCTTTTTGCTTTGTCATCTTTTTTATACCTCCAACCCACATCATCACCGTCTTTAACAATCTTTATCCGCCTAAGCTCCTGCCTCCCAAAGGATTTAACATTATATTACATCACCATAATTACAGAAGTCACTGCTTCCAGTGTCAAAAACTCAGACCACTCTTGGACTAAACTATGTCATATAGCAGACACAAAAACGCTGTGCAGACCAACAAAGTGCCACGGTTTAGTGTCACTCCATCCATCAGGTGGAAAATGAAATTCCTAAAGCAGGCACTGTGACCGAATTTAATAAAGCAAACTTTCACCCAAGACCTGCTTTGCAACTCCCACAGCAGCGGAGTGACATGAGTGTTTTCTCCTTTCTGTGCAAGTACCACAAATTAGTATCTGCTTGCCATTCTTTAAAGTGTGCGAATTATCCCTCTTAATTCTAGGCAAGTCCGCGGAGGCTTGCCTTCCGAGCTCACTGCAGCAAAATGCAAATGATGTATGTAATTAAAAAAAAAAATCCCTTGCTAAGTGAAACTGCAGCCTTCACTTTCATATCACATCTGCGTCTCCTTTCCTCCAGCGTACCCACAACCAGAGCGAGACGTGGAATCGCAGCTCAGTCTGCCGGGAATTCAATGTCCAGATCCCCTCCCGACGCCAAACAAACGAGCAGAAAAAGCAAGCCCGCGGGGGGCGAAGCTGCGCGGGAGATGAGAAGGGTCAAGCGCGCGCGGGGGTGAGGCGGCTCTGCGGGGCTCCCGCCTCCCATCGCGGGGCTTGGACGGTTCTGGGTCCCACGGAGCCCTGGCCGGTTTTGGGGCCCAGGAATCAGAGCTGCGCTAAAATGGCTGCCGGAGGAGGGATGCTCAAAGCCAAGGACAGACTGCCCTCCCAGGCTACCTGCCGCCAGGGAGCGTCCGCCTCCCAGCAGCAAGCGAGACGCGGCCAAGGTGCCCCGCATTGGGGGCACCTCCCAAGCCCAAGGCGAGGCGACCCGCGCCTTCATTTAACTCTGCAGAAGGTCACCCCAGCACCACCCTTCTCTGCGCGGCACGTGCAGCTAAGCATCGCCATGGCAACCTCTCCGCCCCCCATCATTATTGAACAGCTGAGACACAGAGCGTCTCTCAACTTGTTACTGCGCAAGTTAAAGCAGCCCTCCGAGGGCTTAGTTTCCTAACTACTGTTCTTTGGGCAACCGATTGCTTCATTTAGTTAGAAAAACCTACCCGTGCTTTTCGAACGTTCTCCCCACCACTCCTGGGCCAAACGTGTCAGTGCATCTGATCATTCTCCTTCAAAGAAACGCAACAGATTTACTTGGGGCAGGAGTCAACTTCAACCCCAATTTCCTGACACTAATCTTGGAACCATGTTACCGTTTGGAGGCCTCAGTTTCAAAAGATATAGATAATTAATAATTTAGATATAGTTATATAAATTATATTATATATTGATAAATTATAGGAAAAACCTCTCCCTCTTGCACCTATAAATGTTTGAAGATACAATATTCTGTCTAGCTTCAGCCTATCAGAATGCCCAGTGAAATGGCACTCTGGAAAGTAAATTGATAAGCAAGTATTTCTTTTAATTGTGAGTAATTGAAAATAATGACCCTTTAGGACAAAACTGTATGCTCAATGATCAAAGAAATGCACATTATAATAACTATTTAGTAAAATATGCTATTTAGTAAGGATTCTTTTTTGTTTGTCTGTTTTTAATAATAGCCAGTGTTGACAAGGGGTGGCAAAACTTATATACAGGCTTAGTGATGGTGTAAACTGATACAATCTTCCTGGAGGCAGTTTTTTCCGAGAAATAATTAGAGCTGTGAACAAAATATAGCTACAAGTTGCTCATAGCAAAAATGTTTATATATTTTTTTAATCCAGCTAAACCTACACTGAGGATTGGATAAAGAAATCAATACAATGAGATATTGTGTATGTTCTAAAAATGAAATAAAAGAATATCTAATTCCTTGAAAGGTTTTTTATTGATTTCTTGGTAAATGAGAAGTAGATATTAGAGAGTAATTAATTTGGTCTAATTTTGTTTTATTTAAATGTATTTAATAAGGAAAATGTCAACAATGGTTATCTCTGGGTGGTAAAATTACAGATGACTTTATCTTGTTCCTTACTCTGTGACAATGGCAGGCATTTTTTAAACTTTTATATATATTTTTATATTATTTTATATATTTATATATAACAATTTTTTACAAACCAAACATATTTTGTCTGGTGTTTTATAAGTAAATAAATATAAATATTTCTAATAATATAATTATAACTTATTTACACCCAAGCTATAGTTAAATATATTTTCCTCAAAGGAAAGTACATTTTAATAGAGAATAGAGATCTGGATTACTCTAGTCATTTTTTTCCTTGCCCCTGCCCCCTCAGATATCTGAGCACCTGATTTGGAAAGGAAATATTTCAATTCTTTAGGTTCTATCAAAGGAAACAAAAATGAGTTTCCACTGAGAGCATAATGACATTAAGGAATACTCAAAAACATTTTAGTGTCATACATCTTCATTAAGGATTAAGACTTTCATTTTGTTCTTGTTCTCTGGCTATAGAATTGCAAATTGAAAAGCAGTTGTGGGTTTAAAGTGGAAATTCATGAGTGATGATGTGAGGCCGGTCTCCAGTGCCAGATTGTACACAAAGCAGAATCTTTCAAAATAGCCTTCTCTGTGATCACTGCACCCAGGCTGCAGAACAGCAGGGAACCGCCCATCATCCCATTCACACACAGCTACATGATCTTCCAGGGAAACTGCTCTCTTCTCACCCTGGAGAGAGTATATCTGATGTGAGAAGCCCTGCAGAAGTACACTCAAGACACCTCACTTCTAAGGAAGAACCCAGGCCTGACCAATGGTTGCAATGCAACCAATTAAAGCTTGAGAACTGCTCCTTGTGAATAATCCTGAGGAAAATAAATCATACACATGGGCAAAGATATAGCCACAAGAATGTTTGTTGTATACTATTTTATAACAGTAGAATCTTACCATGTAAATGTCCAAGAGTTGAAATCACATTACAGCTGAATGATAAAGCTGTATGTTGCCATTAAGACTGAAGACAGGAAAGAATATTCAGTGAAGCAGGAACAGCTCAGTGCAGTGTTGAGTGGAAAGAGGCAAGTTAAATATAGAATGTACAATGTGACTTCATTTTTATAAAATATTTCATATTATACACTATATTTAATGTTATATACATAATTGGAAGTAGAAGCTCAAATCCAAAATTATGTATTAGCAGTTATTTTTTAACATCTTTAATAAGTCCATTAAAATATGCTTTTCATGGTTAAGGAATTATTAATAAGGTATTAATGGGAAAAATGTGATTTTATTAGAGGGAAGGGCTCTGATGACTTTTCAAACCTGGAAACACTTTCAAAGCATACATTTTATTTGTTCAGCAATTAGAGGATGATATACTGCCTTAGTCACATTACCCACTTCGTGTATACATTCCTCTGGACTAAAGTACCTGGACCATGTCTTTCTCTGCAGCCTAATTGTTAGAGCAGATAAGACACCAGTCAACTGAGCACATCTGTTTACAACATTGAAAAGATGAAGTCAAGTTAAAGGTTGCTTAATAAGCACATTCTATACATTCTCAGAGTGCACACATACTCTGGATTCTGGTACGAGTTTCCTTAAACCTCTCATTTATAAACGGAGAAATGGCCGACCATATGACTCTCTAATTGGCAGTCCATAAATGTTAACCCATCAGTGTGCAGGGCCAAGCTTTTCAGACTTGCAAAATCTTTATTGCCTTGTCCCTGCCAATCAGCGGAGCAGCCGGTTCCGACTCTGCCTTTTCCACCTCCTGAGCTCGGTTGTAGTGAGACAACAGCAGTTAACACAAAACTGAACCTTATTACATTCTTGACTTTGTTCTAGTTCTCTAAGCAAACCTATGGAGCAAGTATGACTCTAAGAGTGTTCTTCCCATTTTACAGATGAATAAACTAAGGCCCTGAGAAGGTAGCCAATCTCACCATCCAGCGTTAATAAGCATTAGGATATAAACCCAGGAAGCTTGGCTCTGGCTCTTAACTGTTATACCATCACCCAAATAATGTATACTGTTTGTCAAATAAGTGACTAGCTTCACTGACTCTCCACCTTAGCCTCAGTCCCTTCTATAGGACTCCCTTCCTCTTGGCCAAACTCGAACTCTTCTTTCAAAATACAGATGTAATGTATTGCCTCCGAAAACTCTTCCTCAATCAGACTTAAGGAATTTCCTCTCTCTTCCTATATGTACCTTAGCTATGATACTAATCATGTTGCTATAAGTCATATTTATTTACCTATTTCCACCATTAATGTGAGTCCTTCAAAGCCAAGATTCAAATATCTGTTACTCTTTATATTGCCAATGCCTCCCATAGTATCTGACATAGAGAAAGTTCTTAATAACTGATCTATGAATGAATGATTACAAAGAATACCATAGAGCTCTGCTTGTCCAACTATGTGGTCTTCAGTTTCCCATCATGACAGCCACTCTTGCTCCATTAGAGTAGGTGCTGTATAGATGAACCCCGGACTAGCAGTCAAAAGACCAGTGTCATGTCAACTTTGCTCCCAAAGTACAATCTTTGCCTTGCTTGGCTCTTAAGTGTTCAATGTTGGGACTTCCCTGGTGGTCCAGTGGCTAAGACTCCATGCTCCCAGTGCAGAGGGCCCAGGTTCCATCCCTAGTCAGGGAACTGGATCCCACATGCTGCTCTAAGAGTTTGCGTGCTCCAACTAAAGATCCAGCTGCTGCAGTGAAGATGGATGATTCCACATGCTGTGACTAAGACCCAGAACAGCCAAATAAATAATAAACACATATTTTTAATGTCCAATGTGGACCTATCTTTAGGGATGGAAGGGAAAATGTTAGGCAAACCTATTAAGATATTATTGGATATTTATTTTGACAATTTTGAGCTATTCCATTTGAGTAAATGGCCCCCAAAACGTGGAAGGTGGGACAAGAGGATAACTAAGTCATAAAGGGTTTAGGGCTCAAGGTGTAACCGAAAAGGAGTTTCACTTTGATGAGGCTCTGTAGCCAGCAGTCTGAAAACATCACCAGATCTTTCTGCTCACACTTCTTTTCCTGACAATCTGCACCAAAATAAGCATATCAAACTCATGGTCTTTTGGTATCAATGTTCTTCAACAGGCAAAGATTATTGTGCTGGTTTCAGTGAGGTCACTAGCAGGACTGTGAAGCAGTAGAAGATAACTAATACTTATACATTAAAATCAAAATATGAATGTTTAACGCAATGTTTCTGTTTGATCATTACCATTTGCCTCATCTTATGGTCCTCCTGCAATGCAGGAGACCTGGGTTCAGTCCTTGGGTTGGGAAGATCCCCTGGAGGAGAGTCTGGCCACCCACTCCAGTATTCTTGCCTTGAGAATACCCCAAGGACAGAGGAGCCTGGTGGGCTACAGTCCATTGGATCGCAAAGAGTCAGGCACGACTGAATGACTAAGCACAACACAGCACAGATGTTCCTGCATTTTATTAAGCTATCCCAGTCTGGGGAAGAACCTAGGAATAAATAAATATATAATATGAAAATAAATAAACCTTTGATTCACTTTGAGGGTCTGGTTTGAACTTTGTTTTGGACTTCTAAGTTTATTTGTGACCACATTTCTCAGAGAATGTAGGGTATCCTCATGGAATGCCAAAAAATGCCTTGAAAGGAAGAATCAAAAAGCCAGGAGTGAAATACAATTAATCATCTCCAAACATTTCCTACCTTCTGATTATACACACTGAGGCTTGGCTATTTCTAGGCTCATTTGACCACCAAGGAAAACTCTAGCTTTTGTTATAGTGCTATTGCATTTTTAACTAAAGGTTCTTTTCTGAAGTTTTGTGAAGTCTCATAGATGTCTAGTGACTCCTTGTGGAGTATTCTCTCTATGTGTAAAAATTCACTAAAAAGTTGGGAAATTTTTAAAAAAGTTGGAAAATCATAAGATCTCAGAATTGAAGGGGCCATAAAGAATTTAATGTAACTTTCACCCAATTTTGCAATAACTGTAAAAGGAGATTGAAAATATCTGGTGACAAATAAACATCTTGTGTTTATTGTGTTTAAACCCCTTGTCTTCTTCTCTCATGGTGAAATAGACTCATAAATAATATTGCACAAAAGTAACAATTTCAGCAGGATCCAAATGAAAGAAAAAAAAGGAAGAGAAGGGAATTTCACATTTTCAAAATCTATTATGGCCATTGTGATTCTATTAGGGAACTAGATCCTCAAGATATTTTGGTCTTAGTTGGTAACCAAATACTCAGTAATCAACGTTCCCAGTACAATGAGCTGTCTCTAAAATCCACTATCCCAAATCCCCCCTAAATTGTCCTTCTACTCTGAAATATCATCTCTAAGATACGCTTTTGGTATTTTATTAATATCTAACAATCCTGGTTGTAGGGACTTGTCATTTGGGTCTCAGCACTTAAGCCTCTTCCCTAGGACTCTATTTGTCTATTGTGGAACAACTTCCTCCCACACTGGGTATAGGCAGTGTAGGTGGTCAAATTGGTTGCCACTTCCTACGCTGGTACTCTTGCCTAAAGAATGCCATGGATAGCAGAGCCTGGTGGGCTATAGTCCATGGGTTGCAGTGTGGACACTGAGCAACTAACATATGCACAAACACACACACTCTTGAAGACTCAGGACAAATCAGATGGTTATTATGGCCAATTAGATAGTATCTCCAGGACACTGAACTTTAGCTAGGTATTTAAGACCCCAGGAAGCCCTTTTGAGATTGTCATTGATGCAGAGGTACCCTACTAGACTCTTCTAGTTATGAAACCATGTCCACACCACACAGAGCTATATTCAATCTAGACTAGTTCCAAGCCTGATCCCATCATTTTGTGGCATTCTCAATATTTTTTCTAATATGGTCTCCTTTTTTTTTTTTTTAAGTCAGCCAAATTCTAAAACTGATTGTGGCGATGGTTTGGTTGAACAAATCTGTGAATATACCAAAAACATTTAACCATGCACTATCAATGGGTAGGTTATTTTGTACATGACTTGCATTTCAATAAAGCCCTTTTTGTAAAAGAAGAAAAGAAAAGGCAGCCAGAGTTGGTTTCTACTGCTTGATACATAACAAGAAATAATTGATATTTTCTTGTCAGGATGAAACTATTTAAGCTGTAAAGGATTGCACATTCTCAAGTTTCTTTAACAGTGACTTCACCAAGAAAAATTAATGGGGCACTAGCTTTTAATGAGGGTTGAATAAGTCTGACAAATACAGTCTTATTCTGAGGGGGCAGGAAACCAGGAGCTACCACACAGGAGAGATTTTAGATGTCCAGATTTGCCCAAGGACATTGAATGATGGGGATGATGAAGTCAGATCAGAGGGTATGGATATATGTTGTGATAGTCTGTGAGGAGAGGTAAGTTTTGTCATTGGTTCTAAATCCATATTTATTTGAAGTTGTATACTTAGTGCCAAGTTGATTACCCCTCTCATTATTATCCATGCTAGTATCTCTCATAACAAGTGTAGTAATGGAAGATAAAGAGCACACCTGTGAAAAACACATAATTAACTATTGTTGCACGTTGCAAACCCTAGGGTAAAATCTGTCCGTGTTCTATTTTATTTAAAATTCACGACAACCTTGCACCTCTACTGACAACAACTTAGTGATTTTTCTCAAGGTTACAGAGCCAAGAAGTAAAAGAGTCAAAATTCAAACTCAGATCCATCTGATTCCAAACATCAAGGTTTTTCTTTTTTTTCTACCCTAAAATGCTCTGTCAGCTTTCTGAAATGAAATCTTTCAGTCTTAAGGGGCAAGAAGTAGGTAATTATATATACCCATAAATCCTGACCAATAAAATATCATTTTTCAATTAAACGAACATGGTGAGGGGTATTCTGAACTTTTTCACAAACATAAATANACCATCTTTCTAAATTCCATGTATATGCGTTAGTATACTGTATTGGTGTTTTTCTTTTTGGCTTACTTCACTCTGTATAATAGGCTCCAGTTTCATCCACCTCATTAGAACTGATTCAAATGTATTCTTTTTAATGGCTGAGTAGTACTCCATTGTGTATATGTGCCACCACTTTCTTATCCATTCATCTGCTGATGGACATCTAGGTTGCTTCCATGTCCTGGCTATGATAAACAGTGCTGCGATGAACACTGGGGTACATATATCTCTTTCAATTCTGGTTTCCTCGGTGTGTATGCCCAGTAATGGAATTGCTGGGTTATATGGCAGTTCTATTTCCAGTTTTTTAAGGAATCTGTACACTGTTCTCCATAGTGGCTGTACTAGTTTGCATTCCTGTCAACACTGTAAGAGGGTTCCCTTTTCTCCACACCCTCTCCAGCATTTATTGCTTGTAGACTTTTGGATCACAGCCATTCTGACTGGCGTGAAATGGTACCTCATTGTGGTTTTGACTTACATTTCTCTGATAATGAGTGATGTTGAGCATCTTTTCATGTGTTTGTTAGCCCTCTGTATGTCTTCTTTGGAGACATGTCTGTTTAGTTCCTTGGCCCATTTTTTGATTGGGTCATTTATTTTTCTGGAATTGAGCTGCAAGAGTTGCTTGTGTATTTTTGAGATTCTTTGTCAGTTGCTTCATTTGCTATTATTTTCTGCCATTCAGAAGGCTGTCTTTTCACCTTGCTTGTAGTTTCCTATGTTATATAGAAGCTTTTAATTTTAATTAGGTCCCATTTGTTTATTTTTGCTTTTAAAGTGATGGGTCTTGGCAGAGTTCAGAGATTAACTTGCTCCTCACTTTAATCCAGAATTGCTTAATCCCTAAATTCACTAAAGTAGGGCATAAATTCTCATTAAACATTTACTTATTTCTTTCCAGCCAAAAAAACACCCTCAAAATTCATAGTTGAAGGTACAGAGGAAGAAAGCAAAGATGATATGACTGACAGAAATGAGAAATTGCCTGCTCTGAGTTAGCTTAGGTTAGCCAAGCCTCTTGCTCAGCTTGATCACTCAAGGTGGCACAAGGAGAGAAAAGGTGGAGCTATATAGGAAAAGGCAGGGTTCCTCACAAGCCCTACCTTCTGTTCATCACCATTTTACAAGACTGGTGGCACTTAGCCAGGTCTTCCAGAAGCTTATTTTGTATTTTCCTTACGCCTGTTTCCTTAGCACCAACCTATTCTAAGATATTCTTAAAATGAAAGACTACATAAAGATGAGTGCAGTTTTCAGCAACCTTAAATAATTTTTCATAAAGAGTTCCATAGAAAAATAGAAACAACAATAAGTTCTCCAAAGCTGATTCAACATTTTCTTGAGATAAGTAAGAGGAAAACTTTCTTGGTTGTTGTTGCTTTTCCTCTTATGAATTTCTTACGTATTTTATATTTCTGATTTGACTCTAAGATTTCCTGATTTTGTTTTGTGACAAGTGATATTCAAATCCATTTATGAAGCATCTTATGAAATACAAAGTATTTTGAAAAAATTTAAAGAGAAGTATTATATTTAAGTTCTCTTGAACCAGACTCCTTATTTCTATTTGATGCTATTCATTGGAAATCTTTATTTAAAAAAATGCATATTTTACTAAAAAATTTCTCTGGTATAAGACAAGTTTAATAAGTTACTGGAGAAGACAATGGCAACTCACTCCACTATTTTTGCCTGGAAAACCCCATGCACAGAGGAGCCTGGTGGGCTACAGTCCACTGGGTTGTAAAGAGTCAGACATGACTGAAGTGACTGAGCAATAAGTTATCATTAATTTCAAGTAAAGAGTAATCAGAAATTTATTTCATTCATTACTTAACTAATTTTTTGGTATACTTTTACTGTTATTATTGAATTAGTTTCTATATTAATTGATTCATCAAAGGCACTTGTAATTCCTATATCCTTGAGAAGTAAATTGAATCTACAACATTGGTCTCTGAAGTCATATGAACTCAAGCATGATGTACTGCAATGTGACTGAAGCCATAAGAACTTGTATCATTCTCTAATTCTTATAATATTTTTTGTGTGAGTAATAGTATGCCTATTTTATCAGTGCAATAACATTTAGAACATATGAACAAAGATATTTCACATTTATATAGAATTTTTGAATAAATATGTTATATATTAGATATATATACATATATAAAGAAAACATATGTTCTATACATTTACCCATATTGACTATATAATTTCGAGATACACTATCCAATAAGGTAATCAGTAACCAGAGATGCTGTTGAATACTCGAAATGAAGGTAATGTGACATGTTGAAACAATAATATTTTGGACATATTGGCTTATATTAAATATGATATTAAAATTAATCTCACCTATTAATTTTTACTTTAAAATGTGTGCTACATAATTTAAAATTAAATATGTGGGTCACAGTTTTATATTGAATAGAGTTTTTCTAAAAATATATTTTGTCTAGATAATCAAGGTATTCTATATATTGCAAATATATACAGTGTACATGGGGATGGTTCTCAAAAATGTCTAATAATACATCTATATGATCAAATCATTATTATACAGTGCTATAAAGTACAGTTTATTTGAAATATTAATTAAAATAGCACAATTATAAATAGTTTATGTTTATGTATTTATAGGTACTATATTAGACACATTGTAATATCTACAACTTCTCATTTCAGAGAACTGTTTTCTCTGACTTTTAGCTCTATAAATGTGACCTTCTAGAAACTTTCCTATTAATTTCCCTCTAGACACAAATGACCAACCTAGACAGCATATTAAAAACCAGAGACATTACTTTGCCAGCAAAGTTCTGTCTAGTCAAGGCTATGGTTTTTCCAGTAGTCATGTATGGATGTGAGAGTTGGACTATAAAGAAAGCTGAGTGCCAAAGAATTGATGCTTTTGAACTGTGGTGTTGGAGAAGACTCTTGAGAGTCCCTTGGACTGCAAGGAGATCCAACCAGTCCATCCTAAAGGAGATCAGTCCTGGGTGTTCATTGGAAGGATTGATGTTGAAGCTGAAACTCCAATACTTTGGCCACCTGATGTGAAGAACTGATTCATTTGAAAAGACCCTGATGCTGGGAAAGACTGAAGGCAGGAAAGGGGACAACAGAGGATGATATGGTTGAATGGCATCACCGACTCAATGGACATGAGTTTGAGTAGACTGGGAGTTGGTGATGGACAGGGGGGCCTGGCATGCTGCAGTCTATGGGGTCATGAAGAGTTGGATGCAACTGAGTGACTGAACTGACTGAGACACAAATGATTGCAACTGATCTAAGCTAGATTGGTCAGAATATTTCTGAATTCTGAAAACTGAATCAGAGAATCATATTTTGTCTAGTTGGCCATTAATGTAAGATGAGAGTTCAGGAGCAGATAGTGTGTATATGTTTAGTCCTGTGGAGAAAGCAAGGTTGCTCTGAGCAACAGTGAGGAAGAATGACAGAAGCAGAGATGAGCTATGTAGACAATACCTTTCTCACTCATCTTTGCAGTTATCTATCACTTGAAATAAAAGGGTTTAAAGCAGTCATCAGGAGTATAGAGAAAACTTAGTTGATTAATGGTTCATCTCATAGTTATTAAATATCATGGCTATAGGACTTTAGTCTACTTTCTAATTGTAAAAGAAACAGAACCCCATATTGGATTTTAATTTTTAAAAATAGCTTTTCTGATTTATATAAAATATACATGTTGATTAGTGATCGGATATGTAAAATGTAAACAAACATAAAGAAATAAAAATCACCTCATACCTGATTCAGAGAAAAGTCACTGTTTCATTTTACACATGATTTAAAAAAATTTTTTATNAGCCCTTCACTATGGATCAACTAACCACTCTCTACCTTCTGCAGATTTCCAAAGTATCCTGTGTCTGCCTCTAATCTAGCACAGGACATTTCAGTCTGTATTATATTGGTGGCTCAGTTCTTCCTGCCACTAAAGGGCAGATTCTTGAGTCTAGACACTGAATTTATTTGTCTTTAAACTTCAGTCCCTGGCCAGTGCCTGGAATACATTAAGTACCCAATAAATGCTTGTTGATGAATTAAACAATCAATCACTTAGTAGTCTGGAAAACTAAAACTTATTTTCTTAAGTGTAATAAAAGTTTACTGTATGATAGAATGTTCTGCTTAAGCAATCTGTTTAAGAGATTTATCTATACCATAAATGTTAGCAGAGAACTATCATATCACAAATGCATGAAAACTCACTAAACATAACATAATTTTTCTTGATGAAATAGTTTTGGATATTATGATGGTTGGGGATATAGTGGGTCCCCATTGGTTGTCATCAGTAGGGTGATTCAACATCTTTCAATAAAGAGATCTGGTTAGCTGTGTTTCAAATACTAGGGAACTTATTACATAGTATTGTCACTGTGTGATATCAAGTACTGATCCAACCTGGGGGTGGGCAATGCTTATTTTAGAAGAAATTAAAGAGATTATACTCAATGATTTTCTTGTTATCTTAACCTTTGATATTGTCACCCTGATGCATTGAATTTAACAAGTATGTGAGCAATAGGTTTCTCTTGTGGCTCAGCTGGTAAATAATCGGCCTGCAATGTGGGAGACCTGGGTTGGATCTCTGGGTTGGGAAAATCCCCTGAAGAAGGGAAAGGCTACCCACTCCAATATTCTGGCCTGGAGAATTCCACAGACTGTATTGTCCATGGGGTCGCAAAGAGGTGGACATGACTGAGCGATTTTCACTTTCAGCAATATTTAGGTTGACCTAGGCCAATGGCACCCCACTTCAGTACTCTTGCCTGGAAAAATCCCATGGACAGAGGAGCCTGGTAGGCTGCAGTCCATGGGGTCGCACAGAGTTGGACACGACTGAGCAACTTCACTTTCACTTTTCACTTTCGTGCATTGGAGAAGGAAATGGCAACCCACTCCAGTGTTTTTGCCTGGAGAATCCCAGGGACGGGGGAGCCTGATGGGCTGCCGTCTATGGGGTCACACAGAGTTGGACACGACTGAAGCAACTTAGCAGTAGCAAGCCAAAGATCATGTTTGAAGGCTAAGCCAACGATCTTGTGCTTATATTTTCCCAATTCACTTATACTATTTTTATCAACCAAATCCCAACTCTTGTTTTGAGATCCTGACTTGATATCATGTTTTGTCCCCTCCCATTTTATAACTTTTCAGATTCTGTCCCTGGCATTGAGGACTTCAGTGCTCGGGAAGGGTTTTGGCTGAAGTCCCTCCTTAACTTTAACATCCCCTGTTGCCTATGGAGGAGTCTCTACTTCAATTGGGAGTGTCTTTCTTTGCCTGGAACAATCCCTCCCCCCCCCCACACACACACACAAAACACACACCAGCTTCTTCCAGAGAGAATGGAAGCACAGAGAGATTAGACAGGCAAGGTTTTGACAATTTTGTTATTCCTTTTTGCCTTCATAAATATGGGATCGGTCTTGTATCATAGGATCCCAGTTGACTCTTAGCCAATATTGAATGACAGGCAATTAACAGTGAACTTTTCATGGGGAAAATTTGTGTTCTCAGCATTTCCTGAATTTTAATCCTTATTTTGAATACTTGCATGTGTGCAAAAGCCAGACAGTTATCTTTTGTGTCTTCATGTCACTATCTGTAAAACTGATTATAAGAACAGCTATCTCCTAAAAGAGAAAAAGAAAGATCCGCAGATTAACTTGTTCACAGAGCGTTAAAACAGAATTTAAAAGGACTCTATATACTAAAATGATGGCTCACTCCTATTTCATTTGGGCGAACACCAAGAAGTCTTGCTGGGACTTTAGTGAGTCATGCATGTATGTGTGTAGTGCTGTGAAATATTTATATAGCAAATTATGTCATACCAGCCCAACATAATTTTTAGAAAAAAATTATTACGTGTGTGCCATATAGTCACAACCATGGGTGTCCTAGTGGGGAGGGGGGAAGACAAGAAGTCATGGCAATGAATTTCCATTTCTCAGTTTCCCCTCATGCTTGCTCCTCAATCATTCCTGTATTTAAAGACAAACTATAGAAAATATAAAATATTTAGAAATATATACAGGAGAATTTTAACAACTTGAACCAATCTTTGTCTCAGAAAATCATTGCTCATTTTGGAAGCAGAATGTTCCAGTTTAGTTCACTGAGCTCCCAAGGGCCACACCAGCGTAATTTCAGAACCAACTGTGCTCACAGCCCAAAACCAGCCTCTAAAGCAACCATTCTTCTTACTTTTTCCTTTAAATGATCTGCAAGTTAAAATAAGATGGTTTTACCCAGGTGGGGATTGAGATGCTAATGTTTCCAAAGAGAATAAATCCAGAGTTTAACATAAATACATAAAATGAACATTTCTCATTTTTTATAGTCTTTTAAATGTTGACATAAAACATTCAAACTGCATTCATTCATGGAATCTGTGTCTAATTTGAACCATATTTTCCATTGGGGAGATGATTTTATATGGAAAAGGAAATAACTATCTCGGTCCCTCTGTGTATATTGAAAGAGAAATCTGGGGCCTTTATACAGTCTATGCTCAGATTTTGATTAAAAGATACCATGGAAATCCCATGAGAGCTCAGCCCAAGGTAGAGGATTTGATTTGAGCATATTGAAAAAAGATTGGGTGCCCAAATACCAGTCTTAAGTATCTTTTCTTACCAAACTATATAATAAACAATCCATGTAAATGTAAAAACCAGCAACTTCCTGAATAATAGTCACATCTGTTTTCCAGTCAAACTTAAATCCCCTATCTGTAAATTTAGTGAATAATTCATTTTAGAGCTAGAAGAGAATTCATTCCAATTCCTTCATATTACAGATGAGGAAATTGAGGCACAGAGAGGCTTCGTAATAACATTACTAATCCCTCCAGTCTCAACTAAGAGTAGTAACTCCTTGGGGAAACCTTCTCTGATTTCTGCCACTACCAAAAACTTAGGTCCCCCTATTTTATTTATACTCACAAATTGCTCTGCATTTTTCTTCATAGCTCTTAATGCAACTTGTAATTATGCAATTTTTTTGCCATGATGTTTTGGTTTGCTGCTAAGTCACTTCAGTCATGTCCGACTCTGTGCGATCCCACAGACATCAGCCCATTGGGCTCTGCCATCCCTGGGATTCTCCAGGCAAGAACACTGGAGTGGGTTGCCATTTCTTTCTCCAATGCATCAAAAGTGAAAAGTGAAAGTGAAATCGTTCAGTCGTGTCTGACTCAGCGACCCCATGGACTGCAGGCTACCAGGCTCCTCCATCCATGAGAGTTTCCAGGCAAGAGATATTTTGGTTTAGGGTCACAATTTTCGCTTGCCACAACTGAAAATTCCATGAGGCTCCATGACTGTTCACTTACTGACACATGCCAGAACCATAAAGGGTTCCCAGTAAATGTTTAATAAATCAGTGTTCAAGGAACATGCAATGACATAAATATATATACTACTTCCTCTATAAATGAAAGAGTAGACTAAAACATCTTTAAAATTTGTACCAACTAAGAAAACTTTATGAATGCTGTTAAGTTAGCTATTCTCAGAAAATAATGAAGAAATGAAGGAATGGGCAAAGTCATCTACCTCTCAAGACCCATAAGTTCAACGTATAGTAAACACATCCCATTAAAAGGGTGGAAAGTTCATTGAGAGGTTGAGGGGGCAAGTTTGCCTTAGTTTCAGTCACTAGTGAGACTTCACATGCCAGAGTCCTTAGGCTGAGGCAGTGTCTGATCTGTGTAAATTACAAGTTCCATACACAAAGCACTCACAAAATGAGAGCAGATGTAATTGGCATCTTGTCTGATAACACTGAGGGAAGAACTGTAATTGGCATTTTGATAAAAATACGTATGTTCTCAGGAAGAATCATTTTGAAGCATGCTACTGAGTAGAGATTTAAACTGAGATGCAAATAAACACCTCTTTCATCTTTGACCTCCAGGGAAGCTTGATTTATTAAGAGTGTAGGGAAATGGAATGATCTGATTCCTGGTGTTATCATGGGCGTTGAAGTCGAGTCAGAAGGACAGGAAAGGGGATTGGTTTTAATCCATTAGCCTCATCTCTCTACAGCAAGCCTACAGGTTTCCCCAGCACAAGAGAGAAGTGTTTATTGAATTTTAGAACATAATTCTTCTGCTTGCTGCCTCCTATTCTGTGAATCTCTGGTGAAGAAAGAACACCTTTTGAATTAAGAAACAGGCAAGAGTGAGAAAGAGGTGAAAACTGGACTGACATTTTGAACATGGAAAAAAAAAAAGAAAAAGACAAGGCTGCCTTGTATTATGGATAGTTCATATTAGAAGGAAAATATTTATGATTTTAAATCCAGCCATAATCCAGGGAACAGTAAATAAGAAGGCATAGATATTGAATATATCAAGTCTATTTCTGGCCTGAGCAAGTAAAATAGTTATACAAAAATTATAATATTTAGCCACTCATTCTTCAGACTTTAAACTTTACTTCATAACCATGTGTTAGGACCTGAGCTTGTGAACTGGGACAAAAATACAAGATATATACCAGCCTCCATTTGTCATTATTTGTTGTGCCATCCAGCCAAATTCACTGGACTTGACTATGCTGGCCATTTTGAAGGGTCCGTAAATCAGCTATTTGCTAGCAATGACCTTTTTATTCCTTCTTGCATTTCTTGACATACTCATCTCCTCAAAAAGTTTTTTGAGAACCTTTCAAATTCCAGGTACTGTTCTAGGAAACCTAGGCTAGAAGAAGGCAAAGAAGAAGGAGGAGAAAAAACAAAAAGAAAAAGAAGGGGGAGAAGCAGAAGAGAGGAAGAGGAGGGGAAGGAGAAGGAAAAGAGGAAGAGGAAAAATTAATTAGAAACTTGCAGAGTACTTTGTTATGTTGAACACTAGCTCAGTATAATAGTTAAATTTATGTGTCAACTTGATGAGTGCATTGTGCTTGGTTACTTGGCCAAAAACTAGTCTGGACGTTGCTAGGAAGGTATGCTATAGCTATAATTTAATATTTAAGATTAGTTGCCTTTAAGAAGATTATCCTTGATTATGCAAGTGGGCCTCATCCAATTAGCCAAAGGCCTTAAAAGCAAAAACTGAGATTCACCAGAAGAGAAGGAATTCCATATCCAGACCATAACATGGAAGTCCTGCCTGAATTTCCTACATACCAGTCAAATTTTAGGCTAAAGATTACAGCATCAATTTTCCCCTGACTCTAGCTTGCTGTTCTACCCTGCAAATCTTGATTTTTGCCAGCCTCCAGACATGTAAGCTAGTTCCTTAAAGCCTCTGTCTCTCTTCTTCATAGAAGATACATTCCTATAATGTTTTCTATTTAAATGGCTCATTTAATCTTTGTTACCAGAGGCAGATTCAAACATTATGCAGCTTGCAGGTAGGAGGCCCTTCATAAGAAAAGTAATACAAAATTACAAATACAAAATCAAGTACTCAGTTTGGAGAAAATCTGCACAGATGATGACTTGAAACTTATCCTTTACTTGTATCATGGTAAATCCAGTTCTTCTTATAACAACCTATGAGAATAGTACTATTATTTTTTTTTCCAACTAATATACAAGGGAAATGAGATTTAGGAAAATGACTTGCCTCACGTCTTGGAGCTTAGGATGGGGCAGTGTAAAAATCTAGGCTAAATTACACCTCATGTTTAATGATCTTTATGCTAAGTATACCAGGTAACATTTCAAATAGGAAGTTTCTATTTGGGGTTGAAGAAAGGCAGTTCTGAGAGGTCTGCACCATCCTCACCATCCTCATAAAAAGTTTGATGTGNACTCTTAAAATTATTCAATCTATGTAAATGATTTGTGGTTAAATTGGGAAAAGATGAACTCTTTAGAGTTACCCAGATTTCTTTGGGGTTTGGGACAACTGATATATAACCGTATGGCTTCTTATACAGGACTCTAAACAAATTTGTAGGGCTGACCATCATCACATGGATGCCCTCAACAAACACATGCACACTAATATCCAGAACTTCATTGTCTGCTCCATAGAAATTTTCCTGTCCCATAATTTATCTTTACAGACTAACTCCTCTCCTGATGACCTGTCTTTAGAGGAAAAGACAAAGAGTATTTCCATTTCTGTCTTTTTATTTTTTTAATCTACACAGACCAATTAAATAAAATACAAAAACATCTTTGACTGTGAGCTGCTGGGGCAGCTAGAACTTGAAGTACCAAAGTCTTGGAAAGATTTGAGGTGAGTCTAATATCATTTCTCCAGTTAAAATATGATCTGCAGTTCTTTCTAAATTCAGGCCTGTGGTATTAAGATTAAATGCAAGTGGATATTGATGTTTATCCTTGGGTATCTCAGCATCTGGTGATGTTGTTTCCTTCCTGAGCCCTCCATAAGCTGTGATATCCAGGCCCGAGAAAGTTATTTGAGGTCCTAATTTGGACTTGAAATTCTGGGATGCTTCAGTCCCAGGGATACAGCTGCGTTTTGGGTATACTCCATAATATCTACCTAAAATACATGAATTTCAAAGAGCAAGTGTCAAAGAGATTTTTTAAATCCCTCTGCTGTATATTTATGGCAATCTAATTAAACAGAAGACTAAAGTAAGGAACACAAGATATCAGAGGACAACACTTCTCTTCCCATCAAATCAGCTATTCTGCAGGGTTCCCATCTCAGTTAATGAACCCTCTATCCGACTTATGCCAGAAACTTGAAAGTAATCTTTGATATCCCCCCAACACATAGCTCTATTGTTATTAACCCTTGACAACTCTACAACAAAAACATCCAATTTTAATAAAATCCAGTTAACAATGTTTTCTTTTATAATGGAGCTTCCCTGGTGACTCAGATGACAAAGAATCCACCTGTAATCCAGGAGACCTGGGTTTGATCCCTGGCTTGGGAAGATCTCCTGGAGAAGAAAATGGCTACTCAGTCCAGTATTCTAACCCAGAGAATTCCATGGACAGAGGAGCCTTGTGCGCTACAATCCATAGGGTCCCAAAGAGTCAGACACAACTGAATGACTTTCACTTTCACTTTCTTTTATAATAAGTGTTTTTTGTATCCCTTTAAGAAACATTTGCTTAATTCTCCTGTACTTTTTCTGGAAACTTTATTATTTAAACTTTGGCATTTTCCATTCAAATAGCCAATTTGCCCGTTTTGCTTATTGAAAAAAAAAAAAATCCTTTCTCTATTAAATTGAAAGTGGCAAATTTGTAGCCAACCAGATGACTATATATGTGTGACTAGGTTTCTAGGCAATATGCTCTATTTCACTCATCAATTCGCCTATTTGGATCTGGCTTACTTATGTGACATTCATCCACATTAGTGAATATAGTAATATTCATTCTTTGGTTGCTGTACATTATCCCATTGTATGGATATACTGTATCTAACTTAGTCAGTCTACTATTTGCACTCTTTCGTTGCTTCCACTTTTAGCTATTATGACTAATACTGCTATGCATCTTCTTGTACATATCTTTAGGTACACATAAACCCTCTTTTCTGTTGGATATACACCCTGGAATATAACTGATATATCTTATAATATCTTTGATTAACTTTAGCAGGTATTATTAAGCGGTTTTCTAGAGTGATTATACAGATTTATATTCGAATCATCAAAGAAATAGGTCCAGTCACTTCACATACTCACCAGTATCTGGCATTATTAGGTATTTTACTTTTAGCTGTCCTGGTGTGAAGCAGTGACAGTGATACTACAATGTGATAGTACATTATAGTTTCAATTTGCATTTCCCTGATGACTGATGATGACCATAAGCTGATGTCCTCTCAGGAACACACCAAAATCACGACTATCTCCAGAAAAGCTAGCAATGAAAATGGATGAAACATTGCAGGAAAGATCTACAACTAAAGAAAAGATGTAACCACAATGAGATAGATAGGAGGAAAACAGACTCACAACATATTCAAATTCCATACCCCCTGTGTAGGTGACCCACCGACTGGAGAATAATTATATCACAGAGACTCTTCCACGGGAGTGGGAGTTCTGAGCCCGACATCAAGCTCCCCAGGCCCAGTCCAGTACCAGAGCCTCCAGAGCATTTGGCTTAACTGCAAGAGCCCCACAGAAGTGGGAGAAATACAGCCTTCATTCTTAAAGGGCACACACAAAAACTCACGCACACCCAGACTTACAGCAAAAGGCGTTATTTGACAGGAGCCTGGGCCAGACCTACCTGCTGGCCTTGCAGAGTCTCATGGAGAGGCAAAAGGGTAGCTGTAGCTCGACCTGGGCACACAGTCGTGGGTGCTAGATACACTGGGGAGTATTCAGTCATGTGAAGACAGCGGCTGCCATCTCGACTCATTAGTACCAAAACTTGGCCCCACCCAACAGCCTGTAGACTCCAACACTGGGACACACACAGGTGAAGTTGCTCAGTCGTGTCCGACTCTTTGCAACCCCATGGACTGCAGCCTACCAAGCTCATCCATCCATGGGATTTTCAATGCAAGAGTACTGGAATGGGGTGCCATTCTTTCTCCAGGGGATCTTCCCGAGCCAGGGATTGAACCCAGGTCTCCCACATTGTAGGCAGATGCTTTTACCATCTGAGCCACCAGGGAAGTCCCTGGCACTGGGATACCTCAGGACAAACAACTAACTGGATGGGCCACAGCCTTTCCTATCAGCCAACCAGCTGCCTAAAGACTAAAAAGCCCACAGTTGCCTCTAGATACAACCCTGGACATGGCCCAGCCCAGCAGAAGGCCAAGACATGGCTCCACCCATGAATAGAGAAGTGCCAGCCTCTCTCACCAGAAAGCCTGAACAAGCCTTTAGACCAGCCTCACCCACCTGGGGTCAGACACCAGTAGTAAGGAAACCTCAATCTCTCAACATAGCCCAGACCTGACCCTGCAACCAGGTGGGCCCTGGCCCTGCCCTCTAGCAAGCCAACAGAACCTTCAGGATATCCTGGACCCTATACCTAATACCCAACTGTGTCAGGAATGGGTGTCCACCCACCAACAACCTGAAATAAGTTCTGGGATCCCCGGGCCCAGGAAGCAGATTCCAAGAACCAGCTCTGCCTGCCAGTAGTCCAGCACTAACACCAAGGCCTGGCTTCACCCGCTAGGGAGTAAGCAACAGCCCGAGAGTCTCTTAGACCCTGACTCAGTTGTCCAGTGAGCAAGCACTAGCCTTGGGGTCCCCTAGGATTCTGCAGCCACCTTGTGACCAGGCACCACTAAATAGCCAGCAGCATCCACACAAGTCAGGGCCTGGCAACCAATCCAACTGGGAGCCAACCAAGCCTAGCAGACCACACACATAGTCAACCCACCCCAACAGAAGGACCTAAGCAACCCTCTTAGGGAAAACCATAAAGCAGGTAGCTTAGGCAACGAAAGGGAAGTGCACTGCTGGGGCATATACGACACCTCCTACGTAGGTATATTCTGGACCTTCTCCAAAGTCCAGAAGTGTAACTAACCTACAAAAATGCAAATAGCAAAGTGATTCAGTTATACATATACATGTTTCTATTCTTTTCCAATCCTTTACTGTCCACCTGAAACTAACACGACATTGTTAATCAACTATACTGCAATATAAAATTAAAAGTATAAAAAATGCGAATAGCAGCTTAGACCAAACAAGGCAATGGAGGAAGATGTTCCAGATGAAGGAAGAAGAAAAAAACGCAAAAGAACTAAGTGAAGTGGAAATGGGCAGTCTACCTGAGAAACAGTTCAGAGTACTGTTTGTAAAGATGATCAAAGAATTTTCAGGAGAAAAATGGATGGACAGAGGGAGAAGTTAGATGTTTCTAACAGAAAGTTAGAAAATATAAAGGATGATGAAACAGAGAACACAATAGCTGAAATGAAAAGCACATTAGAAGAAACCAATAGTGGACTAAATGATTCAGAAAAAGATACTCAAACAATTGTAACCTCCACTATGGTCCATCCACAAAGGTGTTTCAGCACTGCAGCTGCTCTATAATAATTCATTCCTGTCCCTCCCTACCTCCAATGTAGTTCAGATCAGTTCAGTTCAGTCACTCAGTCATGTCCGACTCTTTGCGGCCCCACGGACTGTAGCATGCCAGGCCTCCCTTTTCATCACCAGCTCCCGGAGATTACTCGAACTCATGTCCATTGAGTTGGTGATGCCATACAACAATCTCATCCTCTGTCGTCCCCTTATCCTCCTGCCTTCAATCTTTCCCAGCATCAGAGTCTTTCCCAATGAGTCAGTTCTTCACATCAGGTGGCCAAAATATCAGAGTTTCAGCTTCAGCATCAGTCCTTCCAATGAATATTCAGGACTGATTTCCTTTAGGATGGACTGATTGGATCTCCTTGCAGTCCAAGGCACTCTCAAGATTCATGTTGATGCATGACAAAACCAATATAATATTGTAAAGTAATTAACCTCCAATTAAAATAAATAAATTTATATTTTAAAAAAAGAGTCTTCTCCAAAACCACAGTCAAAAACCATCAATTCTTCCACTCTCAGCTTTCCTCATCAACACATGACTAATGGAAAAACCATAGCTTTGACTAGGCGGACCTTTGTGGCAATGTCTCTGCTTTTTAATATTCTGTCTAGGTTGGTCATAACTTTTCTTCCAAAAAGCAAGCATCTTTTAATTTCATAGCTGCAGTCACCATCTGCAGCAATTTTGGAGCCCAAAACAGTGAAGTCAGTCACTGTTTCCATTGTTTCTCCATCTATTTGCCATGAAATGATGGCACTGGATGCCATGATCTTCGTTTTCTGAATGTTGAGCTTTAAGCCACCTTTCTCACTCTCCTCTTTCACTTTCATCAGAGGCTCTTTCGTTCTTCTTTGCTTTCTGTGATAAGGGTGGTGTCATCTGCATATCTGAGGTGATTGATATTTCTCCCAGCAATCTTGTTTCTAGCTTGTGCTTCATCCAGCCTGGCATTTCTTATGATGTACTCTGCATATAAGTTAAATAAGTAGGGTGACAATATACAGCTTTGACGTACTCCTTTTCCTTTTAGAACCAGTCTGTTGTGCCATGTCCAGTTCTAACTATTCCTTCCTGCCCTGCATACAGGTTTCTCAAGAGGCAGGTCAGGTGGTCTGGTATTCCCATCTCTTTCAGAGTTTTCCACAGTTTATTGTGATCCACACAGTCAAAGGCTTTGGCATAGTCAATAAAGCAGAAACAGATGTTTTTCTGGAACTGTCTTGCTTCTTCGATGATCCAACGGATGTTAGTAATTTGATCTCTGATTCCTCTGCCTTTTCTAAATCCAGCTTGAATATCTGGAGGTTCAAGGTTCACATACTGTTGAAGCCTGGTTTGGAGAATGTTGAGCATTACTTTGCTACTGTGTGAGATGAGTGCAGTTGTGAGGTAGTTTGAGCATTCTTTGGCATTGCCTTTCTTTGGGATTAGAATGAAAATTGACCTTTTCCAGTGCTGAGTTTTCCAAATCTGCAGGAGGAAAACAGACTCACAACGTATTCAAATTCCATACTCCCTGTGTAAGTGACCCACTGCTGAGTTTTCCAAATTTGCTGGCGTGTTGAGTGCAGCACTTTCACAACATCATCTTTTAGGACTTGAAGTAGCTCAACTGGAATTCCATCATCTCCACTAGCTTTGTAGTGATGCTTCCTAACACCCACTTGACACTGCATTCCAGGATATCTGACTCAAGTGAGTGATCACACCATTGTGATTATCTGGGTCATAAAGATATTTTTTGTATAGTTCTGTATATTCTTGCCACCTCTTCTTAATATCTTCTGCTTCTATTAGGTCCACGCCATTTCTGTCCTTTATTGTGTCCATTTTGCCTGAAATATTCCCTTGGTATCTCTAATTTTCTTGACGAGATCTCTAGTCTCTATTGCTTTCCTCTATTTCTTTGAATTGATCGCTGAGAAGGCTTTCTTATCTCTCCTTGCTATTCTTTGGAACTCTGCATTCAAATAGGTATATCTTTCTTTTTCTCCTTTCCCTTTCAATTATCTTCTTTTCACAGCTATTTGTGAGGCCTCCTCAGACAACCATTTTGTGTGTTTGCATTTCTTTTTCTTGGGGATGGTCTTGATCACTGCCTCCTGTACAATGTCACGAACTTCCATCCATAGTTCTTCAGGCACTCTGTCTATCAGATCTAATTCTTTGAATCTATTTGTCACTTACACTGTATAATTATAAGGGATTTGATTTAAGTCATACCTGAATGGACTACTGGTTTCTCCTGCTTTCTTCAATTTAAGTCTGAATTTGGCAATAAAGAGTGATCTGAGCCACTTTCAGCTCCTGGTCTTGTTTTTGCTGACTGTATATAGCTTCTCCATCTTTCTGTAAAGAATATAATCAATCTGATTTCTGTATTCACCATTTGATGATGTCCATGTGTAGAGTCTTCCCTTGTGTTGTTGGAAGAGGGTGTTAGCTATGACCAGTGCTTTCTCTTGGCAAAACTCTTTTAGCATTTGCCCTGCTTCATTTTGTACTCCAAGGCCAAATTTACCTATTACTCCAGGTGTTTCTTGACTTCCTACTTTTGCATTCTAATCCCCTATAATGAAAAGGACATCTTTTTTGGATGGTGGTTTTTTTTCAGCTCCAGAAAGAATGAAGAGATGGAGGCAAAGCAAAAACAACACCCAGTTGTGGATGTGACTGGTGATGGAAGTAAAGTCTGATGCTGTAAAGAGCAATATTGCATAGGAACCTGGAATGTTAGGTCCATGAATCAAGGCAAATTGGAAGTGGTCAAATAGGAGATGGCAAGAGTGAACGTTGATATTTTAGGAATCAGTGAAATAAAATGGGTGAATTTACTCAGATGACCATTATATCTACTACTGTGGGCAAGAATCCCTTAGAAGAAATGGAGTAGCCATCACAGTCAACAAAAAAGTCCAAAATGCAGTAGTTGGATGCAATCTCAAAAACGACAGAATGATCTCTGTTCGTTTCCAAGGCAAACCATTCAATATCACAGTTATCCAAGTCTATGCCCCAACCGGTAATGCTGAAGACACTGAAGTTGAACGGTTCTATGAAAACCTACAAGACCTTCTAGAACTAACATCCTAACAAATGTTAAATGCAGTAGTCACATTGATAACTTTAAAACATAAATCTTACTTAAAATCCTTCAATGGTTCCCATTGAATTCAGGATAAAATCCAAAATTTTAACTTGAACTATAGACTTTACCTGGCCCTTAGTAACTCAAAATTGTATATAAAATGGGCTTTCATGTAAGGTTCACAATTTGTTTTGATCTGCTTATATTAGATTTACATAGATTTGGTAAAATGTCAAGAAAAAAATACTGCTGATGAAGATTATAAGATGTAGTAGATTGACTTACTGGCTGTCATTCTTCCCCTTGTCCTGTATTCATGCCCTTTGCTATGTAACTTTGGAGTTTCTCCCACAGATGTTGAGTAACCATCTTCCTTATCTTTGGCAACAGCTAAAGACTTATTGACTATGCCAAAGCCTTTGACTGTGTGGATCACAATAAACTGTGGAAGATTCTGAAAGAGATGGGACTACCAGACCAGCTGACCTGCCTCTTGAGAAACCTATATGCAGGTCAGGAAGCAACAGTTAGAACTGGACATGGAACAACCGACTGGTTCCAAATAGGAAAAGGAGTACATCAAGTTTGTATATTGTCACCCTGCTTATTGAACTTCTATGCAGAGTACATCATGAGAAACGCTGGACTGGAAGAAGCACAAGCTAGAAACAAGATTGCTGGGAGAAATATCAATATCCTCAGATATACAGATGACACCACCCTTATGGCAGAAAGTGAAGAGAAACTAAACAGCCTCTTGATGAAAGTGAAAGAGGAGAGTGAAAAAGTTGGCTTAAAGCTCAACATTCAGAAAACGAAGATCATGGCACCTGGTCCCATCACTTCATGGGAAATAGATGGGGAAACAGTGGAAACAGTGTCAGGCATTTTATTTTGAGCAAACTCTAGGATATAGTACAGGACAGGGAAGCCTGCCATGCTGCAGTCCATGGGGTCACAAAGAATTGGACACAACTTAGCAACTGAACAGCAGCAACAATATTCAGTAACCCAAGATTTTCTTTCAATATGTGGGGATGTTAGGACTCTTTGATCTTGTTTGTTTTGTTTTGTTTTAGGGTGACATTGAACTAAGAGCAGGAAGAATGGTTGAAGCTTTAATTTCTAGGAGGATATGTTACTANCAGATTCAAGGGATTTGATCTGAAAGAGTGCCTGAAAAACTGGATGGTTTGTAACATTCTACAAGAGGCAGGATTCAAGACCATCCTCAACAAAAAAGAAATGCAAAAAGGCAAAATGGTTGTCTTAGGGTGCCTTATAAATAGGTGTAAAAAAAAAGAGAAGCTGAAGGCAAAGGAGAAAAAAAGATATACCCATTTGAATGCAGAGTTCCAAAGATTAGCAAGGAGAGGTAAGAAAACCTTCATCAGCAATCAATGCAAAGAAATAGAGGAAAACAGTTGAATGGGAAAGTCTAGAGATCTCTTCAACTTCAAAGGGAATATTTCATGCATAGATAGGCTCAATAAAGGACAGAAGTGGTAAAGACTTAACAGAAGCAGAAGATATTAAGAGGTGGCAAGAATACACAGAAGAACTATACAAAAAAGATCTTCATGACCTAGATAATCATGATGGTATGATCACCAGCCTAGAGCCAGAAATTCTGGGATGTGAAACCAAGTGAGCCTTAGGAAGCATCTTTATGAACAAANTGGTGATGGACAGGGAGGTCTGGTGTGCTGTGATTCATGGGGTCGCAAAGAGTCGGACATGACTGAGCGACTGAAATGAACTGAACTGAACTGAACTGAAAGACTTATTTTAGCCAATGAACTGTTAGCAGATCTGATAGGGTTTAAATGGGCACTATGAGCTTGCTGTTTCCAGAGGAAGCATAAAAGACACCAGGAGAAGGTCAACCTCAGTTCATTTATAGACTTGTGAAAGTGAAGTCATGACTGACTCTTTGCAACCCCATGGACTGTAGCCTACCAGGCTCTTCCATCCATGGGATTTTTCCAGGCAAGAGTACAGGAGTAGGTTGCCATTTCCTTCTCCAAGGGATCTTCAGTGAGCCAGAAATAAGTGTCTATGTTATATCCCACTGAGAATATATAGTTATTTGTTAAGCAGAATTACTGTTGTGAAGTTGGCATGACTTTGCTTTATTATTCTTGGCAGATAAATTTTTTTTTTTTTTTTTACAAATTGAAATTCTGTGGCAACCCTACATCAAGCAAGCATATTAGCACCATTTTCCCAGTAGCATTTGCTCACTGTGTGTCTCTGTGCCTAGTTCTTGTAATGTTTCACATCCCCCATCAGCAAAAAGATAACAACTCACTGAAGGCTCAAGTGATGGCTAGCAATTTTTAGCAATGAAGTATTCTTAATTAAGACATGAACTTTGTTTTTTAGACAATGCCATTGTACACTTACTAGACTACAGAATATTGCAAACACAACTTTCATATGCACTGGGAAACCAAAAAAAATGTGTTACTCTATTGTGATAATCATGTTGTTGCTGTGGTGTGGAACCAAACTGAAAGTATATCTGAGGTATACACACGTGCAAGGTGAGAGGGAGAATTTACAGGTGGCTCAGTGGTAAAGAATCTGCCTGCCAAGCAGGAGATGCAGGTTCCTTGGGCCAGGAAGATCTCCTGGAGAAGTAAATGGCATCCCATTCCAGTATTCTAGCCTGGGAAATCGCATGAACTGAGCAGCCTGCTGGGCTACAGTCTATGGGGTTGCAGAGTTGGACATGACTTAGCGATGAAACTATAGCAACGTACATGTATACATATATTTAAAGCAATAAATAGAAACATCTAGAAATTATTGCTTAAATGAATGCAGATATTAGTTTGATTTTCCACGTTGTAAGGGATAAACTCAAAATTTTAAACTGATTATTCAACTATCAAGAAATACTTGCCCTTTGTAATAAAGTCAAATAGTAAGCCAATCTGTAGTTAGTCCTGACATTTTAAGAGATTAAGCACTAAGTTATAGTGTATACACCATTTTGTTAATCAGAAGGACTGTTCAGAACAGTAAAAATGCTCACACACTTAAATATTTTATCTCACTATATTGCTGTGTGTAGAATATCTGATTTATAAAACTGCTGTTTTTGTAAATTAAGTACTTTCCCCAGAAATTATTTTTTTTTAAAAACCATATAGGTGAATTTCACTATTTCAGCCACTACACACCTAGAATTTTACAGAATAGGGAAAGGAAAAGACAAGAAAATCTTTGTTGTATTCAAGCTAGGTAGGTCCCTCAGAAACATTGTGATTTTGACAAGGTCTTCTCAACTCAGCCTTAACCACTTTTATTTCACATGCCTAACATCCTGCTTTCTTCTCAAAATCTTCTCTCAGTTCTTTGCTTCTCATTCACATTTCATTAATTGATAAGACTTGAAAGTTCATTTTGAACTATTTATTTCATGCATGCTAAGTCACTTCAGTCATGTCCAAATCTTTGCAACACTATGGACTGTAACCCACCAGATTCCTCTGTGCATGGGATTCTCCAAGCAGGAATGCTGGAGTGGGTTGCCATGCCCTCCTCCAGGGGATCTTCCCAACCCAGGGATCGACGAGTCTCTCACATCTCCTGCACTGGCAGGCGGGTTCTTTACCACTAGCGCCACCTGGGAAGCCCCGTTTATTTCAATATTCTTCCCTATGTCTTTGAATCCTCTCAACAGTGGCCCACAAAGACTCCTGAAGCCAAGAATCTTGACACTTATCACTAAATCTCCAACCTTAGCACCATTTTATACCAATAACCTTCATTTATTGAGTACCTACTGAATGTCAGGATCTGCCCTAAATCTTTTATGCATTCTCTCACATTTAATCTTCACAACTGCCATCACGTAGATACTATCATGTAGTATGTAGATACCACCTCTACATCTCTGACTATCATAGATAAGGTTTGAAAGTGTGTTAGTCTGTCATGTCCATCTCTTTGCAACCTCATGGACTGTGTAACCTGCCAGGTTCCTCTGTCCAAGGGGTTCTCCAGGCAAGAATACTGGAGTGGGCAGCCATTCCCTTCTCCAGTGGATCTTCCTGACCCAGGGATCAAACCTAGATCTCCTCTATTGCAGGTGGATTCTTTACCATCCGAGCCACCAGGGAAGCCCAAGATAAGGTTTAGGAGGCACCAAACAGGTTTTCTTCTGAAGCTCACAACTTTTAAGCCACCGCCTCTAGAAAATATTAGTTGCAATCCGTACATAGTTACTTCATTTGGTGGGAATGCTAGGGACTACAAGCCCGGGATGCAGTATCTTAGTAGCTCTGAGAAAATTGTTCCAAGGAGGCAAGAGATGGGCTCAGGCCACACACAAGTTTGTATCAAAGGAGACAGACAGTCTGAACATCAAAGACTATTGTTAAGTAGTAAAGAAAAAACAGATATCAAGCTAAGGAATGTAGTGTTCTCCAGTGTATGGAAAGATGCAAGCCTCTGTGCTCATTGTGGAGAAGGCAGTGGCACCCCACTCCAGTACTCTTGCCTGGAAAATCCCATGGACGGAGGAGGCTGGTGGGCTGCAGTCCATGAGGTCGCTGAGAGTCAGACACGACTGAGCGACTTCACTTTCACTTTTCACTTTCATGCATTGGAGAAGGAAATGGCAACCCACTCTGGTGTTCTTGCCTGGAGAATCCCAGGGACAGGGGAGCCTGGTGGGCTGCCGTCTGTGGGGTCGCACAGAGTTGGACACAACTGAAGCGACTTAGCAGCAGCAGCAGCAGCAGCAGTGCTCACTGAATTTGTTCCTTTCAGAAGCTCCTCAGCGATCTGGAGCCGAATCCTCTTTCTTGATTGCTCACATCCTTAATTCCTTGTTCATCATAAGGGATGACGGGTGCAGTGGATGACTGCTTCTTACATCCCCCTTCCCAGTTCCTCAGCAATCACCATTGGGGATGGGATGGCATTTGCTGGAACGCAGGCATTGTGTTCCCTTTTGGGAGCCCTCATTCACATTTGGAGGCTAGAAATCACTGATAGCTGTGACATTTCTTGCCAACCAGTATGGCAGGAAATATTTCATTTCACACCACCGAGCTAGTAAAGGAGATCTGTTTACTGTGAGAGATAATGCACTTAAATTCTGTGTTGTTTTGTGGTCTTAAAAAGGTGTCTAACACATGTTTGTTTAATACATCTATTCTCATATTAATTCAGTTCATCTTAATGAGAAATCTGTGGAAATTTTTGGCTTGAAAAGTCTCTTCCATCAGGACCTGTATTTCTCTTCTTTATTCCAGTTGCTTTTGCAAGGAAGAGACAATGTTCCTTTTAGCCAAAGGACTAATTGTGAAACTTCTCTTGATCATGATTTTATAGGCAGTATCATTCTTACCAAGTGGGTTTGAAATATGGCTGTACTTTAAACTGTCTGTCTTAATCAAATCTTTCTTTTAAATATATGCTCTTCTCTAGTATTTAAAGAGCACATATTGCTGTGGTTCTTAAGCTTATCAAAAGGTCACCCTGAGATACATTCAAGTAGAAGGGAGAAATGGCAAGGGGAAGGAGTGGGGATTTGTGAGAAAAGGAAACAGCAGACCCAGTGGGAAGACATCTGACTCAATAGGGGAGAGTCAGGGTTGATGAATATAAGGAAGAAAGGAATCTAATGCCCATCAGTGTCCATATTTGAAGGACGGAAAAGGGCAAGTCCAAAGCACAGGCCCTCCAAAGACGGTTTTCTTAGGGTCCAGGAAAAGATCCTGCCTGAAAAGGGTCTGAATCCTTCTTTGAGTACTATCTGTCACTTACTAGATGAGATCTTGCCTTGGGGGAAAGTGTACTTCCAATAAATCACCCAAGAATCCCCATGGCAGGCTTTACTTAAAAAAAAATAATAATCCTATTTAAGATTCCTTCTCAGAAGCTTTGGGCTTCCCTGGTGGCTCAGATGGTAAAGAACCTGCCTGCAATGCAGGGGACCTGGGTTCAATCCCCGGATCGGGAAGATCCCCTGGAGAAGGAAATGGCTATCCACTCCAGTATTCTTTGCGGGGGACTGCCCGTGAAGGGTTAAAGTTTTGGGAGCTGCTCAGCGATATCCTGAGCCCCTAGGCATTGCCCTAAGCTCTCTGTCCCGCCTCCCTGAAGAATGTGTGACTTTGTGTCTCCAAGATGTCTGATAGCTATGTTCTGCTCACTGGTGCTTATCGCACTTCAAGTAACTAGGCATTGTGTTCTGAACACAATGGTGAAGGTCTGGTGAATGACTATCTAGATCAAAGTAACCTAGTAGATGTCATAAGTCACATATGTTATCCTATATATACTGAACACCTAATAAAGTTGGTATCAGACAATAAGGTCTGATCCTCTCAACCCCATCTTTCTGTCTTCTTATTTTTTCTAAGCGGGCGTTCTCCTTCGCGTCCTCCTTACAGAGGTTGCTCCTTGACTGTGCTGGCCGCGGCAATTCTTGTCTGGAGAATCCTATGGACGGAAGAGCCTGGCAGACTAGGGTCCAGAGGGTTGCAAAGAGTTGGACACGACTGAGCAACTTTCATTCACACACTCAGAGGTTTTCTTGACAGCTAGACACCTTCCCACCATTCTCCATCTCATTACCCTCCTTAATTTTTGCCCTAACACATACCATTCTTAAAGTATCTTTTCTTATTCATTTACTTAGAAAACTCTGGTAACCTAGACATGTAACAAACTCCATGACATACCTACCTATGTTTGGAACAATATCTGCTGGTGTGTGGCCACATAGTCAATATTTGTTGAATAAATGGAATTCAGGCATTTAGACTCAGATGAGGAGGGAAATGCTTTCTCTTTCTGGACTTTGATCTCTCGAACCTGGCTTCTGAGATGGGTAGATGCTTTTAAGAAGTTGAAGGGAAAAAGTGATCTTTGCATAGGGATATCAGCTAAGAGGAAGCCAGGGAGTTATTCTTAGCTATTGCCAGCAAATCAGGCTTATAATGAATGTGGGGCACCCTAGAAGATGCCTGCGGAATTTCTGAGCCACGTAGTCTCTAATAAAACTGCTACTAAGTCACTTCAGTCATGTCTGACTCTGTGNGGAAGCCAGGGAGTTATTCTTAGCTATTGCCAGCAAATCAGGCTTATAATGAATGTGGGGCACCCTAGAAGATGCCTGCGGAATTTCTGAGCCACGTAGTCTCTAATAAAACTGCTACTAAGTCACTTCAGTCATGTCTGACTCTGTGCAACCCCATAGACGGCAGCCCACCAGGCTCCCCCATCCCTGGGATTCTCCAGGCAAGAACACTGGAGTGGGTTGCCATTTCCTTCTCCAATGCATGAAAGTGAAAAGTGAAAGTGAAGTCGCTCAGTCGTGTCCAACTTTTAGCGACCCCATGGCCTGCAGCCTACCAGGCTCCTCTGCCCAAGGGATTTTCCAGGCAAGAGTACTGGAGTGGTGTGCCATTGCCCAGAAATTTCCAACTAAGAGCCTGAGGGCCAAACTGATCTGGAGATATTTTGCTGAGCTAACATTGATTATTAAGCTGCCATTATGATTGCTAACATTAGAAAAAATTATGAGATTTCTGAGAAATGGAACATTTCCAGCCACAGCAGTAAACAAAGGATGGCCACAGTCATCAGCAATTACAGCCACCAGGGAAGGTGATCTGATGAGCCCCGAGGGAACTCAGGAAGGAAAAGAATACCTGTCCTCTAGCAGCTATCAGACTGCAACTACTCCCCAAGGTTGAACCCTGAGGAAACTCAGAATGTGAAAGCACAGGATACTGGCCCCAGAGAGCAGAGGTACATACAAAAGGAATGAATTCAGTGATCCCACACTCTTGCATCTTCTCATACAGGAAAAAAAAAAAAAAAAGCCCTAATTTCTTTACTTGATATTTGGTTTTCTTCAATTTACAGTAATCTTTTAACATTCAGACCACCTGTTATTTGTTGCAAAACTTCTGTATAAACTGGCTCCTTCCCTTGCCTCCTAGGAGCACTTCTCTCAGGTTTATTTGAGGTACCTGCCTTCTAGACTTAAGTCCTCCAAGTTTCTGCCAAATAAAATATAACTCTCAACTTTTAGGTTGCACTTTTTTTTTTCAATTGACACATCACAAAAATATCTGGATTTTCAGCCTCTTGAAAAAAATGGCATCATTCCCATGTGACCACTGTCTACTGCAACTAAGGATCTGCTACCCCTTTTTGGCTGGGCATGAGTTTTCCCTGTCACTATATCCACACTAAGATATGGTGTTTCTTTTGCATTATATGCTTGGTCCCTATGTAGTTTCTAATCACAGTAGTGGGCAGTGGAAAATCTCTGTACTGAAAACTTCATCTATAATCTTGGGATCCTTTCTTGGATGAATCTTTGTATAACAAAATCTTTATTTTGTCTTGTGCTGTGCTGTGAATGACTGTATGGAGGATTCGAGTGGTAAATAGGAGCTTGTAGAACCATCTCATAACTTCATGCAAGGTGTAGTCTGCACAAAGGCCAGACTCCTGTGTGCCAAGCAGTCTATCCTGACATCAATCCATCTAAACTGGTAGGAACAATGTCCCTTTCAAATCTCATCAGCCCTTTTGTAATCCATTCCCCATAGGCAAGCCATAGATAGAAGCTATGTGTGAAGGAGAGCCATACCCTCTCCGGCCAGCATGGGGTATCATGCTGAAGCTTCCAGAAGAAGCACTACCAGTGACCCATGGGTGGATCAGCTCCCTGGTACCAAAAACAGTAGAGGTCCTTTCAGTGACTCAAATACATATGGGAGCCAAAGAGAAGCTCCCCTCAAAAAAGTTGGATGCTGAGTCAGAAGGGAACTTCAGGTTTAACTGTTATGTGACCTCATTCCACCCCAGAAAGAGAACGACCTATAGGTATTCTGGTTTTATTTGATTTTCAGGTAGCTTTTCAGTTTCATATATCCTGGATGTCTCACACTGAGATATACATAGATGCTGATTCTTAAATAAATGCTTGGACCAAATAATTACCCCACTCCTGCAGTGACTGCTGTTGCCACTGAGTAGCTGTACTGAATTTTCTGAGCAAGGTTAAGCATAGAGTAAGACGCATACTGCCAAATGGAAGAAACCAGCATCTCGAGTGATTTGAAATCCCAGTCACACAGCCAAGTACACTGGTTTCATGCCCTTGTCTTCGGCGCTCATTTTATTTCTTGCCCTTTCATCTAGGACGTCTGCCATCTGATCCTTGAGGGGATCGACAGCATGTCTTGTCAGACAGATATCTTGTCAGCAGAATGGCCACATAGTGTCTCTGTGATGTTTTCCTCGCTGTCCAGGATGCGTGTTCACTCTCCCATTTCTGGCCATTGTAGCTGTGGGATCAGATGGTCATAGTCTTGCATGTCTTGAAGAAAATGTTGGGAAATCAATGACCACAAGAAGCCAATGGTAACAACATTTTGCAAGAGACATGTTACCCATAGGAAAGAGAGTATTAAAAATAACTGCTTTGTGATCACTAATTGAATAAGCTCTGAAAAACAGAGAGCCTGGTAGACTCTCTTAAGACCAGAGGGAGGCTGTGATAGATTGAATTCATAGGCAAAAGTCCTAGCCTCTGGTACTTCAGAATGTGAGTGTATTGGGAAATAGGACCATTGATGATGTAACTAGTAGGGTGGGTCTCCAAACCAATGTGACTGGTATCTTTAGAAAAGGAATTCCCATGAAGAGACAAACACACAGGGAAAAGAATGCCATGTGAAGAATGGAGTTATACTGCCAATAAGCACAGGAAATACCCCAGACTAGGAGAGAAGCCTGGAACAGATCATCCCCTAGTGCCTTCAGAAAGCACATGATCCTGTTGACTTCAAAAACACCTTGATTTCAGATTTCTGACCTCCAGAACTGTGAGCCTGTCTGCTGTTCTGAGCCACCCAGCTTGTGGTACTTCATTACAAGAGCGCAAAGAAACTAGTACAGAGGTGTTCTGAGCTCCCTGCATCTCAATTCTGAATTCATTAGGTGGGAGGCAGAGTTTTGCATAACGTGGGAATATATGAAAAGAAATAAAACATGATTCCTACCTTCAGTGAGCTCACTGAGGAACACTCATTTAGGCACAAACAATGATAAATAAGGGCTACATGGAAATAAAAGTAATTTGCCAGTGGGCAGAGGAAAGCGTGATACACCAGCCCAATTCCCTTCCTTCTCAGGGCTCCTTTTCTCCTCACTCCACACAGGGATCCCATGCAGTCACGTGGCTGCTCCTGCCCACCCCCACTCAAGGGTCTCCCTACTGAATCTCCCTTTCCTGGAGAGCAGCTCTTCCCAATTACCACCCCTCCTGGAACTTATTTCACTTGAATCTGTCCCATCTAAGAATGAGTACTGTGGTGTATCTGAATTAGTACTAGTCCAGGTTCTAATCCTGGATGGATAAATCAAATACTCTGAGTCTTTATTTCTTTTTTTTAATTTGGAAAGAAAATGGGGAATGGGGATAACAATCCTTCTCCATTCTACCTTACATCACTGGAGTGAGGATCAATATGAGAGGATATCTGGAGACACCTGGAACACCTGTTAATATACCATAAAATATTCATAGTTACTAGTGGTATGATATATTTGCATCCAGTTAATACTTCCCTTTTACTGGGAGCCTCTGGGTGTTACCATCATTCAAATGGAGAAACTTGAAATTCCTGCCTTTGGTTGACACCTTATAAAAATTTACAAAATATGCAAATCAAACCACCTCTCATAACGTTTATTAGAGTTCATGAAATATGCATTGTAATACCCATTTTGCAAATGAGGATACTGAGTTCAGAGAAATGAAGTGGTTTGCTTATATGTGATTAGAGGTATGATGTGGAGGCAAGTTCAATACTTGCCTTGTTGTAGTTGGCAACCTCTAGTAAGGGGGATATTTTGGGTCACCCAGCCCTTTCTATGCTTTTTTTTTTTTTTAAGTAAATCCCAATACAGGCAATAATAATGTCCACCGTTACTGATGAAGAAATGTGATTTTGACCTTGAAAGCTCTCTAGTGATACATCAAGTTTTCATTTATGTTTCTAGACACATCATAAATAACTGTGCTTTATCAAGAGAGAAAGGAAGAAATATGATGGGGGAAAAAAGCACAACAAAATGATGGGGATACAGCCAAAGCTTAAGGTGAATCTACCCTTAAAGCGAGTGAGTCTATCGTTTCCCTGGTTGAATGCATCAATTTCCTTGAGGAAAGAGACTAACTTGAGAAACTTCTGGAATAAATATGCTCCTTGACATGAGAGAGAATGTGTATAAACCTTTAGTTTCATACAGAATTCTGAAAAAGAAGAACAAGAGAGTATTTTCTCAAAAAATATTGTGTATGCTTCTTTCTATCTGAAGTTGTGGAAGCCAGGGACTAGTGGATCAGCCTGACCTGGAAACGTCATTCAAGGTGCAGAAAACGTGAATTGCATATTTGTTAATATATTTTCAATATCCACCTCTTGCTCTGTGGTTTGAGTTGTGAGGGGATAGATATGGAGATGAATATACCAGACTTTTGTCTTGATATCTGTAACTACGCCACAATCCCCAGGTCATGCCATCTCTCCACACATCCTCCCTCCTATATCTTCCTTGGCACTCTTGTACGGAACCTGCTTCCAGTCTCTCCCCTCTCCTCTGCAACATCTTGCCGGATGGAGTAATCACTAATCACTCAGGCCCCACTTAAAATTCCCTCAACTATAAGATAGCATCTGAACACCATACCCCAGCATCTACGGCACTGCAGAACCAGCTAGCTTAATGCCCTATCTATCTTCATATCTCCTATGCACACTTGATTGTCCAATCATACTCATTCCTCCAGACATATGCCGTGGTAGATACACCCCCAGCATCTGCTAATGTTGGGGCTTCTGCCTCTATGCCTATTCTCCATTTATAAGGGTGTGTGTGTGTGTGTGTTCAGTCACTCAGTTGTGTCCAACTCTTTGTGACGCATCTGCTAATGTTGGGGCTTCTGCCTCTATGCCTATTCTCCATTTATAAGGTTGTGTGTGTGTGTGTGTGTGTGTGTGTGTGTGTGTTCAGTCACTCAGTTGTGTCCAATTCTTTGTGACGCCACAAACTGTAGCCTGCTAGGCTCCTCTGTCCAAATTACTCGGCAAAAATACTGGAGTGGGTAGCCATTTCCTACTCCAGGGCATTTTCCGGAATCAGGGATCAAACCCACATCTCTTGCATCTCCTATGTTGGCAGGCAAATTTTTTACCACTGAACCACCTGGGAAGCCCCTTATAAGGTGGGCAAATAACTATTCCACTTTCAAAGTCCAGTTGTCTGTGTTCTCTCCCCAACTTCCTTTCTGGAAAGGAGAATTAATTTAATGAGCCCAATAATCTGCCTACCTATATAATTTTCTGTGCATATCAAATATGATCATTCCTTTTTCCATTCACTATTAGTTGACTTCTTTATTTATGTTAGACCTTGGATATAGTATAGAGAACAAAAGATATACTTCATAGCATTAATGGCTTAGTAGACATACATACTAAAGTTATAAACAAACACATGTCTAAGAGCAAATTGTGATAAATCATATGTAAAAGTGTTCTGAAAACTTTAAATGGTATAAGGATTGTGAATTAATTGTGAATACCTTTTGATATGCAGGATTTGCTGTCCAAATGAAAGATGATATATACACAAGTTCTCTTTCATTTGCTCTGAAGACATTCTGTACCTATTTCTATGTGTATCATTCTTCACCTCTAAACAATGAATTTCTCAAGAGCAGAGACCATGTTTAATTTATTCTTGTGTCTTCATAGTGTAATATAGGCCTGTACATAGCTTAATAGATGTTGGATGAGGTAATGAATAGGCAATGAATAGGCACTATAGCTCTTGAAAAAACATGTTTTAGCATGCTAGATTTAACTTTTAGTTGATTAGCATTTCTACATATTAGTTAAATTCCAGGTACACGCATTAACATTTGGGGAGTACTAACACTAAATATTAAAGTACTTACCAAGATCTTTCCTTCTTGGAGTCTTTGCACATACCATTCCCTCTTTTTGAATCTCTCTTCCAATACTGCTCTGCCAAGCTAACTTCATCTTACCTCTAATGTCTCACACTGCATGTGACATGGCTGAAGAAATTTTCCTCAACGCATTGACTAGATAGATCAAGTCCCTTATTTGAAACCCTCAGAGCACCTATACCTCTATTTTCATAACATCCATCACAATTGTAATAGGTTTTTCTGTTCATCATTTTTACCATCTGTCACCCACTGTATTAGGTTCTATGAAGGCAGGATTCATTTAGTCATTTCCCCCCACACCCTATATTCCTAGGACCAGCCATGTAGTACATTATCAATAAATATTTATTGCTTGAAATACTAACTTAATGAAAGAGTGGTTTTTTAAATCTCAAAAACCCAGTTATGAGTCCAAGATATGACTCCAAGTTACCCTTCTACCACTAACTAGTTAGATAGACTTGAGCCTTTTTTTTTACTTTTCTGCTCCCAACTTCCTTAACTATAGAAAGAAGGGGTTTGAACATGCATTTCCATCTTTCCAGTGCCAGGACTCTATAACTTATTCCATTAAACCAGTGAAAGGTGAGTATGACCTGTTATGGGAACTTCAACTCATGTTTTTCAAACAAATATTTTAGCTCACTGCAGGGCTTTTAGTAAGTGGTTTCATGAGATTCTCAAATCTCAGGTCAGGATGCAAGAACCACAGAATCAAGGCCACCAGGATGAAACAAATTTTCAATAGTGTCCCTCCTTTTGGCTATTGAGATAGGTGGCTAATTTTTNCAACTCATGTTTTTCAAACAAATATTTTAGCTCACTGCAGGGCTTTTAGTAAGTGGTTTCATGAGATTCGCAAATCTCAGGTCAGGATGCAAGAACCACAGAATCAAGGCCACCAGGATGAAACAAACTTTCAATAGTGTCCCTCCTTTTGGCTATTGAGATAGGTGGCTAATTTTTTAAAAAGTCACTAGAAAAGTAAGCAGAAAGTAAACATTTAGTCTTCTATTTAGCAGAATTTTGAGAACAATTATAATATTTCACCAAGTTAATTTGAGGAACTCAGCTGTTTATCAGTGAGAATGAAGTCAGAAAATTTCAGAGCTGGGAGGATCTTCAAAACCCATTTAAGATAACCAGTCTCTTTATTCTCCAGATGAGAAAGCCCAAGCTCATTGAACCAACATGACTTGCCTTGGGTTATATAAAGGGGGCAGTGGTAAAGAGTTTGAATACAAACAACTGTGGGTTTTTTGTTTGTTTGTTTGTTTGTTTTCCTGTGATCCCATTGCAGCTGGAATTGAAAGGGTTAATGAACCTTTTGAATGGAGATATACTAATTTCCACCCTGAAGTCAAGAAGAGAGACATGCTCCTCCACCCACCACACTCCTTTTTTTAATCTTTGAGAAGCAGTCCAGTAGAATGATGAGATCTGTCAGAATGATGGCTTTCATCTGTGACATTTATTCTCATGCACATTTTTGTTGGCTTTGTGCAGAAGAACTTCATTTGGATTCATAAATCTGTTCATAAATGTGTATAATTCTACCTTTACCTTGACTTTATAAAATAAAAACATTCTCTCAAAGCTATTGTATTAAATTCTGTGGCTTCAGAAAATTGTCAAAAGCTCTTGAAGATCATGACAATATCTTCATTGCCAGCTCAGAGATGAGAAAAAAAAAAAAAAAAACCTGGAGAGAAATAAGACTAGTGTTCCCTGGGAATTATATTNAAGGAAGAACATGGAATGCCTGGCCTGACCCAGAATGTATGACTTTCAACAAGACCAGTTATCTCAGACCATGGTGACTGTGGCACCCAGATGACCAGTGTCAACATCACTCGGGTCCTAGTTAGAAATGCAGATTCTCAAACCCCCTTGACCTCTTGAATCTGGAGCCCTGGGGGTGGGGTTGGCCCTCCAGGGGATGTTGGTGCATGCTCCTCCAGGTTGAGAGCCACAGCCACTAAACACCAGGGTCTAAAGAGGCTCTGGGGGCCCTTGTCCTTGGATGTAGCCGTTGTGAGGTGCATATTGAGGGGAGGAGGTGTTTGAGGTTTGAGTTACTTAAATGATGGTCGATGGCCAGACTGACAGGGTGTTTTTTCCCTCTGATTTGACTGAGGAGGCCAACAGTCCTTGTAGTTGCAGACACAGAGTAGAGCTCCTGTCTCTCCACAGAGATGGTGTTGATGTCACTCAAACTACTGCTCTGTGAGATTTTCCTGGGTGTGGTCAGGCCAGCATCCATCCCAGAGCCCAGATAGAGAGGCCGCCCCAACCCACCCATGAGAGCCCTGTGCTCCCAGCTAACCCGACTCTCTCCCTGAGCTCAGGTTACTAAGGAAACCACCAGGTACCTTTGTCTACCCTTGCCACACTCAGCTCTCTGGAGTCCGCCTCATGTGGCAAGGGGCTCCCCCGNAACAACTCTGAGTTACACTTTCCTTCCATTTTACAAATCAGAGACTAGAGACGACTGTGTAAGAGAAAAAAGTAAGCGATAGAGCTGATATCTAAATTCCAAACTCTCTGACATGGAAATCTGTAAATCTCTGCTCTTTTATCTACACGATGCAACTTGTTGTTATTGCTGTTTAGTGGTTAAATCATGTCTGACTCTGTGACCCCATGGCCTGCAGCCCACCCGGCTCCTCCATCCTTGAGATTTCCCAGGCAAGAATACTGGAGTGGGTTACCATTTCCTTCTCCAGGGGATCTACCCAACCCAAGGATCAAATCTGTATCTCCTGCATTAGCAGGTAGATTCTTTACTCCTGACCCACCAGGGGAGCCCACATGATGCAACTAAGCACCTAGAAAAAGACAAGGATGCTCTCTGTGTAGTAGAAGAGCAAAAGAAACACAGCTAGCCGAAGAACAACTTACACTAAAGGCCATAACCAGAGTGCAAATGGAAAGCAAAGGAGGGAAAAGTCCACTTCAGCTGGCATGACAAGGAAACAAGTCCTTCAGGAGGAACCTTTAAAGTTGGGCTTTGGAAGATTAACATGAAAAAGGATGAAGAAATTCCAAAGAGGAAATGAATCAGCAAAGTTTCAAAACATGGAAGAGATTACATCACATATCCAAAACAAAGGCAGAATTGAAAATGGCTGAACATAGTGATACACGTGAGTAGAAGAACGTCAGGTGTGAGATGAACAGGGAAATTGTCAGGAGGGGTTAAGTAGGTGTAGGGAAGGCAAGAGAAGAAATCATAAGCCCATGGCATCTTGGAGCTGAGAGAGTTTAGAGTGACCACAGAGGGAACGCAATTATGCCCCTAAAGTTAAGTAAACATGAAAAGCTTACTGAAATTGAGGGGGTAGGAAATGATGAAGTCAGGGAGTCAGAAGGTGAGAAGCTTACATGTAAGTTCAGATAAGAGGAAGGCTTGCAAGGGAGTAAAGCAGTCAAAGGCACTAAAGTGGGAGAGGAAAAAAAGATGACATCAATACTGTACAGAAATTTTTGTAAGATTCTAGCTTTGTTGGTTAATAACTATGTGACTGGAAAGCTACTTAGCCTCATTTGGCTTCTGATTTCTTGTCTATAAAAAGGAATGTAATGGTCTAGATCATGTTTACTAGGGCCAGACATCTGAGATTCAAAGTCCATTCCTGTCACTTACTACTTGTGTGATCTTGAACAGTGTACTTTATTCTCTATGCTTCATTCCTCATCTACAAAACAGGGATATTTATAGAACCTATGATTTATTACCAGTTAAGGACCCAGAAGAATGTCTGACATATCCTAAGCGTTTAAAAGGTGTTAGGAGTTGGTCAATGATTGTATTAGTCTATCACACTTCATAGGATTGTCGTGAAGCTAAAAGAAACAATATACCTAAAAGGCTTAGGCTGGTGCCTGGTACATAAAAATAAATCCATAAATGTGAGTTAGTCAGGGAGAAATAATCACAGCCAATGGTATTGTGCTAGTTGTGTGCCAGTCACTGTTCCAGATTTTCATTTTAAACTGAAAACTATATTGGAGGGCTACTACTATCATTCTTATTGCATGGATAAAATAACCAAGTCCTGGTGAGTTAAATAAGTTGCTGAAGTCACATAGACACTTTAAGTGGAGAACTATGTCTTATAATGACTCCGGGTCTGGTTATAGGTTCTACATACTTAACTCCTAAGCTATATTGTACTTTAATAGAGGCAGAACTAATATTAGCCCTAACAGTGCCAGTGCAGATAAAATAACAAGAACTCTGAAAGACCGAAATGTTATTGAAAGGTGAATGGTCACAGCAGTGGGGAGTGAGAGAAGAATTCTATTCTGTCCGTCCTATGGTTTGTCTGCCTATTTATTTTGTGTAGTTGATTTACGACATTATACTCGTTTCAGGTGTACAGCACAGTGACTCAAATATCTTTATAGATTAAAATTCATGCAAAGTCATTATAAACAAATGCCCATATGTCCTGTGATGTGTTTTCCATCCTTGTACCATTTAATGTATACCTAGTAGTTTGATTTGAAGTAAGTAGTTAAATAGAGAGCTCATCTGAGGAGGGTTTTGTCCTTTTAGAACAAAATCTAAGCTTCAGAAAAGAAGTCAAAGAAATAGGAAAACAGGATGGAAAAAACGTTCTGGAATGTAACACAGTTTAGCACTATGATTTCCAGAGTTCCTCATGTGTGAACGTCACCTTAAGGAGCATGTTCAAACACAGAGGGCTGGACCAGAGCTTCTGATTTCCTAGCTTGGTATGGTGCCTGAGAGTTTGTATTTCTAACAAGTACCCTGGTGGTGTTGATGTTGCTTTTCCTGATATGAGAATAACTGATTTAGCAGTATTATGCTAGATAGTCCCCCCAGCCTTCACAACAGAGACAGATCTGGGGCAAGGGAAAGGCCCAGAGAGAATGGAGCTTGTCATAACTGAAATAAGAGCTTTGCCTTTTATTATAGAGGGGAGCAGCAAGGGTGAAGTGGAAACACCTGCTGAAAAGGAAAATCTCCTTGATAAAATACAGATTATACGTAGATCATTCAATCAAGGTCAAAAGAGAAGTCTTCTGACCTTGTTTTGACTGTCCTCATTAACCAAATTGGGGGCTTCCCTGAAAGCTCAGTTGGTAAAGAATCTGCTTGCAACGCAGGAGTCCCTGGTTCAATTCCTGGGTCAGGAAGATCCTCTGGAGAAAGAATAGACTACCACTCCAGTATTCCTGGGCTTTCCTTTTGGCTCAGCTGGTAAAGAATCCACCTCCAATGCAGGAGACCTGGGTTTGATCCCCGGGTTGGGAAGATCCCCTGGAGAAGGGAACGGCTACCCACTCCAGTATTCTGGCCTAGAGAATTCCATGGTCTGTATAGTCCATGGGGTCTCAAAGAGTCGGACGTGACAGCAATTTTCTCTTCAGTTCATTAACCAAACTGAGTGCCTGCCATATTTTTCTTCGGGACATATAAACAGTAGAACATAACATTAGTTAAGAATACATGTTCTATGGTTACACTGTATGAATTCAACTTCCAACTCTCATTTCTTACTAGATCTGATCTCGTGCAGTTGTTATTACTTGAATTCTCTAAGCCATACCTTCTCCATTTGTTAAGTGGAGATAATGTATCTTCATACTTTAAGGGATTATCATGAAGATTAAATGAATCAGCTATGAAAGGAGACGGTATCTGGTTAACAGTAAGTGGTTTATAATATCAGCTATCATGATATAGAAACTCCCTAACATTCAACAGAGTTCTCCAGAGAACTGTTATTGTCTGCCTTTTTTCTCCAGAATGTTTTTGCTGTAACTAATAATGCTATTTCTGTGACCATGGATGCGAAGTTGTCCTGTATCATCCTGGAATTCTAGAATCTTAAAGTGCCTGAATCTTGGCTCCCATTCTGAGGGCACATAGCATGGACTGAAATACATCAGGATATCAATCTGTGTGTCAACAGTCTATTTAAAATATCTGACAGGAAACAAGCAAACAAAAATTGACAGTGTTCTTCAGATCAGTTTTACTTGTCTTGGTATCCCCTACACACTTGCCTTCAATACCTACCCACTATACACACACACATGCACATACATGCACACCTTTCTTTGCCAGCTGTTTCTCTCAGATATTTCTAAAGCACTGTAGATCATTTTCAAAAGACTTAACCCAAGATCCTCCATATTATTTGTGTCTCTTGGACAACACAGTCTAGATCTTTTATTTCTTCCAATTCCTAGATGGTAGCAGAATACTTTGCATGTGGCATGTGCTTAAGAAACCACCACCAGCTCCTTTTGTAGAAAGATTTTAAATCCAAGGAAGTGATATCTTCCCTTCCCTAAATGTAGGTGGTAACAGGTCTTTCTTCCTTGAGCCTTCTTTATCCCAATAGCCTTTAAGATCAATTGATCATTTATTTGTTTTTGAGTCTTTAATGGGGACAAACTACTGTTCTGGGTGTTCTAACAATCCTAGAAAGCTGAGTTACTCCCTAGAATAACTGTAGGATAGTCGTTCTGGACTAATGGAATTGAGAATATTCCTGTGGATAAATCTGCACTTGAAATAGCAAGTGCGTGGCCCAGTTTGGCCTCATCCTTAAGTCTTCGAAACAACACTGTGGGATATACTAAAATCAACTGCCATTACACTTTCTATTCAGCACATCTTCATCAGCTTCTGAAATGACTCTCTTTAAGCTCTGCTTTCAAAATCAAATTAGGTGGTAATGTTTCAGAGGTGATATACTGTCCTCCTAAAGAATTTCTCCATTTATCAGTATTTAATGTAGTTATGCTTCTTGTATTATCCTTGACAGTCATCATTTTTGTTTGGCCTGATGTTACAGAAACCAACAAATATAAGCATTGAACATAAAGAAGTTGAAGAAACAGTGGATTCATTATGTACTAAGAAACATTTACTACTCACGTGTGTTTTATTTCCCTAGCACGAATCTCGACTTTGACACACAACTGCATTTGACAATAATACCCACCACCATCTGTTTTTCATGTTTATCCTCTGATCAAAAGACTTCTCTTCCTTTTCCCAGGTAGTGATTTTGGGGAAAGTAACTCTCCTATTCTGTTCAGTTCCCTGATCAGTAACACAATGTCTTTGAATTTATAAGAATGTCTGCCTTATAGAGTTGCTGTAAGGAAGAATGATGATATATAAAAAGTTTAGTGATATGTCTATTTATTAATTTAATTATAATTGCAATTGCATCTGCCTCCTGAAATGGAGAACTAAGAAAATTATGAAGGCAATTTGTATTTCATATCCTCTCTCTTCCCACCCCCAATACAAATGTACTGTTTGTACTGTTTAGGGAGAAGAAAAAATTTTATACCTGAATGATCTACCTCACATTGATTGAAAAGCTCTTCTGATATTCACTCACCCCCTCTCCACTCTACATGATTAGAGTGTCTCTTTTGTGTTGCTATGCAATAGAGCTGGCTTTCTATTTCCCCCCATTTTAATATGAGCTAGATTTCTGGATTCATTTTAACTATGGGTTAGGAGAAGGTTGTACTCTACAGTATCATATGAATTACACAGCCATGCTACTGCTTGACTTCAGCTCAAAGGAAATATTTATTTTTCAGGTTCATTTTTATAACACTTTTGTCTTCTGAAATTCCACTGTAGCTTTTTTGCAGGTGGGTTTTCAATGTCTCACCATGGGTTAAATGTTAAACTGTAAACTGTAAATAGTAATGTATTTTATCTGAGAATACTTTAATGAATTGATGATTATACAATATACATTTAAGATATTATTCAATATAATTAACCAATTACACATTTGTAAAATTAATCCAATTTATGATCCATAGCCTGAGTTTTCCTTTTTTTTTTTGCTTTATAATCCATTTCAATTAAGAAACTCATGTAAGGTCTGACCACAGCTTCTTCCAAATAAAGTGAATAATGAGAAGAAAAGTAAATATTATATTTTACATAAAAATATTTTGTAGAAATAAATTTCCCCAAATAAACATATTTCATTTTAAAATAACTTGCTTAATTTTCTGACTTGTACATTATCAATAATATCAGACGATATTTATATCAGTATATATAATATCAGGCAGTATATTTATATTAGTATTATATATAAAAACAAGCAATCAATGCAAATTCTACTAATTTTTTAGCAATGAACTAAACTAAAATATTGATTTATCTGAACAAGTCAATATACATAATCATTAATTAGAAAAATATTGATGAACTTGAAGTTCCAAGTAATAAGAGGAACCTCAACTAAAATTATATTTTATTCTGTTTAAAGCCTTTGTCCTTATAATTGGCAACTAAGGCGCTACCTAAAAAAAAATCCACTCCTGGTATAAATTTTGGTTGAGGGGAAAAAGCAAAGAAATATGCAAAAGTAAATAGAAAAATCTTAACTTTTCTATGCCTGAAGAACAGGATTAGAAACTAATTCATGTTCTAAATGTATCAAAGAGCATCATTACAATATCTGTGAAATGAAATAACAGCCATTTGCTTATTAAGATTGCTTTTCAAAATGATGAACTACTTGAAAGCTACTTAAAATTGTTTTCCTCATGATTTCCTTTGCAGTAAATGACATACTAAGATAAATTTGATTTGCTTATTTTCAAGTTAAAACCTCATTTTACTTGTTTCTCCTCTGTTATACACACATGTACACACACACACCCTCCAGTGTTTTCTTAAAGTGATTATATGTAAGAGAATATAATCACTTCATACTGTAAGACAAAAAAAGAGGAAAGGTGTGTGTGTCTGTGTGCGTGTATGTCTGTGTAAGTGTGAGTGAGAGAGAGAGGATGTTCTATATTATAAACAGATTACCAGAACTGAGAAACATACAGTATCCCTGATACAGAAACATCTGAAAAAGCAAACGCAGTTGCTGAAAACCAGCATCACAACCTGCCTGATGATTAACATTCAGTGTGACCCGCAGTGAGTTCGCTGTGAAATTCCCAGTCATCTTCTTTCTTCTATGACCCATAGCCACAAACAACCTCACATATCAAGCCCACCCGACAAGCATTTGCCTGGAAGACGTGACAGGAACACTGGTGACCTGTCATTTCTACAGATGATATCTATTTTCCTGGAATCAATCAATCCATTTCCATTTGGGTAGGGGCTTGTCATTTAACAAGGATCTAGTATTTCTCACCCCAGGAGGGGCACTAATCCTCTTGGAGAGGATCTGTAGGAATAGACTGAGCCAGGCTGTTTAATGGATTTAATCTAATCAAATCAGGGCTTGGGTGCCTCCCTTTGTCACATCTGATGCTCCCATTCCCAAATTAAAAAAGGAATACACAAGCGCAAGCCAGCCCTCTGGGTCCCTTGGTACCTCATTATGTTGTAAAAATGACTTCATCACTCATGACAGAGAAATTAGACAGCCCCAACAGTGGCATATGGCAGCGGGAGCATCATTCTACCAGCTGCCCACCTGACTCTTCTCCTTCAAAATCATGTCCCTCCCCCCAGAGGCTGCTTCTGCACTGCAGTAGTAGGATGTGGCAGCCGCAGCGGAAGCCAGACCTAGTAAGGGCGGGAGGAGAGGAGACTGGAAGGCGAGAGAAGCCCGTGTCAGCAAACCACGTGCAAACCCTTAGGGATCCCTCCTCCCCAATACATCTATTCATCTCCTGGAAAGGGTTTTTCTTTTGTCAGAAGAAAAGAAGGCCTTTTCTGCATTGCCCCAGATACCAAACCTATAGAGCCCACAATGGGGAAATGGCTAGATGTTTGATAGGCAGCCAGATAGCTGAAATAGAGAGTCACCTCTGGCCCTAAAGGACTGGATCACTATGAACCAATTCCCTCATAGCAAAATGGTGGTATTTTGCAGCAGGCTTTATAGTCACAGTCTGAATTATTTTCTCACCAAAAGGAATTTGTAAATGCTTCTCACTGGAAGAGTTAAGAAACTCCTGCATGCTAATCAGTGTTGCAATGGCTAAGTAAGTGTAGAAGACAAAAGATGATAAACAGGTGAGAGAAAGAGAAAGAGAGAGTTTGGTGATGAGACTTAAGGATCTATTTCCAATGCTTATTATAATAAATATCTTCATTATTTTATTTTTGTGAAAGAAAATGACAGAATAGTACCAGAAACATTATTTCTCTCTAGGCTTAAAGTATGAACATATTGTATCTAACGTATCTTTGCTCCTCTTTCTGAAAATCATTCTCACAAGAAGAGTTTCCATAATCAGGCAAGCCAGAATATTTACCTAAAGTATATCAAATTCCATTTTTATAACTGCAAGTGCACATTAGGAAACATTTCTATACTCTGTACATTAGAATTTGCTAATTTTTAAGTATAAATCCTTTCTTCTTTATAGCGGTAGTACAAATTGAGGAATCTTTTTCTTCTAGACAGACGGTCTACACTATCCCAGTCATGCTCAAATCTCTACAATCTTCTAGAAGCTCAAACTGCCAAAGGGCTGGGTCAGTAGAAAAACTTCCAAATACCATGTTTTTTTTCCTCCAGAAAAATCACACTATTTGTCTAAGTCATTATCACGTATGCATTTTGCCTTTTGCAGGGAAAAGAACTGAATCACTTGGGTTATGGCTAAATCATTTGGGAGCCAGTACATGCACACACAGATATAGTATGTTTCTCCTGCCACAAAAATCTAAGAATCCCTGGGGCCTGCTAAAGGCTTCTCTCTCTAATTCATGGATTTCTGTCCTGGATTTAGGGTATGATAGATTGTAGGCGCTCATTCAGAGAATAGAGGGCTCAACTTGCTACTGAAAGTGAATATTGCAATAAACCATACATATAATATCAGGCAGAGATGTCAACTTTCAATGCAGAGAGAGGTTGAAGTCATGTATTACTGGACACCTGAGTTTTAGTCACAATCTCTTTGTGACTTTGAACAAGTCACCACCTCCCTGATTTTCTATTTCCTTTCCCAATAGATAAAATGGGAGGATCAAATGAGTTGAACCCCCGGTTCAGTTCAGTCCAGTCACTCAGTTGTGTCTGACTCTCTGCAACCCCATGGACAACAGCACGCCAGGCCTCCCTGTCCATCACCAACTCCCAGAGCTTACTCAAACTCATGTCCATTGTGTTGGTGAAGGGATCTAACCATTTCATCCTCTGTCGTCCCCTTCTCCTCCTGCCTGTAATCTTTCCCAGCATCTGGGTCTTTTCAAATGAGAGTTCCTTGCATCAGGGGGCCAAAGTATTGGAGCTTCAGCTTCAGCATCAGTCCTTCCAATGAATATTCAGGACTGATTTCCTTTAGGATGGATTGGTTAGATCTCTTTGCAGTCCAAAGGACTTTCAAGAGTCTTCTCCAACACCATAATTCAAAAGCATCAATTCTTTGGCACTCAGCTTTCTTTATAGTCCAACTCTCACGTTCATACATGACTACTGGAAAAATCATGTCGGTAAAGTGATGTCTCTGCTTTTTAATATGCTGTCTAGGTCTGTCATAGCTTTTCTTCCAAGAAGCAAGCATCTTTTAATTTCATGGCTGAAGTCACCATCTGCTGTGATTTTGGACACCCCCCCCCCCAAAATAAAGTCTCTCACAGTTTCCATTGTTTCCCTATCTAGTTGCCATGAAGCGATGGGACCAGATGCCATGATCTTAGTTTTCTGAATGTTGAGTTTTAAGCCAACTTCTTCACTCTCCTTGTTCACTTTCATCAAAAGGCTCTTTAGTTCTTCTTCACTTGCTGTTCTTTCTGTTATTAGGAGTTCACTATATGCTACAGATACATGTGATAGTCAGTTTGTTATCTGAATAAAGAACTATTTTCTCTTTAGCAAAAGTCAAGTTAGAAACCCAAGAATACCTGAAAAGATAAAATGTTCCACTAGGAACTGAACTCTCTTTGAATAAAGGATAGGGGTATGGGAAATAATCTTTAATTTTTATCAGAGAAGTCTAACCTCAAACTTATATGGATTTCTCTAAGCATATTTATAATGCCTGGCTAGAATTTAAAGATTCCATATACTGAAATTCTATAATCCCTATACTGTTGGCTAAAAGTATTTTTTGAGACAACTGTTTACAAGCCTTTACATGAGACTTATGGCACTTTCAGCAAACAATAATTTTAACTATGAATAATATATATGGGAAAATAATTTTAAAGGCAGAAATCTGATATGAGAAAAGAGCTGTTTTTATCACAAGAGAAATAATCTTTTTGCATTACAAATTCTTAAGGCAAATTTAAACACAAGTGATACTGAATGATCAGGGCCTTTTTCTTTCATTTTTTTCTGAATATAAAATGCTATTAGAAATAAGTAACAGTCAACAATTATTGAGTACCAGGCATGCTTAAGAATTTTACCCATATTCTCTTATTTAGCCATCATGATACTCCCAGCAGGTAAATAGTTTAACTAACTCCTTTTACAGAAACACAAACCGAGGCTCAGAGAGTTTATATAATATTTCACGCCATTCGGTTATTAAGTAGTACATTCAGGAGTCTGACCACAANTTACCCATATTCTCTTATTTAGCCATCATGATACTCCCAGCAGGTAAATAGTTTAACTAACTCCTTTTACAGAAACACAAACCGAGGCTCAGAGAGTTTAAATAATATTTCACGCCATTCGGTTATTAAGTAGTACATTCAGGAGTCTGACCACAACCCTATTGGCTTTAGAATCTACAGTTAAAGTATGAAACACTTTGTTGAGATGTTATTTCATTTACTCAACAAGTATCTATCATAAGCCAGTCACTCTTTGAGATGCTAGAGATATAGTGGTGTTAATACATGACAAAGCTACTTGTACTCATGGAGCTCACATATTATTGTAGAAAAGCAGTCATTTCTTAGTTATAGATCACTAAGAAAAATACTGGTATGATAGCTGGCAGTGGTGCTACATAAAAATTTAAAGCAGAGTTGGGAAGTCAGGAGCAGAATAGGGANGGAGCTCACATATTATTGTAGAAAAGCAGTCATTTCTTAGTTATAGATCACTAAGAAAAATACTGGTATGATAGCTGGCAGTGGTGCTACATAAAAATTTAAAGCAGAGTTGGGAAGTCAGGAGCAGAATAGGGAATGTTTTTAAATAGTGACCAGAATAGGGAATGTTTTTAAATAGTACTTAAGTAATATTTCCACCTAGACAGAGGCAAGAATAGTCTCTGAATACAACATCATCCACTAAAAACTTAATGTTGACCAAACTTCCTTTGATAAATCTGACCTTCTTTGGTTATGCCTCTGCAAAAGTTTTGTTGTTTCTTCCATTAAGTCATTGACCAGGCTCCTCATCACTCTCTAAATGCAAGATAAAGATAGTTTTCAGTAATTTCACATTTGTAAGTAACTGAGCCCTACAGTCTTATTGTTTAAAGACAAAATTAATTTGCTCCCAATACTTTTTAATCAGTGTATTAAATATGTTCTCATCTTAAAACATTACAGATTCTGTAAGAAATCTTCCTTTGATTCCCCACTTTAAAACCCTCTATAGAGGGAGTTGACCAAATTCTCCTATCCAGGGTGTGCAATAGCCCTTTAAGGCAAGGTAAAGAAAATAATGATCCAGGAGCTTTCCTGGAGACCCAGTTTCCTTCCCCCCACAACTCCCCTACCTCCTCTTCTCAATGAGCAGAAAAGCAAGAATTCTGAGAATTGGACCAGAAAAAGAACCAAGAAATCTGTATTCTCACCAAGAGTGGGGCTGTTTTTGCTTAATTCATAAAATGGAGAAGCCAAATCATTGCTGTTTGTTTTTCATTGAGAAATCTGCCAGAAGGTGTAACCAGAAGCCCTTCTCTCTAGGGGGGGCTGTCTCCATAGGCGTCAGTTCTTCTTCTCCAGTTCCACCCACAACAGTGATGGCAAACACTTCCAAAGAGAGCTTTTTTTACACCAAGAGGGAACGGACTCTGTCCCCAGCATCCCACTCAAGGGAAAGCTTGTTCTATTATTAAATGATCTGTAGGGAAGGCGAATGGGTGCACAATGCTTGTAGGTGGAAAATTGGTCTTGCTATGTTGTTTTTGCTGTTTTGAAAATGGAAACACACATCTTTCAAGCCAATTCTAAAAATTTCTAAAACTTCATGTTAAAAAAAGTCTTCTAAGATAAAATTATATGTAGCATGTACAGGACTAATTGGACATTTACCAACCAGTCAATGAAAGTGTCTCTGGGTGATTAAGTTATGTATAATTTTTATTGTCCTTTCTTTTTAGTATACTTTTCCTATTTGATATGTAACACTTTTATAATCAGAAAAGGAAATGTTATGCATTTTTAAACCTGTTTTCACAAGGCTTCCAGGGTATACTTCTCCTTGTATGCTTTTAATAATATTTTTTAAATATTAAAAATAAAGCAGATAATCAAAATCTCCAAAAGTGAGCAGGGTCACTTTCTTATCTGTTCACAATATTTTACAATAAAATTTGACTTTGTTTTCTCTGCCTTGGACAACACAAAACATTGTATATGANTGCTTTTGAACTGTGGTTTTGGAGAAGACTCTTGAGAGTCCCTTGGACTGCAAGGGGATCCAACCAGTCCATTCTGAAGGAGATCAACCCTGGGATTTCTTTGGAAGGAATGATGCTGAAGCTGAAACTCCAGTACTTTGGCCACCTCATGCGAAGAGTTGACTCATTGGAAAAGACTCTGATGCTGGGAGGGATTGGGGGCAGGAGGAGAAGGGGACGACAGAGGATAAGATGGCTGGATGGCATCACGGACTTGATGGACATGAGTTTGAGTGAACTCCAAGAGATGGTAATGAACAGGGAAACGTGGTGTGCTGCGATTCATGGGGTCGCAAAGAGTCGGACACGACTGAGCGACTGAACTGAACTGAACATCATTTTTTAATGTTGAAGAGAGGTAAATGTTTATGTTACTCATCCTTCTACTTCACTGTAGCATTTTAGTTCCTTTAAAAGACAAGACATACACACTGTAAATTTATCTCTTCAAGTTTGTTTTCATCTCTAAGGAGCTATTGATCAGCTCAGGTTTACCAGTAGGCTCCCCCAGGTATGTCCATGTTATCTGAAGCTGTGAAAGTACTGTTTTCTTTCATTTTTGCTCGACAGAGCTGGTCCTGCTAGTCAAGCTCTTTGGGGCTATAAGGACAATGCACCCTCCTGCAAAGAGTAATAGTAACTGTAAAGCGAAAATTGGTTTAGCGCACCCATGGAAACAAGAAGTAGAAGGATAGTTTTCCATCCCTTGTCACCTTGGGTTTTCCTTCTTCTCATCCTGAGGTCTGCAGTATATTTTAGATTCTTCCAAGATAATATCTCAGAGTTGCTAGGGAAATAAACTTGAGCTCAAGTGGCCGGACTTTTCTTTGTTTACCTTGCACTTGAGCTTTCCCCAGAACTAGTCAGATCAGATGATCTCAGTGTCAAATATTTCCAGAGACTTCCCTGGTGGCTCATGGTTAAGACTCTGCTACCAACGTAGGGGATGTGGGTTTGATCCTTGGTCAGGGAAGTAAGGTTCCACATGCCACGTGGTGTGAACAAAAGATAAAAGCAAACAAACAGAAACTTCTATTGGCTGGTTGATGCCAGCCACCTACCTACAAAGTGGCAGATATCCACCAGTTCTTATCCAAGTCTAATCAACTTAGCCAGAGAACGCATGTAACTGATTTTATTTCCCAGGCCAAGGATTCTGTGTTAAGTCAGAACCACTGAGACAGGACAAAGGATTTAGGGCCATTTGTTTTTTCTTTTCTCAGTGACCCATTTTGAATGGTTTTTTATTGAACCATTGTTTATTGAATTTGTTACAATATTGCTTCTGTTTTATGTTTCAGTTTTTTGGCCACAAAGATTGTGGGATGTGAGTCCCCACCTAAGGATCAAACCCAAGCCTCCTGTGTTGGAAAGCAAAGTCATAACCACCGGACTGCCAGGGAGGTCCCTAGGGCAATTCGTTCTTCGAAGAGGGTTGTGTTTCGCAGGCACACCCGACTTCTCAAGTTCTTCCACTGCACGTCCACGCTCCCTGCGTCCCACGTGACCACCCGCACCACTCAAGTCCAGCTGCTACTTAACATCCCCTAAGCCTAGACTACAGAAGTGATTTCTATGATTGCAAAGTTTGCTCTTGCTATACATTTTGAAAAGAGGGTCATCAAAGGATCTACCGGTTAGAGTGCCCCTCTGAAGTCCAGCAGAGACCGTTTCAAATGGCCTTGTGATATACCAGATGAAAGAGCGGACAGAAGTGCAAATTATTGGCATTAAATGGGAAAGAAGAACATCAGAAGGCCAACTGTAGTTTGGGGAGAAATTAAAACCAAGAACAAAGGAAAGGGAGTTAAATTCAGGTCTATTCCTTAAAAGGATGGGATCTGATTTTGATCTTGAGAAAAAAAAAGTTTTCGAGGAAAGGCTGTCTCCAGCACGATCCATCTCGTAACGTTCTATAACGTCTTTCATCTATTGAGTGATTTGGAGGGAAGAGGGAGTTGATGGTAATGAAGCAATCATTAGACTTAATATTTAAAAATAACAAGCTTGTTTATATAAAGTAACGGCAGTCCCACAAACCCGTCACAAACATCTAGGTCAGTGCAAAGAGCAAGAAATATAATTTGCAGAAGTATAATAAAGCAGCAGAAACAAATTTATCATTATTATTCTAATATTACTCTTTTGCTTTTTATCTTTCTTGTAATGATATAATGTTTCATTGCAGGTAGAAAATATAAATTGTGTAGGGGTCAGGAGTAGTGCTGTCATAATGGAATTCTTTCAAGAATTACTCTGCGACTCTCCCTGCTTTCCTCCTCTTTTCAGTCTCTCTGGGAAATTTCAGGAGGATCCCTGGCTGTCAGACGGACAGTTACACATAGTGGAGAGACAGTTTAGGCTGCAGCTGGGTTTGCAAGGACATTATAGTCAAAGTTGTTGTTAATAAAACTCGAAACCATTTCCCCAAAAGCTTCTATGTCTTGGGACAGGCTGTTTGGGAGACTCTCGATGTGTAGGTTTGATGCCTGCTACCTAGGGAGAGTGATGTCTTCATCTCTAAGTAGGTTCAGCGCTGCTCAGAAGAAACTAACTGAGAAGGGAGCACTGGATTGAGAGAAAAGGCCCTAAGTGGACCCCAGTTTTACTTGACCGGTTATGTGTCTCTGGAGAATTCACTCAACTTTTACGAGCCTCAGCTTCTTCCCCACCACACACACACACACACACAAAACAAGGGTAGGTTAGGTGACTTGTGGTCTTTACCAGTTTCGTATTTTTATAGCCAAGTATTGGGCTGACCTTTTCATACTGCTCACGGGGTTCTCACGGCAAGAACACCAGGGTGGCTTGCCATTCCCTCCTCCAGATGGCCGTGGATGAGATGATTAGATAGCATCACCACCTCAATGGACATGAATGCGAGCAAACTCCAGGAGATAGTGAAGGACAGGGGAGCCAGGCATGCTGCAGTTCATGGAAGTCATAAAGAGTCAGCCACGACTTAGTGACTGAACAAAAATGACGATTGGGTTGGCCCAACATTTTGTTTGGGTTTTTCTGCATAACACCCCAGCATAGCAGGTGGGGGCAGCCACGCTAAGTCACTTCAGTTGTGTCCAACTCTTTGTGACTCTGTGGACTGTTGCCCACCAGGCTCCTCTGTCCATGGGATTCTCCAGGCAAGAATACTGGATTTTGTTGCTATGGCCTCCTCCAGGGGATCTTCTCAACCCAGGGATCAAACCTGCATCTCTTATGTTGCCTACACTGGCAGCCAGGTTCTTTCCCACTACACCACCAAAAACCCCAAACAAACTTTCTGGCCAAGCCAATATTTTTCCAATACCCACGTGAACCCTTTCAAGTCTAACGTCCAAAATGCAGTTTTCCGTGAGTATTTCTAAAGGGAAAAGTTCACTGGCTGCTTGGTTTTCCAGTGGATTTATTTCCCGGTCACTGATCATTGCTGTACTTGTAGCTTCCCTGCAGATCTGGTGTAAGGGCCGGTGAATGATAATCCCGTGTTAGCTGCTACAGTCCCACAGGTGCTGAGGAAGAGGCTGATAACCAACCTGGAAGCTTAACCAAGCCAAGCTCTTCCTGCCAAGCATCTTGGCATGCGAGGATCGGAATGCCTGGGTCCATCGCACGTGGCAAATTTAATGTTTCACCTTACCCTCCTTGTAAGGCGAAACATTAAAGGAAATAATAATCTGAAAACAGATAAGCACACCTTAGTCATGCAAACTATCCTCGTTATCCAGCTTAAAAACAACAACAACAACACACGATCCTAGTAGAACCAAATCAAAACGACAGCTTCTCTCAGGCCAGCACTGTGAAAAATGAAAGGCGCTTTAGATGTTCCTCAACGCAATGCTTATACTTTGGAGATGAGGAAATGGAGGCTCAGATAGGATAGAATGTTGTGGCCAAGAGCCTGCAGCTGGTTGGAGGCATGCCAAGAGCCGATTTCAGATTCTCTGATTCCCAGGCTCTGGGGTTCTCTGTCCCCGTCTCCATGTCACTCAGCCCAGATCGCACCATATGCCTGTGAGTTGTACGTATTCCCAAGTGACCTTAGTTCCTCTCGCCGTCTGTCCTGGTTCCTCACTTCCAGAGAGAAGGAAGGATTTCCTTCCTCATCCCCACTTTCACTACCACATCTTCAGGGCAGTCAGCCCTCACCCTGTAGGTGCCTCCCTCACTGGAGGACCTCTGTTCCTGCTCTCTGGAAATCCCATTTCTTTCCGTCTTTTTTTTTTTTTTTTAACCCCACCCTGTGGCTTAACAGCATCCTTGCTTTCAACCCAATGCATCCAAGTTCAACATAAAGCACAAGCGCTGAAGAGCCAGTTAGGGAGTTGTTTCCTCACCATACGTTATTTTCTGTTTTCAGGCATCTCAAGCTTCGGATGCCAGCCCAGTGAAACAAATGTCAGAGCCATCAGTGGAGGCCTGAAGGCCAGAGGCCGTCCCCTGGGCCGAGGCGGTAAAGCCTTTGGTCTCGCTGGGGCCCGGCCCCACCCTGTAAATGTCTCCCTGCTCTGGAGAGGGCAGAGGTGGGCATGGGAGGAGACCAGCCCACAGCCTGAGCTGCAGCACCAGCCGCCTCCCCCGACAGTCCATGCACAAGAGGAAAATGAAGGCTGTTTCACCTTTCTTTTCCATGGACAAGGGGCAGAGATTTTAATTAAAATGAGTTCTGGAAAGTCACTCTCATTTTCTGAGAGAGAGGAAATGTGGCCCTGTTTTTCCTTTCTCTTAGAAAGATGAAGCAGCGAGCACTTGGTACATACACTAGAGAAGAAGAAGTCAATAGACCACAACACGACGAAGATAAATGGATGATCAATATCGATCCCAACAGAACAAGACCGTTTCAACCTCCGCCCCCAAAACACACTTTCAGGAGTTTCTGACAAATCAGTATGCAGGCGTTTCTTAAATACTTATTGAATGGCACTGCGCTGGTAGTTTTTGTGCTAACCGAATTCCCTAATCGAGGTGGATTTATGAGTAGAAAAAAAAAAATGGGGTGCTGTCTAAGCAGGAAGAGAAAGCAAGCGGCCCCGTATTCCATGCATGCTCTGACACAGTGTTTCCGAAGGCCAGGTCACCCACCTGTTGGCTATTTTAGGAAGGGGGACTCTGGCGGCAGCTGGGGCTCTGCCATAAATAACTTGCACCCCGATGTTCTAGCACTGAGCCCTGCTTGTCACATCTTTCTAAGAGACCTGGATTTTGGAGATGCCTCAGGTGACCACTCCCTCTGGAGGCCCAGAAAATGACAGAGGCTGCTGAGTGGTCGCCATCACTTTCTTCCTATCAGCCCTTGCCCCTTGCAAGCTGGCTCTTGGCTTCCAAGGACTTTCTGCTGTTGGAAGGCCGGCAGAACAGCAGCTTCCTGAGAATAATCACTGTGACCGTTGAGGCTATTGGTGAACATCGAGTTTTATAGCACCTTCATTAAATGATTAAACACATCCACATTTCAAAAATCTTCCGACAGCTCTTCATGACCATTCGTTTTAACCTCAAAAATCCTAATCCCAATATCTGAAGCTCCACCAAATTTCCCAGCCTCGCCCTGGGTCACGCTCTCTGCCTCCTGCAGCTGCGTTGGCTCCTCCTGATGGTATCAGTATCTGACTCTTGGTCCACCGACCAATGGCTTTTCCTACTACTGACGCGAGCTCAGCAACACCTTCCTTCCCCAAAGGCCTCCCTGTCTTGCATACTTAACCTGGAGGGGCTTTACACACCCATATGTTAGGTGTGTGTATGTATGTGTGTGTTTTCTATGCCATGGCCATTTGTAGGTAGGCTCACCTGCCCAGAGCTAAAGAAAATTCATCATTCAAAACCATGATTTGAATGAATGGGCCCTGTCATTCAAACAGCAACGCAAAGGAACACCCATATCCAAGTGAGAGCTTCACTTGCTGCCCTAAGGGTTCTTCCAAAAGTGAGCAAAGTGAGGTTTTTTCAGAAGAAGGCTCGTGTCTTTTATTTATCTCTTTTTTTGAGATATAATCAACATATTACATTAATTTCAGGTATCTAACATAATGATTTGATATTTGTATATATTCAGAACCGAGGAGGGAGATGTATTCTAGAACTATCACCACAAGTCCAATGAGCATCCACCTCTATACACAGATGTGAATCATTTTCTTGTGATGAGAACTTTGAAGATCCACTATCTTAGCAACTTTAAAACATACAATAGAGTATTAATAACCAAGTCACCATGCTGTACATTTCATCCCCACGACTGACTTACATTATAACTAGAAGATTGCACCTTTGATCACAGTCAACCGTTTTATCCATCCCAATGCACACCCCTCTGTTCTCCATATCTGAGTTCATTTTTTTGTTTGCATGATTTATTTTTTTTTAGACTCCACATATAAGTGAGATCATACAGTATTTGTCTCTCTCAGGCTGATTTATTTCACTTAGTGTAATGCCCTCTATGTTGTTCATTCTCAGAGCTGGAAAATTTTGTTGCTAGAACCATTTTCAGAAAAAAAAAAAAAAAGTGTGTCAGTGTACAATAGTTTGGAGGCTTTGATTGGCATTGCTTTTCCCAACATGGACATCTGCAGATAAGAAAACCAAACCACCAAGAGAATACCTTTATATATAAGCTCAGGCACCACTTATACCCCACTTCCGTGAATAAGATTTAATCACCAGATACCAAATCTTCAGTAAGATTCATATCATCTTTAAATTACCTGTAACTCTGGTACAGAGTCTTGTCCTTAAGAAGGTACTTCATAAATGTTTATCGAAGTGGTCATGGAGGATTTAGCTCACAGGAAATTTAAGTGGTTATCAACAAGCATAGCAGACCTGAGTGGGAACCCTTACTTGTTATTTGATTTCCCAATAGGAAAAACAAATTCAACCTCATCTTGGCTTTCTTCTCCCATAGATTTCAAGAAGATCTTAATGGGTTTGGAGTTTCAGGGTCAGCCTTTTTTGAAATTGTTTTTCTTCTACACTAAGCACACATTTACAGCTTTACGAGATACTAAGTATTCATACAACCATTCTACCTGAATTTATAAGAAGAGAGCTACAATCATGGAAGGGTTTTTCCTGTTAACGAAGTGCAAGGGAGAACTTTCTAATAACCGTCTGGTTAACCGAGACTCAGTGAAACAGAGTAACTGTGCCATTGGCTCCTGACATTGTAGAAAGGTGCATACTTCTGAACTGAGATCCTACATCCTTTCTTTCTAGGAGTAACAACTACGTTCCCAAACTGGCTTTAAGTAGTATTTAACAGTGACAGCCATTACTTTTAGGCAGAATTTTTGATGTTGTTTGGCTTTCATTTAGTTCAAATTAAGTGTATCTCTTCTCCCTTCAAATAGAAGGAGAAATGGGGGAAGTAGTGACAGATTTCCTCTTCTTGGGCTCCAAAATCACTGTGGATGGTGACTGCAGCCATGGAATCAGAAGACGATTGCTTCTTGGCAGGAAAATAATGACAAGCCTAGACAGTGTGCTATGGTCTTCCCGGCAACATTAGTCTTGCATAGAGGCAAGGCTGTGCCTTCCTGTGGTCACATACGGCTGTAAGAGCTGGACCATAAGGAAGGCAGAATGCCAAAGAATTGATGCCTTTGAACTGTGGTGCTGGAGAAGGCTCCTGAAAGTGCCTTGGATGGCCAGGAGAAAAAACCACTCAATCTTAAGGGCGATCAACCCTGAATATTCACTGGAAGGACTGATGCCGAAGCTAAAGCTCCAGTATTTTGGTCATCTGATGTGAACAGATGACTCAGAAAAGTCCCTGCTGCTGGGAATGATTGAAGGCAGAAGAAGAAGAGGGCGTCGGAGGATGAGATGACTGGGCGGCACCACCAATGCAATGAACATGAACTTGGGCAATCTCTGGGAGGTGATGAGGGACAGGGAGGCCTGGCATGCTGCAGTCCATGGTGTTGCAAAGAGCTGGACATGACTGGGCAACTGAAAAACAACGAATTCCTTGAGCAGGGGCTTCTCAGGTGGCGCTAGTGGTAAAGAACCTACCTGCCAATGCGGGAGACATAAGAGACACGGGTTTGATTCCTGGGTCGGGAGGATCCCCCGGAGGAGGGCATGGCAACCCACTCCAGGGTTCTTGCCTGGAGAATCCCAGGGACAGAGGAGGTTGGTGAGCCACAGTCCATAGGATCGCATAGTCAGACATGACTAAAATGATTCAGCACGCATGCACACACTTTTTGAGTGGAAGATGAAAATCTGTGGATGAGTAAGAGCGATTAGTGTCAGTTTAGTTTGAGCATTTACGAGGCAATCAGCTAAGAATCCCATGAAAATTTATGTCGTTAAACTAGGAGTATCATATCCCCTGTTTTTGTTTTCCCAATGACTCTTCCAGACACAGACACTTATGTTAATGGGCTTCTTATTAATACACGCCACTTGTAGAACAGGCCGGTTCCCATGGAATGTTGGGTTTTCAGCAACGAAAGGAGGTAGAATGTGAACTGCCATCGAGCACCAATCTAACAGATCTGAATGGCTGCAATAAGAGTCGCACAGTACAGACCCTCCAAGTACGGAGGAGGCACCGGTGACGTCTCCTGCCACCTGCAGAGACCGCCAAGGGATTTTCCCCTCGTGGCAGCTACCCATGAGCCTCCCAGAGTAAAGGGCCTTGTGCTTCTGCGTACCTGGACAGCAGAGATCACCAGCAGGACCAGAGCAAGAGGGACTCAACACAGGCTAATGAGAACGTCAGTTTACAGAAATACCCACATCACCAGCTCCCACTCCTGCACCACCAACTCAGCTGATCTGCGCACGGAGTGTATCTCGTCCAGGACTGTGCTTCAGTACCCGGTTCAGCGTCTGCCCAGAGAGGCTTTCAGTAAACAGATTTCAACTGGGTGACTTGCAGGAGCTGCTGGGTAGGAGTAAAGAAACAGCGGTATCTTATTTCCACAACTGCGAAAGTTCACAGCTGCCAGGCCCTTGAGCTCCAAGGTCAGCCCTGGAAGGGCAGCTGGTGGGGGCCCGCAGCCTTCACCCTGGCTTATACTTAATCTTTGGCCATTCCACTTAAGCTCATCCCTGATTGGAGCGCCTTCTAAAATCTTCCACAGAATCCAGGGTGCTTAGAACTGCCCACTGCTTTCTGCTGAAGCTGGCGTTCCTTGGCTAACACTGCTGTGATTGGATTGGATTGATGTCTACGCCTAATGTGATAACATGGTTAAACGTCGGCTCACGATTTCTTTTCTTCTTCACATTTTTCAGTAGCCTCTTGGGAGTTCACCATTTTACGACTTTGTAAAATCCAGCTGATTTTCCTCTTTTACTAGTGATGAATAGGGGAAACTTTCTCATTCATGTCCCTCCAACCAGAGCTGTTCTTGTTCAGTCACTCAGTCTTGTCCAACTCTTTGAGACCCCATGGACTCAGGCAGCACATCAGGCTTCCCTGTAAATACTCCTTTTGAGTTGCGTATTAAACTTATATTTGTGTGGATCCAGAAAAAAATTTTTTTAAGTTAAAATATGTCTTTAATATTACATAAAAGTATATATATGAGGAATTTATATAAGAAACCCTGGAATGTTACCAAATGATCTTTCTATATCTCTAGAAATGATTGTATAATTATTCTTGCTTATTGTATAAATATAGTTAGTTATATTGATTGAATTTTAAACATTAAGTCAAACGCATAATCAAAACAAAACAAAACAAAATACTATGAAGCATCTGGTTAAGTCAGAGAACTGTTCAGTATGTCTATACACACTAGAATAGTTGGTGAGCTTTGGCCGGTCAGTTTGCATCTCAGTAACTGTTCCTTACAAACATGCACGTGTTTGTGCTTCAGTCATTCGGTCGTGTCCGACTCTGCGATCCCATGGACTGTAGCCCACCAGGCTCCTCTATCCGTAGGATTGTCCCGGCAAGATTATTGGAGTGGGTTGCCATGCTCTCCTCCAGTGGATCTTCCCGACCCAGGACCTGAACCCGTGTCTCTCACGTCTCCTGCATCGGCAGGCAGGTTCCTTACCACCAGCACCATTCGGTGACTACAAAGGTGACTAAGCGTTTAAGCACTCTTTTGGTTAGTGTACTAAAACTATCCTCTCGCCACCTGGGAGCTCTGCCCTGAAGACAAGCCACCGTTCTGCGTCCCAGTCCATCGGGGCTCTATGAAGACAGAACACTTCTGACTTGATTAGTGGGAACACGGCTCGATGTTCAAGAAATACCTGTACAATCAGTCAATGGATGCTGGAGGTGCTCAAGATGCTGGACAAATCTTCCGTATTCCACACAGAGCGTGTTCTACCCAACTAAGTTTGTTATGGATACTGCAGGAAGGAAAATAATGTCAGCTCCAAAAATTTTTTTTTCCTTCGGAATAAGGAGAAACATTTTTTTTTTTGTAGTGTAAACAGGCAAATACAGACATCAAACACAATTAAACAAAATTTAATAGTTTCTAATTGAGTTCAATCAAATTGTTTCTCACTTTAAAAACTGGAAAACACGTCTTTCTCACTTGGCAGACACTTTTAACACTTCAGAAGAAGTGACTGCCTTGACAGAACCTGGGAGAAACGCATATGGAAATGAAATAAGCGAACACCGTGACATCAAACTGACTTAAAGCCTGTTCTTCCGCACACTGGGGTGATTTACTGTTCTACTGGCCAAGAGTGTGCGTTCAGCAAATATCAGAGCTGCTTGTGTCGCAGGCTTCATTTTCCCCCAGGCTGACCTTGGATTAACCCTTCACCTTTCACTCTACGGCTAATTAAATCCAGTGACATTTCCGTGAGACACTTTCTGCTGAAATATTTAGTGAGGGTCTTAAATTCCTTCATACTTGTCCCAGCCCCTATGCCTTCCTCCCCATCATACATCTGCTTCAGGGTCACAATATTTTGTCAAAAAAAAAACCTGTAGAACTACCATGGTAACCTCATAAACCTGTCCCTCACCCAACTCTTCAAGGAGTTTATAAGAATCCAGCTGTAAAAGTTGGCCAGCGGCTCTGTGAGCTGGTTGTTTTATGTGTGGTAGTTAACCTTTTCTCCCTCTTTCTTTCTTCACCGCTCCCACTCCAAAACCACTCGTTTAAAAATATTTACAAAGTAATTTAACATTTATTTAGCCATCAAAGAGGAAATTGAAGTTGAGCTCAAGTGGACTTTTCTTACTACCATACTGCTTTCTAAGGTTGAAACTGTCACTTTTCCCCCCCTTTTTACCATCTAGGTAAACTCAGCTGAAATCAAGAGGTCTTTTTTCATCCTGCTCTCATTTCCTCTTCACTTCCCCGAGTTCCTTTAGAATTCAGCGAGAGCCCCATATATAGGAAAAATTCAGAGGCGTTGATGGGAAAGGGAACGGGCCTGGGAAGAACAAATCATTCCAGCACACTTAATCTCCATTTTACTGAAACCCACTTAACTCCACTTGAAATGGGGTGAAGTCATTCCTTTTATTTTTTTCTTCAAAGTTAAGTTACCTAAGCAGTGGTCCCCAACTTTTTTGGCACCACGGACCAGTTTTGTGGAAGATAATTTTTTCCATGGACCAAGGAGACGGGGGCATGGTTGCGGTATGATTCAAGCATATTACAGGCATTGTGCACTTTATTTATATTTTGATTTCATCATCTTCACTTTAGATGATCAGACATTAGATCCCACAGGTTGAGGACCCCTATCCTAAGGTATCTGTTTCTCCATGATTTCTAACATGCCCCTGCCCCTGCCCCCACTAGTTTGGGCACTCATGGGGAAATCCCATCCATCCTCAAGTTTTAGATAAGGTTGAATGAGGTTACGTCACTCACAGTGCACAGAATTGACCCATGGAACTCTACATTTTCCAGAGAAAGGAAGACTTTTAAGTGTGTATGTTTTCTTAAATACAAAAACCCCCAAATCCAAGAAACAGCTACTCAAAGTTTGCTGGAACTCTCTTGTGTTAGAGTCTTTGAAAGAATATAAATATATAAATATAGGAATGGTAATTATATGACATTTGACAAGTTAGATGCCTTTGAGCAAAATTCAGTTGGAGGTTTTGATCAAATTATCACTTAGGCTAATTCAGCTCAGAACAAACACAGACTGTGTGTAATTAAATAGTTCCTGGTGAAAGAAGCTTGGATGGTTGGAACTGCATATTTAAGTCGAAAGTAGAGTTAGGCTGCCTTTGGGCAAACATACAGAGGGTCTGTGCAGAGGGTGGCCAGCTAATGTGTGTGTGTGTTAGTAGATTGAACAGATGATCCAACGTAGATGGTTCTGAGGAGAAGGAAATGGCAACCCACTCCAGTGTTCTTGGCTGGAGAATCCTAGGGATGGGGGAGCCTGGTGGGCTCCCATCTATGGGGTCACACAGAGTCGGACACGACTGACGCGACTTAGCAGCAGCAGCAGCAGCAGATGGTTCTGAGTAGAATGAACAGTCACACATCACTAGTGAGGTCCATGGGACCTTCCCATCTTATCATCTCTTGCTTTCTCTCTGCTTTAGAAGCACAACGCTCAATACCTAATATAGATGCTCAATGTATGAGCTCTTTGCCAATGACTTGATTTTACCTCTTTCATTTATAGTTAATAATAATTAGCAACATATTATCTCAAGAACTGTGTAACTACATCTAAAATGTGAAGAGCTGTAGTATCTTGAAACTGGTCACCACACCTAGCAAAGTAACAACTCAGCTCAGACTAAAAAAAATTCCCCTCTTTCACACTGGGGGTGTGTGGTAATAACATCAGAGTCCTTAACCATAAAATGACAGAGTCACAGAATGCTCGCAACGGAGATGGTTATCAGTCAATATTTAAAAGGTTTTTTCATGCACTCTGCAACTTGGAATTCCCCATTCTCCCACCACCTCGATGTCAAGAGGAGCTACACTTGTGGGTCAGCTCTGTAAAGGGCCACACAAGTAAATCTGAGATTACCCTGGAAACTCCCTCCCATGGGTGTGGTGGTACAGTGGAATGACAGGTGATTTTAGGGGGTAAACGTCTTTCAATATAACAAACATTCTGAACAGGACCAAAAAATAGCACTTAAAAAAAAAAAGGCAAAAATAGCACTAACACTGTGTTTTTCTTAAGGCTTCTTCTATTTCAAGCAGGTCAACACTTCTCATTTATTGATTAAAAAAATGAAGAATTTCCTCTGTATTAGTGGGATCCCATGTGGGTGCTTGAGCTCATGAAGAGAGGACAGAGTGAGAAAGGAAGAAATTAAGGTCCAGGAACTCCAACATTTAAATGTTGGAGCATGAAAGATAAAGTTGAAAATGGTCTCCCAGAAGCGGTCAGAAGAGTAGGAGAAAACTTAGGAGCACATGGTGGGTCTAGAAACCGAGAGAAGAAAGGATTTCAAGAAGGTTAGAGTGGACAATACTCCTGAATTCTATGTAAGGTCAAATAAAATAAGCAAAAGAAAAAAATTATTTAGTATATTATGGACTGAGTTCCAATCCCAAAGAAAGGCAGTGCCAAAGAATGCTCAAACTACTGCAGAATTGCACTCATCTCACATGCTAGTAAAGCAATGCTCAAAATTCTCCAAGCCAGGCTTCAGCAATACATGAACCGTGAATTTCCAGATGTCCAAGCTGGTTTTAGAAAAGACAGAGGAANCCAGTTGAATTTGGCTTTCTATGGAGTAGGGAAAAAAGAAACAGGTGGAGGGAGATCGTTTAGTCAGGGCTTTGGGCTGGAAATTCACGATCAGTAGTTCTCTGCCGAACGGCCCTCACCGTCCGAGGTACTCCCTGACTTCTGGTCGTGGGAATGGCTTAATGTTCGCTTCCTAACAAAATTAAATCTATACCTTCTTACAGAGAAGAAACGCCTCTTTTCACTGAAAAACAGTGCTCGTTTGAAATGGATTCATAGCGAAGCTGGGCGCCTTGACTTTGCTCCCCGTCGACTGCCTGGCAGGTGGGATCGTCTCTGTGATTGACGAGCCGGCAGGGCTTGAGTTTGGGAAATGAGGACTCTCCTCGAGGAGATTCTGTTCGCTGGCGGGGGACAGAGACACCCGACGGGGGTCCATGTGGCCCAGGCCGACCTGTTCGGCTGCAGCGGTGGAATCGCTGGGAGAATGGAACCCAACTGGGAAAAAGCTGGGGAAGAGGGGCTGGGGAGCTTGGGATGGAACGCGCGGAAGTCGGAGGACCTAGTGGGAAGGATGGTGGTCCCTGAAAAGTGGGGATGGGTCTGGGCCAGAAAGATTTGAAAAAGCCCAGGGAAACCGGGGGAGTCAGTGGAGACGGAGGTAGGACTCTGGGGTAGTCTGACGGGCAGGAGAGGGGTGTGTCTGAAGGTGCGGGCCTAACTCCGCCCCCGCCAGCGTGGCTTGCCATCCCAGGCGAACCTCACAGTAAACTGGGGTTAACTATCCGCCCAGGAAAGGTGAAAGAGCCCTTCCTTATTCGGCGTGGGAAACTGGAGACCTTCTTTCTGCCCCTTTGAATAAAATTCTGAAACCAAACGCCCTTCTCAGGATCTCCAAGAATAACCCAGGGCTCATCAGCGCTCACAGTTTTCCATCCACAGCCCATCCCGAATTTATCATCCCAGCCCCCAACCCTTGCTCTGCCAGACTTAAATTCTCTCAGGTCTCTGTACAGGAAGTCTCCGGACCCGCGAGTTTCTGTGACCTTGACTTTGACTCCCCGCCGCCCTCTCTAGGCACCACTCAACGCACTTTGTATGATTACGGGCGGGCGGGACTGGATTCCCGGTGACCCTGAGCCTGTCAGGCTCCTCTTTGTCCGCCAGTCAGGGCGGCTCCTAAAGACCTCTCGGCTAAAACTGCCGATAGGTGTGCACAGTTGCTTTGATTTGGTTTTCGGTTTTGTTTCACTGTGATGATTCAGAATGTTGGGCGAGAATTGCAGGGAGTTGGGGGAAATAATAACTGATCTGCTGCTCTATTCCTCCGGGTAAAAGAAAACTAGTTCGATTTAGATTTTTACGGACGGTATTGAGGATCAACTCCTTGTATGAAATCTCTATCCTCAAAAAGCTATTGAGCTTTTTCCACTTTACTATGTTCCACTTTCCTGGGGAGAAAAAGAAGGCCCAGAGAACAGAAGCGGCGTGCTCCAACGTGAACAGGGATCGATAACATTGCCGCGGCCACATCTAGAAGGGCTAGGGCTAGAGGGGCCTTGAAGGGGCAACCACGCCCTCCGCATCCGGCGCGGAGAGCGAGGCTCAAACAGGTGAAGTGGGTCTGCGACACCACCAGGCCAGCCGTCGCGTACCTCCTTGATCACCTTGCCCCCGCGGTGGATGGTGCTGTTGTTGACCATGTCCACGATGGCCACGCCCAGGTTGCAGCGGATGCCGAAGGAGATGCAGAAGCCTAGGCCGCTCATGATGGCGATGATGTAGCGACGCGGCAGGCCAAAGCACGTGCAGTCGCACAGCGGCGCCTTCTTCTCAGGCACCTCCAGGGGCTTCCCATCCTCCGTCAGCTCGATGGTCTCCCCGGCGTCCTGCTTCTTCTCCAGCACCCTGCGCGGCACAGCGTGGGGAGGCAAGGACGCGGGGGGTTAGGCACCCCGCCTGCGCCGGGACCGTTCCCAGTTCCCGGAACCGTCAGAGCTGGGGGAGGGGGACACTGACCGCCTTCCCCAACCTCAGGAGTTAGGGAGCTGGGGCCACACCAGACTTCAGGGACTCCCTGGCTCCCTCCCTACGGCCGCATCTCTTCAACTTTCAATATTTTATCTTCTCTGGCAGCGAATCCCCTTTCCCTCGGGGATTCACCCCACAGTGCCTTGATCCACATCCATCGCCTGGGCCTGACTTTCCTGTGGGGTCTGCAGTTTGGAAAAGAAGGGTGGCCCGAACGGCGCCTTCTCAGCACCTGTGTAGACGCCTCCCAACCGCAGCGCTCTACCCGAGTCGCTTTCACGCAGCCTCCAGTCTCCCGAGGGCTGCTCCGCGGCGGCGGGCCCAGGCACACTCCTGCACCCGCGTTCCCCTTCCTTTCCGGCTAAGTTAACCTCCCCGCCCCCGGACGGAGCAAGCCGGGATACCGTCCCCGGCTGAGCCCGGGAGCCCCCGGGGACCAAGGCCTGTCCCTTCCAGTGCCCACGCGGAGGTCTGCGAACGCTCAGTGAGTGTCACGCCCTCTCCCTTCCCGTTCCTCTAACCCCAGGACGCCAGTTCAGCGTTCACTCTCCTGTGACACAGCTTACTCTTTTCCCTCTTTTTACTCGAGTTTGGAACAAAGGCCTCCGCTGCATATGGCCGACACCAAAGCTTCCTACTGCCAGAACATGAATAATTAATTATTCACAATCTTGCGTCATTACTATCTCAGTTACAAACACCGAAAAATATCCTGGACCAATTTCCAAAGACAATGCGACTCCCAGATACAAGAATGCGCCCCCAAATCAACTCTGGGAAGATGTCCCACATCAAGGTAGAAGATACCAGAATTGTGTTTCCGTTTGTGTGTGTGTGTGTGTGTGTGTTTTAAGTTGTGTACTGTTTCACAAGATTTCACCCCTCTGATTCAATCGCTCTGGGCTTTGTCCTTGGGGTAGGGGAAAGTAGAGTGATGGAATGGTTTAACTAGAAGCTGATAGTGCTGTTCTGGTCCACAGTATATCCGTGAAATTTCTATTAAAAAGAAGAAGAATGTGAAGGGTAACACATCGTGAACCTTTGAGATGGATATTTAAACAAAGAACCTCTCAGTTTACAATTTGCAGATGTTTTCCAATCCACCATGTATCTTGCCACACAGAATCATTTTCATACACATAGAGAAAGCAAAATAGATCAATTTCAAGAATATCTAGCTTGGGAGACAGCTGTTAAGCAATTTGAGGCTACTAGGGGGGAAAGTCAGACTTGCAAATTCTACAAAATATAAACTGGGGAATAGTTCATAAAGCTAACTGTAGCTATGTTAGTATTTATTCCTAAAGTCTAATTCCAGGATTAGAGCATATGGCAATGTATTTATTTTAGGAGAGTAAAATTCCATTAATGAGTTTTTTTTTTTCACATTGGCTTCATCTGCTCATATATGCAAAGTTAAACTCTGCACCTGAACTCCCCACTGATGGCAGTTGGACTGGGAAAGAATAGCTCTTTCCAGGGCATCTGTGGAACTGCAGGGCCCTTGCAGTATTTACTGCCGCATAGGTGCATGATGGTGCCTACAAGAAGCCCACCAGAGCTGGAGAGATTGGGAAAATTAGGACATGCATTGGTCATTTTCTTTACATTTTCTATATATTTCCAAAGGCTTCAATTTACTAAGTTTGAAGGTTAGAACTCTCTTAGAATCGTTTCTCCTTTTGTTTCTGCCCTTTCTTCTTGATTTTGCTCCTATTATTAAGAAAGGGTGCATTGGTGTCATATTCTTGAACAGATTTAAAGTTGTAAATTTTACAGAATAGTACAGTGACTACAGAGAGGATTTAAAATTTTAAATCGTTTCTAATACTTCCAAAGTCGTTTGGCTGATTATTATTGTGGCTCTTCTTAAAAGCAGTGTGATATTTCCCACACAAGAAATAGACATCTAAGAGAGATCAAATAATTAAATATATATACATTGTTTCAGATTTAAAAAGAGGAACTGCTTCTGCTATCAATTATTGATATATTTTGATTATTCCTTCAGTACAGAGGGAAGATTCCACTGGGGGATTCTTTACTCAAGTGTTTTTCAAACTAAAACTCAGCTTTCTTTCTGCCACTATTCTTCAGAATTTTATTAATTTTTTAGGTGGTTGTGTTATTTTTTCCTTTTTCTGCATTAAAGGAATTTAATTTGGTGTCACTATAAGCAACAAAAGAAAGGCTCTTTGAACAGGTGCAGGTCATTTCTCAGTTGTAAAAAGGATANTCTTTCTGCCACTATTCTTCAGAATTTTATTAATTTTTTAGGTGGTTGTGTTATTTTTTCCTTTTTCTGCATTAAAGGAATTTAATTTGGTGTCACTATAAGCAACAAAAGAAAGGCTCTTTGAACAGGTGCAGGTCATTTCTCAGTTGTAAAAAGGATAAATCTTCAGTAGGAAAGGATAAGAATCTGCACGTACCAAAGCAAAAATCACACACACACACACACACAAACAGCAGACAGGTTAATTTACTGCAACATTCCTGAGTTAATAAGTAGGTTTCCAGAGCAGCCTCACTTCAGTAATGAGCAAAAAGAAAGATTTTCCGATCGTATTACAATCTCTAAGCAACCAAGGTTTAAGGAAATAGCTCTGCAGATTTTTTTTCATGCTGAGTCCCAGGCAAACACAGGTTTGCTTTCCCTTACCTGTAGATCTGGCCGAGGGATTTTCCAGCAAAAGTCTTTAGCCCCTCTTTTCCTGGTGTCAAAATCCTTTGTTTTACCGACTCCATTCTTGCAAAGCTTGGTGTCGGCTCTTGCCAGATTTAAATAGAGATCGCTATGGAAGGCGAGAGTTGCGCATATTGTCTTAATCGCTTAAGGTAGTTGTAGGTGTGTGTGTGTGTTTTTTTCCCTCCTCAGCAGAATGGTATCTGTGTGCCTCTTGCTAGAGTGCGAGTGAGAGAGGGGAGGGAGAGTGAGAACGAGAATACAACAGAATAGCTGCATGCAACCCACGGGTTTCCTAATAGGAGAGTTGGTAGACACAATCAGAAAGTCTCATTGGAAGGGGAGGATCCGGTGGCAAAAGGCGCACGCAGTGCCACGGTATTTGAGCGGGTGCAGATGGACTCCTTGTCCTGGAAGTCGGTCCTCTCGAAAACAATGTAAATCCTCGGTTTTAAAAGCCTTGTTGCTGACAAACCCACCCCGCCTTTCTAACGCGGGTGGAAATATCACAGAACCCTTGTGTAAGGACGAAGTCAAAAGAATAGTACTTTTTAAAATGGTGCCTTTGCTGTAAGGAGCGGAGCACTTCCGAAACTCATGGGAGCATTTTAAGGTCTCAGGTGAGCGATGCTGCTGTTAGTTTTTCCTTCTTGCCCATGATCTCCTCCCATCACGCCGGCGCAAACTCTGCTCTGCGGTAGAGTCGAATTAAGATGGAGAAAGCTTGCTGCTCTTTGAGGACGTGAGTAAATAACAGATACACTGTTGTGATTTGGGCAGCGTCAGGAAAGATTTTTTTCAGCACCGCTGACAGCGCCCGTCTGGGCGCTTCTTGGCAAAATGGTTCAGCACCACGGACAGAGTAAGTCTTCGGAAAGGGGGCGGTTTCTTTTGGTTGGTCAGGTTGCCAACTTTCTAGGGGAACTGGAAGGATGGCCCTGACCAAGGACCATACAGGGGATTCAGGAATGGATGCTATGGAAACCAAGTGAGAAGATGTCATCGTCGCCAGGGTTTGCAGGGAGAACGGTGCATTTAGCTCTGCAAGGGAGAAAGATTCTATTAAAAATTGACAAGTTACTTCTACATTTTGCCCAGCATGCTGATGCCAACTCTGACTGTTTCAGGGAAGGAAGATTACAACATATTTTACTTATGTTTGTGGAATTTGGGGCACTTGGGATCCCTTTAATATAAATTATATGTACACAAACTGCATAATTATATTGTTCATGTATTTTGTTTTAACCCCTGATAGGTAAGAGGAAAAAAAAGGGTAGAAAGAAAGAAAGAGAAGGAGGAAGCAACAAAGAGGAATAATAGAGACAGAAGAGGCAGAGAGAGGGAGAGAGAGAGAAAGTAGAGGAAAAAAAATTTTTTTAAAGAATAGTTGTTCCTCAGTGATCTTGGTTAAATAAAAGACAAGCAGTTTAATATAAATTTCTTGGAATTGTATGCTTCTTCACTTTTAACTAATTTTCAGCACACACACTACTAAAATATCAATATATTGAGGACATTTGTGGCTACACCTTGTGCTTTTTAACAAATTATTGCTGATGATGTTTTCAAGATTTATTTTAAATTACTTACAATCTTTTCAAATATAAATTTTAATTTTGTAATATCTTCTTCTAAAGCAGAATTACAGAGAAATTTGTGAAAGACATTTGCCTTCAGGTATGTAAGTATGGCACCAATGAATCTATTTCATTAAGCAAAGTGAGGAAACTATGCAAGATTAATGTTAATTATTAATGCATTTGACATGAATCACAAACCTCTTAGATGTAATTCAGGCAAATAGTTACAAAACAGATTGTCCTTGAGCTACATTCTCAAAGTCAAAATCCTTGAATTTCCTTTAAACCAACAGGGGGAGTAGATTTTTCTTAGGGATTCTGGTACCAAATCTCAGAAATATGGATCTAAATACAGAATCATGTAAGACTATTTCCCAAATAGGCCAAATAATACAATGAATATGCATGTACTGAACGGATAGTGGAAAAATTTCAAAAGTAGCTGAGACCATCTGCTATTATTAAATTTAACATTTATCAAATTATATTTTATTAAGAATATAATAAAGAAAAGGATACTGGGGGGCATCTTTCTCTTATTTTGATGTGCATTTGTGTATATATATATGTATATATATGTATATAGAGATATTCTATTAGAATACTAAACAAGATTTTCCTAAAACTCTGGAATGCCTCAAAACAGTATCCATCCCCAAAGGTGATCAACCATAAAAAGAAGGGGGGAAACATTAAACTACCTTATTCCAAACAACCTTCTTCCAGCTCATCAGGACTTGACTCATCTAGTGCTTTTCAAAGTATCTGCTTTTCAGATCATTCATGACTAAATTCATTAAATTTAATTCATTTAGGGATTTCAGTGATCTTGAAATTCCAGAAAATTATATACAAAATAGAAGTCAGATAAATATCTGTGAAGTTAAGGTGGTGATATAAAAAATGATTTTTCAAAAATTTCTGCCTAAGTTTCAGCCCAAATAACTAGAGATCTAAATCACTGGCAAACCTGATTGCTGAGTGTCATATATATGAGACACAAATCCAACACAAAAGCATTGTTTGTAGTGTAAAATAATTACATTCACCTCATTGAAATCTTTGTCATTTTGCTCTCTTATCCATTCTCTTGATTAAAGGGTAAGTGTTTGAATCAGAATTACTGTTAATATTCATTTATTCATTTTAAAAATAATTATTTAGTGCTCAAAATTTCACTAGGTTCTGGGACTGTTCCCTAAAAGATCTCACAAACTGCATGGGAAATAGACACATAAATACAATTACAACTATTTATGGGTGAAATTGGACAAGTTAAGTAACCCAGCCTGGAAGTGAAAGTGTACAGAAAATATTTCAGGAAGTGATGTTTCCTTGTCTGTCTTAATACTTGAAAAGAAATTTAGTCCTGTAAAAATGATGACAGTCCAGGAAATTGGGTGGGGAAAGATGATGGCATTTAGAGAGATCCCAGCTGAGGGAATGTCTTGAGCAAATTCATAAACAAGGGGAAAATGTTGTATGTGAAAAATTACAAGAATTGTTACTAGACTACCATTTAGGCTATTCTTAGGTTAATAGCTACACCCAATATAAGAGACATATATTCAGATATTACTNAGCTGAGGGAATGTCTTGAGCAAATTCATAAACAAGGGGAAAATGTTGTATGTGAAAAATTACAAGAATTGTTACTAGACTACCATTTAGGCTATTCTTAGGTTAATAGCTACACCCAATATAAGAGACATATATTCAGATATTACTTACTAATCTGACATATTTTCTTTATTCATGCTCCCCAAATCCAACATTAAATATGTACCTTTGTGATCTTAATATCACCAGCTTTCATTTTGTACAAGGAAATGTTCATAAGTATACAAATAGTATTAATTTAGGAGTACTGAAAAAGTCTTCCATTCTCTGGACACCTTCCCTTACCCTTAATATTCCATCCAATTTTAGCCTTGAATTGCATTATTAGACAATTCTTCTAAGAGAATTGTCCCCTTTCTCCAAGCACTGTTATCAATAAAAGGAGGTTTCATTGACTATAACTAATGTGTGTAGTGTTATAATTTATGAATGACTTTCATTTACATGATCTCATTTACTCTTTATAATGATTCTTCAAACTAATTTCATTCCCAGTTTTTTTTTTTTTAATTCATTTCCAGTTTACTGAGGAGGGAAATGAGAGTTAATGATTTGCCTGAAGTCATGAAACCAGTGATGAAGAAGCAGCATGGATTAGAGTAGTTTTTCACTATTTAAGATCTTGTTAAAATACAGATTCTGACAATAGTTCTGCAGTAGAGACCAAGATGCAACAATTCTAACAAGTTTCCAGGGCTGCACCCTTGGATCACAATTTGAATATCAATGGTGTAGAGTAAAAAATGTGAAATCAGCTGACTGTGTTTGGATCCTGGTTCTGCTGATTATCACCCCTGCAACTTTGAATCAGTTACTTAGTTTTAATATACTGATTTTTTTATTTGTGAAAAATGAAGGCTTGCATGTAATCTCTATCATCCCTTCCACATGTAAAATTCTATGACTTTTTCATTAATTTATTCATTGATGTAGAACAGTAGTTTTCATTTCTTCTACCCTAAATCTTTTTATTATATTTGAGTTACATGGCTAATAATGAACCGAAAAAAAAGTCCAATGACATAGAGCAATATAGTCCTTTCTGAAAGTTCTATCTTCTTATATTTTAAAGATGTCAATTTATTGCTTTTGTTTTACTAAGTATTATTGTTTAATAAGCGACTGTTTAAATAATTATCATCATCATCATCAAATTTTGTATTATTCAAAATTACATAAGATATCACCCAATAGCAGTGTTATAAGTTTGCATTTGTTTATATTTTTGTGTTAGGAAATGTTTTTGAGAGATCATTTAAATGTCTTGCAAATGTTGCCCTCTGGTGGAAGGATATGCTATCATTAAACTTCTTTCTTTCCTTCCTTCCTTCTTTCTCTCCTCCTTCTTCTTTTTTTAAAAAATTATTTATTTGGTTGCACCAGGTCTTAGTGGCAGCATGTCGGATCTAATTCCCTGAAAGAAAAGTAAAGCAAAGTCACTCAGCCCTGTCAGACTCTTTGCAACCCCATGGATTACAGCCTACCAGGCTCCTCCGTCCATGGGATTTTCCAGGCAAGAGTAGTGGAGTAGGTTGCCATTGCCTTCTCCAGGGGATCTTACCTACCCAGGGATCGAACCCAGGTCTCCTGCATTGCAGGTAGATGCTTTACTCTCTGAGCCATCAGGGAAACCCTGACCCAAGATCAAACCCCAGCTCCCTGCATTGGGAGCACAAAATCTTAACCACCAGGGAAGTCCCTTCTTTTCTTCTCTACTCTTACTTTCCCATTTCCTTCTTCTTCTTTTTTTTGGTACTTGTTAATATCTACACCTAAAAATATGAAGTATCCTTTGTGGGCAATATGTTTCCAATTGTCTGACCAAGTGCTTAATGTCCTTAGAAATAATTTGGTTGTCTGGGAATCTCTCAGTTAATGAAAGAGTCATTATACTTCACTCTGTTAAGATTTAGAAATGACATGGCAATCATGGTGGTAAAAATGGGCTAATGTTTTTTACACACAGTAGAATAAGTTGTAGTAGCTATAAGTTTTTTGAATTAGTAGTGTTTGATAAGTTTCCTTTTTATAATAATTAATGTTATTTATCAATCACTGGTAAGGTGTTTCTAAAGCAAATTTATTTTGAAAAATATTTCAAGGAGACTAATACTGAGGCTGTTTTGAATGCAATATTTTCTATTTACTATCAACAAATATTCACCCAACAAATATTGCACCCACTGTGGCTAGGTGCTTTCCTGGGGTATAGTAAACTAATGGACTTAGTACAGTTTATAGCTTTCTATACAGGTTGTACAGCTTGCATATTCTTAAAGAGAAAACTGCTTTGAGAAGCTTTTTTATAGTATGACTTTATTTGACTTTGCATTCTTTAATCAATGTTCATTCTAATTACATACTTCTTTCAGGCTGAAGCATTGCAAATAAGCCCAAGGGTTCATCTGTGACTTTTTTCTTACTAAGGGTTTTTAGTGGACAGTTTTTAGTTCAGCTTTGTTTGACTTTACTTTGCAGTGTTAGCTTTAGAGAAATTATCAATAAATTATGGTACAATTTCTTGAGAACCAGAGATAGAAGAAATAATTTAGTTTGTCTTACTCACATCTGTGTATATAACTCAGTACTCTGCACTTCTATATTTAATGGCCTAATATGAATTATTTTTTGATTTACCTGTGGTCTGTCTGATTAAAAATTTGGAAGTAGGAAGTTTTAAATAAATGTAAACTGTAATCAAGTACATACATATATGAACTACCAAAATACATATTAGTCTTTTCTAATATGCATCTTACTCTCTATAAATAAGTTACCATTAGAAAGACATATACATTTTATGCCATTTCTTTCCTTGTGTACCCAAGGGGAAAAAATCCTTATTCACTTTCACAGCATGGTGCCTTGGAAAAATCCAAGTGTTAAAGTGAATGAAGACCAACTATCGCTCTTCTAATTCCAGAAACATATTCCTTGTTTTGAATCCCATACTATCGGAGAAGGCAATGGCGACCCACTCCAGTATTCTTGCCTGGAGGGTCCCATGGGTGGAGGAGCCTGGTAGGCAGCAGTCCAAGGGGTCGCTAACAGTCGGACACGACTGAGCGACTTCACTTTCACTCTTCACTTGCATGCATTGGAGAAGGAAATGGCAACCCACTCCAGTGTTCTTGCCTGGAGAATCCCAGGGATGGAGGAGACTGGTGGGCTACCGTCTATGGGGTCGCACAGAGTCGGGCACGACTGAAGTGACTTAGCAGCATATACGTAGAGCAATGGGATATATTACAAAAGGATTTTGGAAACATTAGCTTCTTTAAACTCTCAAAATTTTCTTAAAGTAAAAGGTATAATTAAATTTTAAAAATTGGGAAAAATTAATAAATAAGAGGTGCCACTTGTAAAGAGAATAAAATAAATATTTCAACATGAAGAAGCCTAAAACAGAGAACACCCTGCCTTAATGTATTTTACAGACTAATAAACAGACAAAGTGACAAGTATTATAATATGGAATATTTTTATGGTCTGATGAAATATTACCTAATTGAAATCTCTCTCTCCTATAAGGCCACTATTTTGCTTTCATCATCATTCCAGATTATGGGATATTATATTCCTCGAAAGAAAGCATATAACATTATTGAAATCTCCCACTTGGCTAAACACACCAGAGACTGTCAATTTAACTTCTTCACTCTGCTTTCTAAGTTACTTGAGTAAGTTATGAGAGGCAGAAGGTGAAAAGTTTTCACTTTTAGAATATTTAAAGTGACACTTTCCAAAGTAAATATATGAATACACAGTTTGGTAATGGTATAGAATATTTACAATATACAGTATTTAACTGCTGTAAGCATACTCTGGTCATAATTTTGGAGAAGAAATAACAAAAATGTAGTGAAATGCAGTGGCGGCTATTAATGTTTTCTAACCGCTGCCCTCTAGTGCTCAAATAGAGAATTTTCTTTGGGCTAAAAGGGCTAACCTAAGCTCCGAAGAATTGATACTTTTGAACTGTGGTGTTGGAGAAGACTCTTGAGTCCCTTGGACTGCAAGGAGATCCAACCAGTCCATTCTGAAGGAGATCAGCCCTGGGATTTCTTTGGAAGGAATGATGCTAAAGCTGAACTCCAGTACTTTGGCCACCTCATGGGAAGAGTTGACTCATTAGAAAAGACTCTGATGCTGGGAGGGATTGGGGGCAGGAGGAGAAGGGGACGACCGAGGATGAGATGGTTGGATGGCACCACCGACTCGATGGACGTGAGTCTGAGTGAACTCCGGGAGTTGGTGATGTACAGGGGGGCCTGGAGTGCTGCGATTCATGGGGTCACAAAGAGTTGGACACCACTGAGCGGTGAACAGAACTGAACTGAACAGCAGGTTGGAGAAGGAAATGGCAACCTATTCTGTTGTAACCACTCGTTCCAGGAAACAAACTCACTCAGAAAGACAATCCAGATAGTGGAGTGCAATTTATTACACCAGCGGGCCCAAGGCAGTGTCTCCTCTTAGACAAGGACCCTGACCAGTTTTTGTGAAAATCTTATATACCCTAAGTTTACATGCCCAAACCCACCTCCCCAAATTTCCTGAAACTAGTCTGAACAAAGAAAAAGAAAGATATAATCAAAGTTAACCTGTGATTCATATGTTTTAAGCCTAGGTAGTTAACAGTGGACAATTATCAATAGGCCTGTGGTCATACCCCAATAAGCATAATAGAATGCATGATTCTACTCAGTTACACAGATAATTAGGGCATTTTTTAGGCGACTGAGAGTCCAGGTAGGAGCCCTGGGGCTCTTCCTTCCTGGGACCTGGTTTTCCAGTTGGTATGTCATTTCCATAGATACTGGGCATATAGCTCAAAGACCACAGTCCAGCCCAAGATGGAGTCCTGCTTTCAAGATAGAGCCTGTTCGGTCTGTTTCCTCCAACTCCAGTATTCTTGCCTGGAAAATCCTGTGGACAGAAGAGCTTGGCAGGCTGCAGGCATGGCGTCGCAGAGAGTTGGACACAACTGAGCAACTAACATACACCAGGATGTTAATTTTAATTCTTTGAAAGTCAATAGGAAAACGTGTTTCAAATAATATTTATATGTGTGGTTTTTCTCTTAGTACAAAGAATAGCAGGGCACTGATAAATCATAGTTGAATAATCCTATGCCATCTACACAACTTTTTGTGCCTGCTAGTGGGATTATAATAATAGTCAAAATACCATTGGTGGCTCAGTGGTAAAGGATCTGCCTGGCAAAGAAGGAGCCATAAGTGGCGCAGGTTCAATCCCTGGGTCGGGAGGATCCCCTGGAGGAGGAAACGACAACCCACGCCAGTCCTCTTGCCTGGGAAATCCCATGGACAGAAGAGCCTGGCAGGCTGCAGCCCATGGGGCTGCAAGGATTTGGACACGACTTAGAAACTGGACATGACTTAGTGACTCGACGTGACTTAACTACTGAGTGTGAGCAGGGGATTCACCATTACAGCATGGTGAGAACCACAATGGGTAGGTTTTACTGTGTGAATTGGAGAGACTGTGATCATTCACTGAGATCCTGAGTGTCAATACCTTCGGTCATTCATTGTGCTTTGGCGGCTGCTGCAGCTAAGTCACTTCAGTCGTGTCCGACTCTGTGCGACCCCATGGATGGCAGCCCACCAGGCTCCCCCATCCCTGGGATTCTCCAGGCAAGAACTGACTAGAGTGACTTTCCAAATTTTTGAGTCAATGAATCCTGTAATTGGGAAGGGTTAATTTTGAATTTATGCTAGATCTGCTTCTGGGACTTTATCCTCATTCTGCTGGTTTGTTGTTGTTGTTGTTGTTACTGTAGGCATACACAATGGGCTGCCTCAGGGAGATAACTTGAGACTCCCACCAGTGAAGGACTGTAAGGAAATGAAACTAAAATCTTCCCCTGCCTGAGGCTTGCCCTTGAATAGTCTTTTGTTTCCTCAGTTCAGTCGCTCAGTGTGTCTGATTCTTTGCAACCCCATGAATTGCAGCACACCAGGCCGTCCTGTCCATCACTAACTCCCGGAGTTCACTCAGACTCAACGTCCATCGAGTCCATGATGTCATCCATCCATCTCATCCTCTGTCGTCCCCTTCTCCTCCTGCCCCCAGTCCCTCCCAGCATCAGAGTCCTTTCCAATGAGTCAGCTCGTCGCTTGGCCAAAGTACTGGAGTTTCAGCTTTAGCATCATTCCTTCCAAAGAAATCCCAGGGCTGATCTTCTTCAGAATGGACTGGTTGGATCTCCTTGTAGTCCAGGGAACTCTCAGGAGTCTTCTCCAACACCACATTTCAAAAGCATCAGTTCTTCAGCGCTCAGCCTTCTTCACAGTCCAACTCTCACATCCATACATGACCGCTGGAAAAACCGTAGCCTTGACTAGATGGACCTTAGTCGATAAAGTAATGTCTCTACTTTTGAATATGCGATCTATGTTGGTCATAACTTTTCTTCCAAGGAGTAAGCGTCTTCTAATTTCATGGCTGCAGTCACCCTCTGCAGTGATTTTGGAACCCAGAAAAATAAAGTCTGACACTGTTTCCACTGTTTCCCCATCTGTTTCCCATGAAGTGATGGGACTGGATGCCATGATCTTCGTTTTCTGAATGTTGAG
>SJYV01017950.1:936651-946962 GCA_006410875.1 Neotragus pygmaeus
TTGACTCATTGGAAAAGACTCTGATGCTGGGAGGGATTGGCAGCAGGAGAAGAAGGGGACGACCAAGGATGAGATGGCTGGATGGCATCACGGACTCAATGGATGTGAGTCTGAGTGAACTCTGGGGAATGGTGATGAACAGGGAGGCCTGGCTAACTGTGATTCATGGGGTCACAAAGTCGGACACGACTGAGTGACTGAACTGAACTGATGCTTTCCTTATTTCCTTCATCCTACCCTTTAGAAGCTACTGTTGACAGTTTGGTGTGTACCCTTAGAAAGATACTTGCAGGTCAATACCTATAATTTTTTACACATGCAAAGAGAATATTTAAAAAATTATTTATGAACTTATCCATATTTTTAAGTAGACAACATTCACCTTAGTCAGAACAAGATGTTGGTCCCACTGGTGCAGTTAAGAATTTTTCAAAAAAAAAGCAAAGTGAAGAGAAAGTATAGGGTNCAAAGAGAATATTTAAAAAATTATTTATGAACTTATCCATATTTTTAAGTAGACAACATTCACCTTAGTCAGAACAAGATGTTGGTCCCACTGGTGCAGTTAAGAATTTTTCAAAAAAAAAGCAAAGTGAAGAGAAAGTATAGGGTATATGCAGCTTCTAAAATCCATGATAGAATCTTACAGTAGTTTAACAATATTGAAATACAGGCATTATGTATAGTAAAAGTATTTACTTAATTCATTTGGCTTCTCAAATGATTAAAGTGTAATTTATCATATGACCCAATAATTCCACTTGAGGTATTTACCCCAGAAAAATGAAAAATAGTTACACAAAAAACTTGTACATGAATGTTTAAATCAGTATTATTCATAATAGCCAAAAAGTGGAAACCATCAAAATGTTTGTCAACTGACAATGGACAAATGAAACTTGATATAGCCATACAATGGAATATAACTGTTACAAAAAGAAAAAAACACTAGGATATGCTACAAAATATATGAATTTTAAATCGTTATGCTGAATCAGTTATGAAAGACTACATATTATGTGACATAATTCATATTAAATGCTTAAAATAGGGAAATCCAGAGAGACAGAAAGCAGAATAGTATTTGCTTAAGACTCGGGAGGGGATGATAGCTAAATGGTACAGGTTTACTTTTTGAAGTGATGAAAACATGCTAAAATTCATCGTATTGATGATAACATATATCTGTGAATATACTAAAAGCCATTGAATTATACACACTAATGCCTAAATTGTATGTTGTATATTTATGTATCAATAAAGCTTTCTTTTGACTTCCACTTAACAAATTAAGAGCCAAGCTTACAGCCGTCACCCATAAGAGTTCTAGTTCATAGTGAAGATAACTTTCGTTTGCCTTTTAAAAAAAATCAGGAAGACTGGATTTAGAACTCGGAAGATGCAAAATATGACAAGTAGGAAATGTCACTGCTCATAGCTTTGGAGGATGGCAAGAAGAAAGATAAAGTCAGAAGGAGATAGGCATGTTAATAAGATGTAGATCGCATTTACATCTTCCTAGGCTTCAGTGGGAGAGGAATACATGTCTTAATAACGTGAGTAGATGTAAGCAGATGCTATCAGTACCCCACCAAAGTTGTCACTCACCTAGAGTTTCTGGAAACAGGGTCAGACTTTATTTCTGGGGGCTCCAAAATCACTGCAGATGGTGACTGCAGCCATGAAATTAGAAGACGCTTACTCCTTGGAAGAAAAGGTATGACCAACCTAGATAGTATATTCAAAAGCAGAGACATTATTTTGCCGACTAAGGTCTGTCTAGTCAAGGCTATGGTTTTTCCTGTGGTCATGTATGGAAGTGAAAGTTGGACTGGGAAGAAGGCTGAGCACCGAAGAATTGATGTTTTGGAACTGTGGTGTTGGAGAAGACTCTTGAGAGTCCCTTGGACTGCAAGGCGATCCAACCAGTCCANTACAGTCGGATGTAAAATGAAAAGTTTAATAAATAAAATTAAGTACATTATGTTCCATCAAAGTCATCATACAAAATAACCTCTAAGTTATGTGAATATAGTACATAGTATGTTATGTATATTTTACCATAATAAAAGTTGTATGAAATTCAGGAAAAAGAAAGTCAACAAATACTTTCTATAAAAGGCCAGCGAGTCAATATTTTAGGTTGTGCAGGCAAATGGTCTCTGTTTTAAGTACTCAACTTGGCAGTAATAGTGTGAGATCATTCTCATACAATAGGTAAATGGATAGATACAGCTGTGTTCCAGTAAAAATTTATTTAGCAAAAGAGACCAGCAGGCCAACCCCTGATTTAATAAGCCCGTTGAGCCTGGGACATGTTGCTACTAACTTTAATTTCAAGGGCCACCAGCAAAGTTAACCCAATACTTGCTTTCAATAAGTTGACAGTTTTATCAATATAATGAGACTCAAGGATGTGCCAGAATTAAATAAAACAAAATGCACAAGTGAAGGGACGGATTGCTGTGTGATACTGACATAGACTGAAACTAGTTTTATCCTGAAGACCTCTATAGAGGCTAAGAATTCTATCAGCTTTCGTGGCTACGTGCATCACTCAGCCGTGTCCAACCCGTGGCGGCCCCATGGACTGTAGCCCACCAGGCTTCTCTGGCCATGGGATTTTCCAGGCAGGAATGCTGGAGCAGGTTGCCATTTCCTCCTCCAGTGGATCTTCCTGACCCAGGGATTGACAGTCTCTATGAAAGTGGACAATACTGAAGATCTTGACTTTCTGAACTCATCTACTGAACATCAAGTGACATGGTCCACCATGAATGAAATGGAGCCTAGCTCTCACAAGTGGACAAAAATACAGTAACTGAAGCTTACGACATTCTGAATGCCAGTGAATGTCACTGTGACTTCACACGTGGTTTTCACATTCAGACTGAACTTGCTGTTAGGTTTTGGTGCCTTGTGCTAAATAGAATGTAGATATTAATAAAAATCACACCAGCATTCAGCTCATTTGACATATTTGACAAAATTCCCCCATCAGTACTTGTCCATAAGACATAAAAAAGAAATGAAGCTTGACTAGAGTAAACACAGCCCAGCCCAGATAACATTTTTATTACCTTCCGTCCACACAATGCATTGATGATCTGCCAACTATGACTGCACTGACAATAAAATAAGCATGATACAAAGGCATATCCGTGGAAGTGCCTTTGTTCTTTTTCTTTTCCTTGTAGAGAGTCTGATATCACATGTAAGGATCACAAACTTTATTTGCACATTATAAATATCTCATCTAACTAGGACTTGATAAATATTTGAGCTTAGAAGGAATTAGGGATTTTCGTTATTTTGCATTTGGAGGAATAGACTTTTTTTCTTTTTTTTTTAAGTTGGAATGGCAGTCTATACACTCTGCCATGTTGCAAGAAGAAATTATTTTCATCAAATCTTCCTTTACAGGTTTTTATTCCCTATATATCAATTACCCTTATTGCCACCCATCATATAAATCACAGTCAGTTCATGTGACTGCATTGCTAGCTCCATATAAAATAGGATTTTCAGTGATAGGGCAGTGACTGGGTAGATCTTAAATTACTTTTATCTTGGGTTGTCAATGCTATAGAGATAAATTGCCTTTTTGGTAATGAAAGGAGACCCACCAGATTTTCTTGCTAGAATCTAACATTTATATATTGACTAAATGCCATTCATGGGTGTCTGCTTAGAGAGGTAGTCATAGTTATTACTGTTTGAAGATGGTTTCTCCTTTTGTATCCTGCGGCTTAAATTATGTGTCACCCCTAGAGATTGAGGAAATGAACAAATATCAAAATGATCAGGGCAATTTTTCACTATCAGGGCAATGTCTCTGATACCCAGTTCTTGCTGTCTTTACTATGACTATGACAGGGAGTATTATGCAGTGATTACAAAAGCAGAACTAAAATGAGCATTTGGTGCATTTGCAGCTAAATTTGATTGTGTCCCTGACACAGGGGTTCTCCGTCTGTGCTAAGAAAGGGATCTCTACCACATCCCATCGTGGCTACCTGATGGGAAGAGCCAACTGATCGCAAAAGACCCTGATGCAGGGAAAGACTGAGGGCAAGAAGAGAAGGGGGTGACAGAGGATGAGATGGTTGGATGGCATTGCTGACTCAATGGATGTGAGTTTGAGCAAACTCCTGGAGATGGTCAATGACAGGGAAGCCTGGCGTGCTGCAATCCATGGGGTCGCAAAGTCGGACAGGACTCAGCGACTGAACAACAGCCACCACATCCAAAGACAATACACATCTTTATTTGAAGTAACTTCCTGTTAACTTATTAAATTTTCTAGGAGAAAACAAAGGGATGAAAATGTTTTATTGGCACCATGTCACCGATGATGGTAGTGGATTGTTGTGGCAGGAACATCGGGTGCAGCCAGAGTTTGTAATAAATTGAAAGCAAATCCACTTACCTCCCCCACCATCCTCACCCCCTCAAAACATAGAGCTGTGGCTGATACTAACAGAGATTACAGTGTGAAGTGGAAATGTTGTGACAGGCATGGATGCATCATTATCAAAACTGCAATGAAACTTCACCAACATGTGAAAACAATAGTAACCTTTAGTATCAGGTACCTGTGGTCTGTGGTTTAGGAAACAGCGTTCAGGGGTAAGAAAAAGAAGCCAACCTATGCCCTTTCTCATGGCTCTGTATGTAGGCATTGGGGTACCTTCCATGAAAACCCCTTACCACCTCCCTGCTGACTTTCCAAGCCATCCTCATCTTCATCTTTTATTAATACTCTTCAAAGATCACCTTCTGCTTTGTCCCTTAGCAGACAAAACAGTCCTTTTATTATTTATTTATTTTTGATGTGGACCTTTTATTAAGATCCCTATTGAATTTTTTTTTTACAATATTGTTTCTGTTTTATGTTTTGGTTTTTTTGGCCCCCAAGACATGTGGGATGTTACCTCCCCAACTGGGGATGGAACCCAGACCCGCAGCATTGCAAGGTGACGTCTTAACCACTGAACTACCAGCAAAGTCCCTGAAACGATCCTCTTAGANCTAGGGGAAACTAGGAAGTTATACAGAGGACTTCTCATTAATTTGGATCAATCCAACACAACAACCAAGGAGTAGATAGGTCTGATCAGAAAGAACATCTAGTTCTCTTCCTCAAGGCTTCCTCAATATTTGTTACAGGGTGTCCTAAGTGGAGAATCTGTGACATTGCCAGTTAGCGCCCTACCTAGCAGAGGCTCAGGGCAGCAAGCCACTGAGCCACAGGCAAGGTGGGGACATGAAATAAATCTGGAGAGAAATAAACCGGGAGAAGGGAGTTAGCAAGTGGAGGATGTTGCTCCTCTCAAGGAATGTTATCCAAGCCTCGACTGCTGATTTACTTGCCGTACGATGTCAGTAGAAAAGACTACAGGTTCAATGGTCATAGAATGCTAGGAGGGGTCCGAGTAACCAGACCTACAAGGGTTATCTTGCCAAACAACAGCAGAAAGCAGCTCACAGACTAAAATCAGCATGAAAGTAGATACCCTTCTCCCATGCCGCACTTCCTTCCAGGAATAAATTGTAACACCATCTTCCGCAGTGGAAGCAAGATGGGAGACAGGCTGTCTGGGAAACTGAGCATGTTTATCCAGGAATTACCCAGACCCAACTAAAAGCACTGTTTATGTCTCTGAAGCCAACAAAGTTGGACACNCCAGGAATAAATTGTAACACCATCTTCCGCAGTGGAAGCAAGATGGGAGACAGGCTGTCTGGGAAACTGAGCATGTTTATCCAGGAATTACCCAGACCCAACTAAAAGCACTGTCTATGTCTCTGAAGCCAACAAAGTTGGACACCTGGTAACGGTTAGAAATCATATTTCTCCCTGGCCACCAGCAGGTGGCGATCAAGATAAGAGTAATTCAAAAAAAAAAAAAGGATATTTTGTGGCTTCTCTGATTCTAGTGTGAGTTAAATTGTGAATTCAGCTACACACAAATGAGATGACTGTTTTGTAAAATCTCCATATCAATTTCAGTGAATGATCGTGCTGTATCACATTAGGCTAACTTATTTAATCATTTCTTCCTAATTCAGTTCAGTTCAGTTCACTCCAGTTGCTCAGTCGTGTCCGACTGTTTGCGACCCCAGGAACCACAGCACGCCAGGCCTCCCTGTCTATCACCAACTCCTGGAGTTCACCCAAACTCAAGTCCATCGAGTCGGTGATGCCATCCAGCCATCTCATCCTCTGTCGTCCCCTCCTCCTCCTGCCCCCAATCCCTCCCAGCATCAGGGTCTTTTCCAATGAGTCAACTCTTCACATGAGGTGGCTAAAGTATTGGAGTTTCAGCTTTATCATCAATCCTTCCAAAGAACACCCAGGACTGATCTCCTTCAGAATGGACTGGTTGGATCTCCTTGCAATCCCAGGGACTCTCAAGAGTCTTCTCCAACATCACAGTTCAAAAGCATCAATTCTTAGGTGCTCAGCTTTCTTTATAGTCCAGCTCTCACATCCATACATGACTACTGGAAAAACCATAGTTTTGACTAGATGGACCTTTGTTGGCAAAGAAATGTCTTTGCTTTTTAGCACGCTGTCTAGGTTGGTCATCACCTTCCTTCCAAGGAGCAAGCATCTTTCAATTTCATGGCTGCGGTCACCATCTGCAGTGATTTTGGAGTGATTTTTCACTATAAAATATCTCAATTTCTAGTATTACATCTTGCTTTCCAATCTTGTTTGTCTAATATATGCATAGATCTCTTTTGTTTAGTGTTTCCTTGGCGTATTTTTGGTCTATTCTGTTACTTTCAACCTGTGTTCTTATATGCAATGTTTCAAAAGGAACCTCTGGAATTTTATCAGGGGTACTTATTCTTTGCAGGACCTAAAGATAACTTTTTCCTAAGCCCTGACACTGTTGAATGCTTGGTTGAACTTTTGTTTTCAGCTATTATTTTTGCTTTTGAAATCTGTTATTTCCTTAAGATCAAATAATCACCATAAGTACAGGTTTAACTCCGGCATGTTGTTTTTCTTTCCTCTCCCAGACACTGGTTCTGTAAGGCCACAAGTCCCCCTTTGCCTTGAAATTTCCTGATGTTTTCAATCAATTTTTTAAACATTTTACCTAGTTTCTCTAGTTGTTCTCAGGGTTCAGTAATCTGAACAAGTACTAGGATTTTATTATGGGAAGTGTAATTTCTTGCTGCTGATTAAAAACAGAATGAGTCTAACGTGTTCCCATTAAGAATGCTTTCTGTATGCTTTTCATCAATTTTTCCTCTTAAATTGATGTTTTCCTTCCTTTTCCTTTTTTTTAAAAAAAATNCTCAGGGTTCAGTAATCTGAACCAGTACTAGGATTTTATTATGGGAAGTGTAATTTCTTGCTGCTGATTAAAAACAGGATGAGTCTAACGTGTTCCCATTAAGAATGCTTTCTGTATGCTTTTCATCAATTTTTCCTCTTAAATTGATTTTTTCCTTCCTTTTCCTTTTAAAAAAAATTTAATTACTATCCTCTTCTTTTGATGCTATTTTTTTTTGTTCTTTTAAAATAGCCTAGTTAAAAGCTACATATTGTCCCTAAAACCCATGAGAAGTATTTACTGCACCCATAATATTTGAGCTGCACATTATTTTCAGTACCATGTACCTGAAATTATTTTGTAAATTCCATTATATGATCTGTGAGTTATTTGAAAATTTGTTACATTATTTTCTTAGTTATTTTTTATTGTTTTATACTTTGATTTTTATCGTGAATGAAGAAAATTATGATTGATTTTAGCCCACTGAAATTGCTGGGGGCGTTGGTTTGTTCTTAGTGGACTGGTATTTGATGTGGTTTGCAAATGTTCAAAGTGTGCATGGAAATAAATTTCTATTCCTCAGATACTGAGTACAATATTTCATGAAGGTTCAAATGAACAATAGTTTTTCAGTTTATTTTTTAATATTTTTGTCTCCATGGTAGTTTGTACTTTGCCAATTTGGTGAAGCTGCGTTTACCAGAAGTCTTTTCTTTTATATAGTGTGACGTTAGATTACAAAAGAAGCAGATAGAAGGGAAGCCGCAGCTTTCTTTCTGAATGTCTTTGAAGCTAGTTATGGGGCAGGAAGAGGTTTCCCCACTGGCGCAGGGGTTAAGTATCTGCCTGCAATGCAGGAGACGCGGGTTCAAGTCACGATTGAGGAAGATCCCCTGGAGGAGGGCAGGGTAACCCATTCCAATATTCTTACCTAGAGAACCCCACGGACAGAGGAGCCTGGTGAGCTTCCGCCCACGGGTCACGGAATTGGACACACGTGCAGCGACGGAGCACAGCACATGAGGAAGGGCACACAGAAACGGATCCAGTGGGTTCTACTTGTCCAAGATCTTTCTGCTCCACATTCACACCTTTCCAGTCAGCAAGTGGCCCCAAGTCCCTGAGTGAGGCTTGACTGAGAGTTCAGGACAGTAGTTACACAGCAGGCAAAGTTTTACAAAGACGCTTGCTGAGCGGCCCGCGTTCGCGCATGCTCCAATGTGTCCGCAAAGGCGGTGTTTCAGTAGCGCTGAACGGTACTGTTCCTCTGCCCATCCAAAACTTCCCTCCTAGAAAATTACTTCCTAGTTCCTTCCACAATACAAAAGTCCTATCTTTATAGCGAATCTTCTGTTCTACAGTATTATTTTCTAAATTCCATCATATGATCTGTGAGTTATTTCAAAATTTGTTACATCATTTTCCTAGTTATTTTTTTTATTATTGTTTTCTAGCTTGATTTTTTGGAGAAGGAAATGGCAATCCACTCCAGTGTTCTTGCCTGGAGAATCCCGGGGACGCAGGAGCCTGGTGGGCTGCCGTCTATGGGGTCGCATAGAGTCGGACACGACTGAAGCGACTTAGCAGCAGCAGCAGCAGCTTGATTTTTATTGTGAGGAATTCACAAAGAATGATTGATTTTAGCCCACTGAAATTGCTGGGATCCTGCTTATATCCTGAGAATCAACTTGTATTGTTTAAACTTAGAATGTGATGTATTTAATTGCTCACCAGTGTGCAGTTTTATTTTCTTGAATATATTGGTAAAAGCACATACTTAATCTTATCTCTTTTAAATAAGATTTTCCATAGTTTTATTTATTTTCTTAACTACACAGGCCTAGGGTTCTGAGGGTGTAAGATCTCAGCCTCTTCTCACACTGCTGGATTAGAACAATCTGACAAATTGGGAAGTCCTGAGTCTACATGCCTTTGCATATTTTTCTCTGATATGCTGGAGTGATAGATGTTTGGGAGTTATTACGTAAAATGCTCTTGGCTAGTGAATGTTACTTTTATGAAATTCTTACCAGTTTTATATCCCACCCCCCAAAGTAACCCTGAAGATTTTTGAAAGCTCCTCTCCCATGTGACTTAGCAGCAGCATAGACTATATTCCTAGGGATATGGGATAGAAACAAGGGAAATGCATTCTCTCACTCAAGTAGCCCAGACAATTCCAATGAAGCTTGTTGTGGATTTCTTTGGGGGAAAGATGGGCTTAGAAAAAAATTTTGTAATATATCTTNAAAGCTCCTCTCCCATGTGACTTAGCAGCAGCATAGACTATATTCCTAGGGATATGGGATAGAAACAAGGGAAATGCATTCTCTCACTCAAGTAGCCCAGACAATTCCAATGAAGCTTGTTGTGGATTTCTTTGGGGGAAAGATGGGCTTAGAAAAAAATTTTGTAATATATCTTAACACAGTATTTTTCTTCTTGCGCTTTTCTGTTCATTTTAATCACCTTTCAAAATAGGAAAGATTAAAAAGGCAAACAACCAAAAATTACCACCTTCTCCATTTTTTTTCTGAACGATTCTGATTCTTTCTTCAAGGAATGTGCATTGCTAAATGTGACAAACTTGTAATTTTGTGAATTGAACATGTTCCATATAATGCATTTTAATGTTTTTAGACAACCCAAAATGATTTAAAATCCTTTCAGTTCAGTTCAGTTCTTTCGCTCAGTCGTGTCCGACTCTTTGCGACCCCATGAATTGCAGCACTCCAGGCCTCCCTGTTCATCCCATCTCTCAGAGTTCACTCAGACTTATGTCCATCGAGTCCGTGATGCCATCCAGCCATCTCATCCTTGATCGTCCCCTTCTCCTCCTGTCCCCAATCCCTCCCAGCATCAGAGTCTTTTCCAATGAGTCAACTCTTCACATGAGGTGGCCACAGTACTGGAGTTTCAGCTTTAGCATCATTCTTTCCAAAGAAATCCCAGGGTTGATCTCCTTCACAGTCCAACTCTCACATCCATACATGACCACAGGAAAAACCATAGCCTT
>SJYV01017950.1:962144-1004958 GCA_006410875.1 Neotragus pygmaeus
TGAGACAGCAAAAGAGACACAGATGTATAGAACAGTCTTTTGGACCCTGTGGGAGAGGGTGAGGGTGGGATGATTTGGAAGAATGGCATTGAAACATGTATAATATCATATATGAAACGAATAGCAAGTCCAAGTTTGATGCATGATACTGGATGCTTGGGGCTGGTGCACTGGGATGACCCAGAGGGATGGTATGGGGAGGGAGGAGGGAGGGGGGTTCAGGATGGGGAACACGTGTATACCTGTGGCAGATTCATGTTGATGTAGGGCAAAACCAATACAATATTGTAAAGTAATTAACCTCCAATTAAAATAAATAAATTTATATTAAAATAAATAAATAAATAAAGTGAACACTTAGAATCACCAAAAAAAAAAAAAAAGCTAAACCATTAAAGAAAGAGTTGATAAAAACTCTACTATATTAAAAGTATGGACTTTTGTCCATCTACAGAAGTGGATCCAGACTGGAAGTGATTTAGCCCACATGGGACATTATTTGAAGTATCTGGTTGTCATAACTGGAGAAAAGGTGGGCTACTGGAATCTAGTAGGTAGAGTTCAAGGATGCTGCTAAACATCTTTACAATGCAAAGGGAGCTTCCAACAGCAAACGAGTATCTGGTCCAAAATGTATATAGTACTGAAGGTGAGAAACTGATTAAAAATGCTATTAGAAAAACTTGTGCTGGGATAAGGTACTTGCAGCACATATAACCAAAAAGTAAGCAAACAAAAACACAGCAACCAAAGTTGTGGAGTATTCCTATAAATCAATTAGAAAAAATATAAACAGAAAAGGAGAAAAATGATTAAACAACATGAACAGCATCCCATGTGTATGGTCAAAAGACTTATTCATGTTATTCATTCACATTGAGGAAATGCAAAATAAGAGCAAAATGAGATATTATTTATACTCTCCAAACTGGAAAAAATCAACAAATAAGCAATATAAAAGCATCGTGTCAAGTGTGTTAATTAAAAGGAACACTTATATGCTGCTTATATAAGAACTGAAATACAAAGAAAAAAAGGAATGATAAAAAGGGAAGAGAACCCCTGAGATTTCTGAGACAATATCAACAAGATGGGCATGCATGTAACTGGAGTCACAAAGGAAAGGAGACCACCCATTTCAAGAAAGAATTTTTTCAGGAATCACAGAAGCATATCTATGTGCTCCATTCTAATTACAAACCTCTTAATTCCCTATTTAGTAACCATTATCTTGCATTCTGTAATCACTTTCCTGCTTTTTCCAAAAAAGAAAAGTGGTTATACCATCTATGCTCCTTTTGAGTTAATTTTTGAATGAAGAGTCAGGGTACATGGAGTTCTGTTATTCTGCAGATGGATGCCCAGGTGTCCTAGCACTAGCTATTGAAAAAATGAGTTTTCTTTAATGAATTATTTCTGAACCTTTGTCAAAAGCAAAATCGCTATATTTGCATGGATTTATTTCTTCAGTCTCTGTTCCATTGGTTTATATGTCTATCCCTTCACCAGTCACTGAGTTGATTAATATGGCTTTATAAAGTGAAAGCGAAATCGCTCAGTTGTGTCTGACTCTTTGGGACCCCATGGACTGTAGCCTACCAGGCTCCCCCCTCCATGGGATTCTCCAGGCAAGAGTACTGGAGGGGGTTGTCATTCCCTTCTCCAGGAATATGGTTTTATAGTTAAGTCTTAAAACCATGGACAGTGAAGCCTGGAGTACTACAGACCATGGGGTCGCAAAGAGTTGGACATGACTGAGAGATACTGAATAGTGTTAATTTCTCCAACTTTACTCTTCTTTATCAAATTTGCTTTGACCATTCTAGTTCATTGCCTTCAATATAAATTTGAGCATATGCTTCTCTATATCTACTAAAATCCTGCTGATATTTTGATTGGAGTAACAGATCTATTTATTAATTTGGGGGATAATTGGCATCTTTACTAAGCTGAATCTTCCAATCCATCAATACGGTATTCCTCTCCACTCACATAGATGTAATTTTTTTCAACAGGATTTGTGGTTTTACAGCATACAAATTTTCCACATTTTTAAGATTTGTATCAAAGTGATTAATTTTTCTGAACTATCAATCGCTGTACTGACAATGTTCCTTCCATTCCATAGTTTCATTTCTTCTTTCAGTAGTCCTTCCAATGAGGTTCTATGAATGTAAACTCTTAATTTTTTATGTCTAAAAATGCCTTTATTTCATCTGTACTTTATGTAATAATTTAAATGCTTCTAGAAATCTAAGGTGAACTTATTTTTCACTAAGAATCTTGAGAATACTTTTGCATGTAATGTTGTTAGTAAAAAATCTGTTGAATATAGGTGGCATTCCTTTTTCTTCTGAAAGATTTTAAGACGCTTTTATCTCTGATGTTCTATGTATTGACCATAACATATCCAATTATGAATTTATCTTGCTTCATACTTTGGGTTAATTTTCATTTCTGGAACTCATGCTTTTATTCATTTCAGAAAATTTTCAACAATTACCTATTCAAAGAATTTTTTCCTCCACTATTCATTCATTTCCCCCTCTGAAACTACTAGCATATTAATGTGGAAGCCACTTTATATAGCCCCTCTGCCACTTTAATTTTTTTAACCTCGTTGTCTGTTCCACTGTACAATGTGGGAATTCTCAAATACTGTTTCCTTTGTTGGCACATGAAATAGCACCCCAGGAGTACTGTGAAACTGTTGGGGTGGGTGAGAGCAGAGTGGGAGGGTGCTTTCAATCATCTCTCATGAGTAAGAATAAACCCAGTCCCTGGATGTAAGTACTGTTAAACTGACTAGTCCCCTGTCTTAAATGCTCCACTTTTAGTCTGGTTCATCCTAGAGGTGTTAATACCCCAAAAGTGTTGTTTCCTAACTTGGAGCCCGGCAATATTACAGGCTTATAATTCTATCTCTTTTTATCCATGGGAATTTTCATCTTACAACTGTCATTTTGGTTTTCTTTCTTTCTTCTTCTTCTTTTTTTTAAACAATGTATTTGTTATTGCTACGCTTTGGGGACAGAGAGTGATCCCTTCATATGCCAGCATTTAATTCATAACCGATTTTCACACCTAGATGTATAACTGAGCAGGACCCTGTGGAGCCTTCCTGGGACAGACTCCTCCCCGTATCATCTGCTTTAGCTCCTCTTTGAAGGAATTAGATAATATTATCTGAGGCACATTTCCTGAGTTATTTTACAGATATGAAAACCTCCACCAAATGGAAGATGTTAACTAGTTGATGACTATAAGCATATACCCCCAGGATTCCTGCAGCCTTAGGATTTATAATGTCTACCCCTGTGACATCGTCCTGTTACCTCACCATCAACCAATCAGAGAACTATGCACAAGTTGATCACATATCCTATGACCATCCCCGAGGTCACCAGACTTTGAAAATGCTTTCCTGAAACCCATCAAGGAGTCCAGGCTTTTTCAGCACTAGCTGTCCCAGACTATTTTATGGCACATTACAATAAACCTCAGATATGCAGGTGACACCGCTCTTATGGCAGAAAGTGAAGAATAACTAAAGAGCCTCTTGATGAAAGTGAAAGAGGAGAGTGTAAAAGTTGGCTTAAAGCTCAACGTTCAGAAAATGAAGATCATGGCATCTGGTCCCATCACTTCATGGGAAATAGATGGGGAAACAGTGGAAACAGTGGCTGACTTTATTTTTCTGGGCTCCAAAAATCACTGCAGATGGTGACTGCAGCCATGAAATTAAAAGATGCTTACTCCTTGGAAGGAAAGTTATGACCAACCTAGACAGCGTATTAAAAAGCAGAGACATTACTTTGTCAAAAAAGGTCCATCTAATTTACAGGGCATATAACATTTAGATTTCCCAGTGAAATATTCACAGTAGACAGGGATAATTATCTTTCCCTAAACTTCACTCAAACAAACAGAGATGCATATTTAAAAGTCTGTATTACCTTTATATACATTTGACTGTTGATTAAAAGTGGAATAGCATTGAACATGTGTATTACCCCATGTAAAATAGATGACCAATGCAAATTCAATGCATGAAGCAGGGCACTCAAAGCCAATGCTCCGGGACAATCCAGAGGGATGGGGTGTGGAGGGAGGTGGGAGGGGATTTCAGGATGGGGGAAACATGTGCACCTGTGGCTGATTCATGTTGATGTATGGCAAAAACCACCACAATATTATAATTATCCTCCAATTAAAATACATAAGTTTTTTTAAAGTGAATATTTTGTTGTTGTTACTGTTGACTTAGATGTTAGCTAACAAAGGCACCATGATAATCAAAGAATTCCACCTTCTTTCAGAGGAAATCTCTCATGGTTACCTAAATCAAGCAAAAACCTGTAAGTCATACATACGGATAAATGGCCTCTTGAATGTTTCCAAAGATCTGTTTCCCAGTCATTATGATGGTCAGCTGGGTTGTCAGTTCTACGAGACAGCCTGCAGGATCACACTAGCAGGAAGAAAAAGGAGAAAAATTAAGTGAATGATGAAAGATGGACTTCTGCAACAAAAGAAATCTCAAACCAGAAGGTGAAAATCTGAAGATTTGCATTGGAACAGATATTAAATGATACAAAGGGATATTTAGTTCCAAGTTTCAAGCATGATCACAGTGGTGGTGGTGGTAATTTAGTTGCTAAGTTGTGTCCAACTCTTGAGACCCCATGGACTGTGCCTGCCAGGCTCCTCTGTCCATGGGGATTCTCCAGGCAAGAATACTCAAGTGGGTTGTCATTTCCTTCTCCAGGGGATCTTCCTCACCCAGGAATCAAACCAAGGTCTCCTGCATTGCAGGCAGATTCTTTACCAACAGAGCTACTAAAGGAAGCTAGTAGATCCAACTGTGAAATATGTTAAACACACACACACACACACACACACACACACACACACACACACAAACAATTTTCTGGGCCTTATTCTTAGAAAATTCTTAATCTTTCTGTGTTAGGGCTGGAAGTTGTTATTTTCTTCATGTGATCTGGTTGCAAGCCAGATTTGGAAATGACTGAGCTGGTCTAATTCTATACCCATGTGGGGAGCCCTTTCTGCTGTACCTCTAGGAAGTTACCATTCATCCTTTGCTGGAAGCCGTCAGGAATATAGAACTTACTAATTCCAGTTCATAGCTCATATTTTATATCAAACAATAGGTACAATATAACTTTCTTTCCCCAAATAAACTGGAGAATCTATCAGATAGCAGGATTCTAAGACCAATATGCTTCATGGACAGAGTCAGTATCTTAGACTTTTCTTGAAACTTGATAAAATTTGAGTAACTGTGGGGCACACCAAAACGTACTGGATTAACAATGAGTTACTGAAGCCATAAATATCACCCCTCTAGAGAATTCTCACCTCTTCACTTCTCCACACACCAAACAAATATGTGTATTTTCCGGGATATCCCACAAACTTCCCTTTAAAGAAAGCTACGTAGAAGCAGGATGAATAATAATTTACAAACTGAAACAGGAACATTTTCAAGGTAAGGCTGCTCTCATATTCCTGGTGAGTCCGAGGAATTTCTGAGAAAAAATGAATGAACAACAACAACAAGGTTTAACAACACACCTTCCTGTTTCTTCGTAAAGTGTTTTACTCCCTGGGACAGGTGGATAGCTAGTCAGATCACTCAGAGTCTATTGAAATGCTCCCCACTCAGTTCATAACTGACCAATACTAACTAGCTATGGATGTGTACTAAGCTTTCTAGGACCAGCATTGCATTAATCTCATCACCAGAGAAGCCTGGGAAGCCATCATTAGTATGTTCAGAGGGGTGAAATACTTGCCTAGGGCCACACAGTCAGAATACCGAATTCAAACCCTTATCAAACTGAAGCGCCTCCTGCTCATCTCCATGATTCCCAGGATATCTATGTGTGTGAATCGCTCAGTCATGTCCAACTCTGCAACCCTATGGACTATAGCCCACCAGGCTCCTTTGTCCAAGGGATTCTCCAGGCAAGAGTACTGGAGTGGGTTGCCATTTTCGTCTCTGTATCACTACATGATATCCTGTAAATACTGCAGATCTCTCTTGTCTGTTTCCAATCCAGTTTAAACAAAGTAAATCATATAAAGGGCAGAGGGTGATTTCCACATTGAATTGTGCTTCCCTCTCATGAATTAAATGGGTTTATCAATTTTTAAAACAATGTCATGCAAACAGTGGCAGCAATAGTACACATTTCCACTCTCCTTCATTTGAAGTGGATGATCATGATCTATCGCTTGATGAACTCCAAAGATAAGAAAAGGTTGAGTCTCTTCACACCACAGGAGAACGGCATGAGCCGTGAAAGAGTAAGGGACCCTGTTTTTCTGAGATGATATCTTCCATGGGTACGAGCTGATCCAGCCAAAACCATGACATGTTCAGCAACATGGAAATGGTAACACATATTCTGAAGACACAGATAACTCCTCAACTTTACTAAAATTTAGTTGCATTCCTACAAAATCTCTAATGTGAGTACAGGTGATTTTTCTCAGCGATGAAAGCTAAGGTATTTTTAGGTGCTTGGGTTTCAGATGCATACACACACACACACTCACACACACACACACACACTGTTGTGAACTCCAAATCTGAAAAGAATATTCAATGGGAGTGACTTCCCAGTGTTTACCCTGCTGCTGCTGCTAAGTTGCTTCAGTCGTGTCCAATTCTGTGCGACCCCATAGATAGCAGCCCACCAGGCTCCTCTGTCCTGGGATTCTCCAGGCAAGAATACTGGAGTGGGTTGCCATTTCCTTCTCCAATGCATGCGTGCATGCTAAAGTCGCTTCAGTCATGTCCGACTTTGTGGGACCCCATGGACAGCAGCCCACCAAACTCCTCTGTCCATGGGGTTCTCCAGGCAAGGATACTGGAGTGGGTTGCTATTTCCTTCTCCAGTGTTTACCCTAGTGCTGAGTAAATACTGTGCTGCCTTTTTGGTTACCATTGGTCTAATGACAGTGCACAGATTTGGATAAGAGGCAGAAGCTCTTGGAGAATGCAGTCACAGAAGAAGCTGAGGCAGGAGCTAAGTCTCTGATCTCATCTCCAGCTTGCCAGGGGCAAGGGCAGGAAAAAAAACTGTCCTACTCTCCCCAACTGAATCTCCCATTCCACTTGGGACCTCTTCACCTTCCCTCATGGCTTTAGAAGAAATTTTCACAAGAACATAATCCAGGTCTTACGACATGCCAACTGAAAAGAAAAGCACTAACTTTTAGATTTATTCAGGAGGACCTGGTTATCTGCTTTTCTGACACAGGCTTTCAAAATTCAACACCTTCCAAAAACCATATACAAGAAATAAAAATTATCTGTGTCTTGAGAAATGTGTGAGGATTTTATTTAGACTTCAGTTAATCCCATCAAGGAAGGATTAAGGCAAGAATATGCAAAGGCCTACAGAGGCCTAATTCCTTTTAGTTCTTCTTCCTGCTTCCATTATAATAGGCCTTAATGTAGCTGTTAGGGAATTATGAAGTACCAGGCTATGAGTCTACCTGTGGAGCAAAACTGTCTTGAAATGTGCTTTGAAAAGTGAACTCCTTGGGGGCTGATCCAGAATGAAGGTGTAGCATTGGTAGGAATTCTTTTTCAGAGTCATATTAATGATTTGGCCAGCTTACCCATTTTTGTAATCCAGGCAGATATCTTTTCATAAAAGAAATTCAAGATCAAGATGACAATAAAGTTCAAGCACGATCCAGTGAGAGATGTGGTTATCTGGGGAGTGAGGAAACTTTTGACATGCTTTAAGGATGCTTCACTTTCCATGAAGCTAGCAAATGTAGCAAAGACTGACAGGCGGTATACAATCACAGCTACCATACACGCGACAACCAGAGACATCTGGGGAAGGGAAACAAAAACTGGTCACTCCGGTCTCTGTATCTGTGCGACGCATGCATAGCTGAAACATACTTTCCTCTTCAGCTCATATATTAAGTTTAGCAGATCTGACGTGGACAGCGAGCCAAGCCAGTTCCTCTAACTACTGTTGTTTAGTTGCTCAGTCATGTTCAGCTCTTGCGATCTCATAGACTGTAGCCCACCAGGCTCCTCTGTCCATGGGATTTCCCAGGCAAGAATACTGGGTTGCCATTTCCTTCTCCAGGGGATCTTCCTGACCCAGGGATCAAACCCCCATCTCCTGTTTGGCAGGCGGATTCTTTACCGCTGAGCCACCAAGGAAGCCCCCTCTCACTGCAGATGGTATACATGACAGGAAATGAAAACTAGGAAAGTAAAAAGGTTAGAAATAAGGCATATGGTAGCAGCTGAGTAAGTACAAAATAGAAAAGTACTCATTGCTCATCCTCTAAGTCCACCCTCTTGAACAAGTTGGAATATTAGCTAGCAAGCCAGCATCTGACTGTGGCCTTACCTGTTCCTGGGTAGCCCTCTAAGATTTTTCCTTTTTTTGCATTTTTAAAAGATTATAAAGAAGAAAACAATCATGTGTAAGAGACTATTTGTTGCCCACAAAACCTATAATATATCCTTTGCAGCAAATGTTTTGTAACCTCTGCTTTAGTTAAATATGTATTGTGAAGATTAATACTTTCTCAAGAAAAATATGTTTAAAAATTCAATTTTATTTCCCCTTACAATATTGCCATTAGCAGTCAGATATGCCTGGTAGTTTAGATATTTGTGTATAAATCCAGTATAAATTTTATACCTCCCCATAATGCAAAATCACAAAGATCTTTATAACAATGATTGGAGAATTTTATTGAGAAAGTTGAGGAACTGAATAAAATTAAATGAGTACTAGAAATAAATGACAGTGATCTTACCACATTCTAGAATATTTTTCATTTAGTGTCCCCAATTGATTATAACCCCTTTTAATTTTATCATCTCTCCTAAAATGATTGTTATATCATCTAGGAAAATACACATTTAAATAGAAAAACCAATGCCTTTAAATAAAAAAGGTTAAAGATTTAAAAAACTTATGGGACAACATGGAGTAGTGAGTTAATCAATAGTCTACAATTGCCAATTATTTATACTTCAACAGGCTAATATCTCAGAGGGTAACTTTGTCTGTTTCCTAAAATTAAAGGTCAACTATAAGAGGGCATAGATTTGGAAAGGGAAGGCAGGAAATAGATTATGAAGATGGAGGAAGCTATTAGGTAAAAGGCATGGAGAAAATCTCATTCCCTAACAATGGGATATACTAATTAAATTCTTTAAGTAGAAGATGTAACATTTTCTTCCATTATTTTGGCAAGAGAATGAACCTTAATGGTATTGTATAGATACTCTAGATGGGTATAAATACAAATTAATATTAAAAAAAAAACTAACCAAATAGCCTGTGATCAAATTGTTTATTATACTATTCTGATTTCAAGTTATCACCAAATTAACAAAGAGCTGGGGGAGGAGGAGGAATAGGCATTAATATAAAGTACCTCTCTCTCCCCACAACTCTTTTTCCAAGTTTTAATTATGACATATCCATGTAAATTACAGTTTATTTTATGTAAGTGCTCCATTCAAGATAAAAACAAAATACCGTGGAGGGGGAAGGAAGAGAGGGGACGCAGGCCATTGCAGATGAAACTTTTGAAGTAACCCCAATATGATCTGAAATCAAATAGATGACAACAGTTTTAAAGAATGCTCACCCATAACATCACTGTGACTCCTGATAAAATGTACCATGGAAGACGGCTATATAGAGGCAAGTAAGGTTCCATCTCCTGTAATTTTGAAGAAATCAAAGCAAAATTAAAAATCTACCCTCAAAGTCGGGATTCCAAGCAGTAGTCAAAATCACAAAGCCCAGTTCAAGTAGCTCTGAATCAGTGGATTCACCGTAGCTCATGGAAAGCTTTATTCTAGTAGTGGTTCCTTACATTTAGGTAGAAACCTTTAAGGCTCCTAGATGGAATATTCTACAAATGATAAGACTTATAAGATATACATTATTTCCTGAGTGTTGAATTCTAGGGGTATTCAGGGCAACATGGATAGGAAAAACAAACCCAAAACCTGAAGGCTGCTGCTCAAGTGGATATGCCTTAATGACATTAAAATTTTCTAATTGAGTTAAACTGAATTGGGCACACTGCCCAAGACCTCTCCTGATGTGTGTGCATACATCTGATGATGTACATGTGTGCCTCCAATGTTTGTGTGTTTGTATGTGTGTGCGTACTTGCGTGTACACGTGTGTGGGTTTTCATGCATGCATATGCATGTCCCTAACAGACTAAGAGGTTAGGTTGTGCTTAACAACTGAAGAAGTACTGCAATGAAGTTAAAAACAAAAACAAAAACCTCATTTCAAAACCATTAAAGCTAAATGAAGTAGATGATTCACAGTGAACCAATACATATGTTTTTTTAACTGTTTTTTTTAACTGGTTTCAAATTCAATCCATCTTGGTTTTTGGCAAAGCCAGCTGAACTGCTTTTATATTCTTTTTCTATCCCATGAAGTATGAACAGATATACATCAAATCATTATTAGGATAATATTTCTTTTAATATATTTCAATTAATTTAAAGTTATTAATATATTTTCTGAGGTGATTTTTCTCTTCATTCATTTACTGAATTTTTTGTATTATTTCAATGCAATTTAATAAATCTTTAGTGAATGCCTGAACCGTGAGGATTTTGAGTGTTATACATAAGAATAGTGTCCTGGACAGAGTAGGGAATTGTACTGAAGAGATTTTAGAGGCTTTCTAGTCTCCCTTTAATGTCATCAGGTAACATGGTGATTATAGAGTGTGGCAAGGTAAGAACTCTAGGAATATGCAGCCAAGAGTTACAAGTACCTTTCATTTTCACATGAAACAAAAATGAGATAACAAGAAGTCAAAAAACTCAATTAACAACAAACAGCCAGTTTGCCAGTTATCCCTAAATCTAGACTTTCCTTTCTAGACACCAGTGCAATTATCTTCCCATTACAGTCAATTAGTATGGTCTAGATGGATGAACTTTGGTCTAATAAAGCAATCAATCATAAGCTCATTACCTTAATACAATACCATTTTAATTTTCACACATTAACTTAGTAACATTTCCATATATGTGTGTGTGTTTCATATATATATATATAAATTTATATTAAAGTCCACAACACATTATTTTTCATTTCATTTTATTCCACTTAGCATTAAAACTAGGTATTTTATGTATGATGGCTTGGATCTGCTTCAAAATAATTGCAGGTGGCAATAGCAGTAAAGAACCTGCCTGCCAATGCAGGAGACAGAGGAGATGCAGGTTCAACTCCTGAGATGGGAAGATCCCCTGGCGGAGGGCATGGTAACCCACTCCAGTATTCTTGCCTGGAAAAATTCATGGACAGAGGAGCCTGGTGGGCTGCAGTCCACAGGATCACACAGAGTTAGACATGACTGAAGTGACTTAGCACACACGCGCACATGCTCAATNATTCCCATGCACTAGCCCCAAGCGTCCTGCATCCTGCATCGAACATAGACTAGCAATTCATTTCTTACATGATAGTATACATGTTTCAATGCCATTCTCCCAAATCTTCCCACCCTCTCCCTATCCTTCAGAGTCCAAAACTCTGCTCTACACATCTGTGTCTCTTTTGCTGTCTTGCATACAGGGTCAGTTTTACTTTTAATTTTTGAGGAACTTCCACACTGTTTTCCAGTTGTACCATTTAGCACTCCCATCCATAGTATACAGGAGTTCATTGTAATTTTCAACATCCTCATTAACATGCCTTTTTAAAAAAAATTTTGGTAACAGTCATCCTGACAGGTATCAGATACCATCTCATTGTGGTTTGATTTGCATTTCCCTGGGAACTAGACATTAAGTTTTTTTTTTTTTTCCTGTTACCTGTTGGCCATGTGTATAACTTCTTTGGAGAAATGCCTATCCAAGTTCTTTGTCCATTTTTAAATCAGGTTATTCTTTTTTTCTTTCTTACTATTGAGCTGCAAGAGTTCCTACTATTGAGCTACAAAAGNTTTTTTTTTTTTTTCCTGTTACCTGTTGGCCATGTGTATAACTTCTTTGGAGAAATGCCTATCCAAGTTCTTTGTCCATTTTTAAATCAGGTTATTCTTTTTTTCTTTCTTACTATTGAGCTGCAAGAGTTCCTACTATTGAGCTACAAAAGTTCCTCATATATATTACAGATTAACCCCCTATCAGAAGCATGGTTTGCAAAATATTTTCTGCCTTTCCATGGGTTGCCTTTGCACTCTGTTGATTGTTATCTCTGCTGTTCAGAAGTGTTTTAGTTTGATGTACTCTGGCTTATTTTGTTTGTTTCTGTTGCCTGGACTTTGGTGTCACCTGCATGAAATAATTTCCAAGTCCAACGTGATAAAAGATTTTCCTTATGTTTTCTTCTAGGAGTTTTACACTTTCAGGTCTTATGTTTAAGTCTAATCCATTTTGAATTGACTTTTGTGATGGTATAAGATGTGAATGAGGGGCTTTCCAGGTGGTGTTAGTGGTAAAGAACCTGCCTGCCAACGCAGAAGATGTAAGCAACATGGGTTCAGTGCCTGGGTCAGGAAGATCCCCTAGAGAAGGGCATGGCAACCTGCTCCAGTATTCTTGCCTGGAGATTCCCATGGACAGAGGAGCCTGGCAGGCTACAGTCCATGGGGTCACAGAGAGTCTGACATGACTGAAGTGACTCGGCACGAACGCACACAAAATGCAAATGAAAAATGTTGTCTGTCACATCAGTAAACAAAGAACATTTCCACCATCAAGCCACTACAACCATCCAGGTGATGAGCCTTGAGCAAACTCAGGATAGGAAAGAACAGAATATTGACTACTGTAGAGTTAAGAAGCGAACCGAAGTAATGAGTGTGCATGCACAACTCAGTTGTGTCTGACTCTTTGCCACCCCATGGACTATAGCCCACAAGGCTCCTCTGTCCATGGAATTTTCCAGGTAAGAATATTGGAGTTTGTTGCCATTTCCTTCTCCAGTGGATCTTCCCAACCCAGGAATCAAATCCACATCTCTTACTTCTTTCTGCATTGGTAGATGGGTTCTTTACCAGCTGAGTCACCGGACAAGAGAGCTAAGGTGCATGTCAAAGGAATGATATCAGTGAATCCAAACTCTTGCATCTTCCCATATATAGCAACGTGCTGCTGCTGCTAAGTCACTTCAGTCGTGTCCGACTCTGTGCGACCCCATAGACAGCAACCCACCAGGCTCCCCCATCCCTGGGATTCTCCAGGCAAGAACACTGGAGTGGGCTGCCATTTCCTTCTCCAATGCATGAAAGTGAGAAGTGAAAGTGAAGCCCCTCAGTTGTGACCGACTCTTAACTACCCCATGGACTGCAGGCTACAAGGCTCCTCTGTCCATGGGATTTTCCAGGTAAGAGTACTGGAGTGGGTTGCCATTGCCTTCTCCAAGAAAAGTGCTAAATTCACTAATTCAATATATATAGCTTTCTTTAATTAACAGTAATCTTTTGATGTACCAACTACCTGTTCTTTCTTACAAAACTCCTTTTCACCCTGGTTCCTCCTTTATCTCTTTGGAGCAGTCCCTTAGAGCTATCTGAGAGTCTGCCTCCTAGGCTTGAAGTCCCAGAAAGTCTGTTAAATGAAAAATAATTCTCAACTTTTAGGTTGTGAATTTTTTTCAGCTGACAGAGATAAGGATCTAATATCATTCTTTTGCATGTCAATATCCTGTTTTCCCAGCACCACTGGAAAATACTTTCTTCATTTTGCTTTCTTGGAAATTCTGTTGAAAATTAGTCAACCATATACAAAGGGATTTATTTCTGGACTCAAGTCTGTTTAATTGATTGGCATGTCCATCTTTATGTCAGCACCATACTGTTTTGATTGCTGTAGCAAACAAACAGTTTCTAACTGGTTTTCTGCCCAGGGCTAAATGCAGAAGCAGCAGACACAAACACCCATCTTCCAATATTTCCTTGAAAAAGATTAACTTGCAAAATTTAAAAACTGCTGCTTTAGGGTCCACCTTCTAAACAGCCTGCATCCAGGTGCTGACTGAGATCTTCCGGTTTGGGACCCTGATGGGTCTTGGCACAGCCCCAAATACTGGGAGCCATTGAGAACAAAGAAGGCATCTTGGCCAATCACAGGCCACACTTTTAAGGCTAGGAGAGGTAGTTATATTACCTAATGCACAGAAATCAACACAAAGAGGCAAGCTAAATGAAAAAACAGAAGAATAAGTTCCAAGAAAAAGAACAAGACAAACAAATTTCAGAAAAAGACTTTAATGAAGTGAAGACAAGTGATTTACTTGACAAAGAGTTCGAAATAAACATCATAAACATGTTTGCCCAGGTACAGAGGACAATGCATGAATAAAGTGAGACTGTGAACAGAGAAAGAAAATTTAAGAAAGTAATAAACAGAAATCAAGAGTATTATCAAGAGCATTAAACAGAGCTGAAGAACACAAGAATTTTATGGCAAAATTCAACAGAAGTGTTTGGCAGCTTACCAGATCAAATTGAGAAAGAATCAGCCAATTCCAAGAAAGGGAAGTAGAATTCATCCAGTCAGAGGAGCAAAAATGAATTAAATTAAAATGGAAAATGATTTTTAAAGTGAAGTTAGCTTAAAGGATTTATGGGACAATGTCAGGCAGACGAGGATTTGCATTAGAAGAGGTCCCATAAAGAGAAAAGAGAGAGAACATATTCAAATAATGGGTAAAAACTTCTCTTAACCTAGGCGGAAAAAAACATATCAGATTTAGGAAACCCAGTGAGTTCCAAAAAAAGATGAAAACAAAGAGAAACACACTGAGACACATTAAAATTAAAACTTCACAAGTTAAGGACAAAGAGAGAATTTTATAAGCAAAATCAAGTTATATACAAGGCAACACTTGTAAGACTTTTAGCAGACCAGAAGGGAACAGCACAGAGTTGAAATACTGGGAAAAAACCAAACCAAACCAAACCTGAGGACCCAGAATACTCTACCTAGAAAGTTTTCCAGACAAGTTTATCACAACTAGAGTGGCTTTCGAAGAAATGTTAAAGGGACCTCTTTAAACTAAAATGAAAGCATATGAAAGTATGAATGTCACTGGTAAAGGTAGATACATAGTTAAATTTAAAATACTCTAATGTTTTAATGGTGGTGGGTAAATCACTTGTAAATCTATTATGAAGGTTAAAAGGCAAAAGTAGTAAAAATAATTCTAACTACAGTAAAATTGTGTAACTATAATAATTGGTTATATATTATATATATATATAATAATTGTTAAAGGGTACACTAAGAAGATATAAACTGCAACATCAAAACATAAAACAGGACAGAAAGTAAAGTTATAGAGCTTTATATGTATTTCAAATTAGTTTGTCTTAGCTTGCAATAGAATGATATAATTACAAGATGTTTTACCCCTTTGTAATCACAGAGCAAAAGACATAAAAGACATGCAAAAGATAAAGGAATCTGAGCATAACATTATAGACAATTATCACACCCCCAAAGAAGGCAACAGAGGAAGAAAGGAACAAGGGAATTACAAAACAACTAACAAAATTGTTGCAAAGAACCCAAGTCCACCATTCTTCAGTTGCTTGGCATTTGAAGCAAACTGGAAAGGTGAAAAAGCTCACTAAGTGGGAGCCTCATGAGCTGACCACAAATCAAAAAAATTGCCATTTTGAAGTGTCATCTTCTCTTGTTCTATGCAACAACAATGAACCATTTCTCGATCAGATTGTGACATGTGACAAAAAGTGAGTTTTGTACAACTCAGTGACTAGGCTGAGAAGCAGCGCCAAAGCACTTCCCGAAGCCAAGCTTACACCAGAAAAAAGGCCAAGGTCACTGTTTGGTGGTTTGCTGCCCCCTGATCCACTACAGCTTTCTGAATCCCAGAGAAACCATTATATCTGAGAATTATGCTCAGCAAATCGATGAGATGCACCAAAAACTACACTTGCAGCCAGTACTGGTCAACAGAAAAAGGCCAATTCTTCTCCATGACAATGCTCGACTGAATGTGACACAACTAACCCTTCAAAAGTTGAACAAATAGGGCCGTGAAGTTTTCTTTCATCTGCCATATTCACCTGACCTCTTGCCAACCAACCACCACTTTTTCAAGCATCTCAACAACTTTTTGCAGGGAAAATGCTTCTGTAACCAGCAGGAGGTAGAAAATGCTTTCCAAGAGTTCATCAAAATCTGAATCATGAATTTTTATACCACAGGAATAAACAATCTTATTTCTTGTTAGCAAAAATGTGTTGATTGTAATGGTTCTTATTTGATTAATAAAGATGCGTTTCAACCTAGTTATAATGATTTAAAATTCACTGTCCAAAATTGCAATTACTTTTTCACTAAATTACTTTTACTGTTAAGCTAAATGGACTTAACAGGCACTTACAGTGCATTCCATCCAACAGTAGCAGAATAAATATTCTTCTAAGTGCACATNCTCCCAGTTCCCTGTGAACCATCCTTAGGGGCCGACATCCATACTCGTGGTCAGCCCGGAGGACTAAGGGATGTTTGGCAGACTGTCAAGTCTTCTCTCCCTTCCTGGCCTAGAGAAAGGCACTCCTAGAGCACCCCTAGGTGAGGGGAGGCTGCCCAGGCTTTCATCCCAAAGCAGAGAGGCAGGGGCAGGGGGCTGCGGCGTGACGGCCTGCTCCTCTCTGCTGGGCAGTCTACTTGCCCGGTCCAGGCCCCACTCATAAAAACATAAAGTCCCACCAACCTCCTCAGTTTGTTGTGAGGGTCAGAGAATGTCACATCGGGTCCTCACATATGCCTGCCTGTGAACAGGAGGCACTCAGTCAAGGTTAAGTCATTTTTCAAAACTATTTTAAAATGATTTGAGGGGGGAGTCCAGCTCCTAAGTTTCCTTTCTTGATCGATGAATGAGGTTTTTTTCTGGACCTGCTGACCATAAATTTGGGTGGAAATTCATTCACTCAATAGAGTCTAAGCATTGATATCAGGCACTATCCTAGGCACTGGGAATTCAGCTTTAAAAAGAACAGAATATGTCTTGTCTTCTTGGAGTCTTAGGAATTTCAGCTCAGGCTGGAGAAGGTGGTTTCTGATACAAGGCACTTAATCCTCCTGAGTAAATGAAAAGGAGCTGCTCTGAGCATGGATGTGGCCATGAGGAGAAGGGACCACCATGCACAGGGGGCCTGCCTGGACTTTGGTATGTCCTCTCTTACTAATCACCTCCATAATCCTTTTATGGTTTAGGCCTTGTCAGCCCTGTTTTATAGAAGTGGCAGCTAAGGCTCAGAGAGGTTTAAAAACTTACCCAAAGTCACACAGTAGTGGCAGAGGCAAGATTCAAACCTGGATCTTCCTAACTCCAGAGTCCATACCCTCTCCACGAAGCTGACCCGCTGCAGTTCTGTTGTCTGGCCTTGTTGCAGCCCATGAACTGTGTGTCAGACACAGACAGCTTCGGAAGAGGCTAAGACATGAGGCCTTACCTCCATCTGGTTCTGAGAAGACACCTATGTACCCTGTACTGTCATATGGACTATCATATTCCTTGAAGGAGGAATTCCTTTCTCCTGGGGCCTGTGTACCTGTAAGTTGCTTCAGTTGTGTCTGACTCTTTGTGACCCCATGGACTGTGGTTCACAGTCTCCTGTGGGACCAGGCTTCTCTGTCCATGGGATTCTCCAAGCAAGAATGCTGGAGTGGGTTGCCATGCTCTCCTCCAGGGGATCTTCCCCACCCAGGGATCGAACCCATGTTGCATTTGTCTCCTTCATTGGCAGGCAGGTTCTTTCCCACTAGCGCCACCTGGGAAGCCTTCCACCTTGGGTGGTCTTGACCAGGAGGCAGCATGAAAGCTGAACTTTGAAAAATGGCTAGGACTTTTGCACCCATTGATAGTGAAGAAAGGGATTCTCCAGGGCAGACACAGCAGAGCAGAGGCCTGGAAGCAGGGAGATGAGGGATGTGGGACCAGCTATTCTTTGTGACTGGAGCCGAGGGGTGGGTGTGGAACCCAGAAGGGTTGTCACCAAGTCAGCGAGGGCCTCAAGCACCAGAGTGAGTTCTCCTTTCCTGTCCTGGGGACCTAGGAGCTAGCAAGGGTTTCTGGACCTAGAGAGCTGTGCTTTAGAGGCTTATGGGAATTTGGGAACCTGATCTCTTTGGCTAGCCCTGAATGATAAACAGGAAGGAGCCAGATCTGGAAGGAACACATTTATTTCATCTAAGCAAACATTTACTAAGCACCACCTCTATGCCAAGCACTGTAGTCAGTTTAGGGACTGACAAGATATTGGAGAGGAAAATAAGTCCTAGGTACTGTCCCCCAGAGAACCCCATGGGCTGTCGGGGAGGAGTGACTGGGGGCTTGCTGAGCTACATACAAGAGAAGGGTGGAGCACTGTGAGCTAAACTGGAGGAGGGGAGTTCTCAGAAGCCGGGATGGGGAGGTTTTGTGGAAGGCAGGCTTTTGTGCCAGACCTTGGAAGCTTCTAGACATCATACAGTTGGTGGTCATTTCAAAGACTAAATTAGGGAGATGCAATGCCTGCCTGGCCGGCCCTGTCACTTAGCTCTGAGATCCAGATGGTAACCCCCTCCCTTCACTTACAGGGTGGCAGGGTTGTCTTGAGGGTTAGAGCTAGCATGAGTGCTTGTTAACACTGACCCAACTTCAGGCCTAATTGATATGAAATCTATAATACAAGTAGGAAGGGGACCACCAACAGCAAAGGCTAGCCTGGATAGAGGAAAGGCCTCCCAGGAGATCTGAGCTGGGTCTTAAAGATCTCATCAGATCAGAGCTTTGGAAGGACATTTAGGGCATCGTGAAGGACCACCTCGCCTGCCTTGGAGACAGAGGCTGATGGAGCCGTTAACTGGACCACCTCTCCCACTGCCACCAGGTGTCTGGTCCCACCATCGCACCAAAGATGAAGGGCTCCAGAGGCCTGGCCCTGCCTGCCTGAGTCTCCCCTCCCTCCAGCAGAACTCTGACTTCTGTTTGTAATTGCCTATAGGTGGAATTAATTAGATACTGTCATTTTAACAACTCACAGGGATGGTATGTTTTTTCTCTAAATGCGGATATTCTTTTGAGGGCTGTATCTTCCATTATCTTTTACAGAAAATCACTAAATTAAAAGAATTGCCTTTTAAAATTGCAGATTAAAGAGAAACTTAATTAGAAGGAATGAAAACAGTTATGTTTGGAGCTTTTGTTCTTAACATTTTTTTTTCCCTTGTGCTGCTGAATCACTGCACTTGGAGTTTGTATATTTTTATTTTAGGTGGAATGATTTGCCTAATTAAGCCTGTCATTCATCACCACCTGTTCCCTCTAAAATATGCCTATATTATTAAGCTTGCAAGCGAATGTATAAATTAATTCAGTGGGGAATTGCAGTGTTGACTGGAACATTATTAGGTTTTATCCAATTTATCTGGTATGAAAACCAATATTTTTCCCCAGTAAAATGAAACAGCAGCTCATTAAGTTTCTTCATTCAGTCATTCTTTGAGCACCTTTTATGTTGTGGTAATGTACTAAGGATGGGGAAATGGGGGCAAATATGGTGTAGCCTCTGCTCTTGAGGGGCTCATGGGGAGAAATTGGCCATTAGGGTACCATAGGCTGAGATCAGAAAACTAAGATCATGGCATTCGGTCCCATCACTTTATGGCAAATAGATGGGGAAACAGTGGAAACAGTGAGAGACTTCATTTTCTTGGGCTCCAGAATCACTGCAGACATGAAATTAAAAGACACTTTTTCCTTGGAAGAAAAGCTATGACCAACCCAGACAGCATATTAAAAAGCAGAGACATTAATTTGCCAACAAATGTCCATCTAGTCAAAGCTATGATTTTTCCAGTAGTCATGTATGGATGTGAGAGTTGGACTATAAAGAAAGCTGAGCACCGAAGAATTGATGCTTTTGAATTGTGGTGTTGGAAAAGACTCTTGAGAGTCTCTTGTACTGCAAGGAGATCCAACCAGTTGATCCCAAAGGAAATCAGTCCTGAACGTTCGTTGGAAGCGCTGATGCTGAAGCTGAAGCTCCAATACTTTGGCCACCTGATGTAAAGAATTGACTCATTGGAAAAGACCCTGATGCTGGGAAAAATTGAAGGCCAGAGAAGGGGTCGATAGAGGATGAGATGGTTGGATGGCATCATTGACTCAATGGACATGAGTTTGAGTAAGCTCCAGGAGTTGGTGATAGATAGGGAAGCCTGGCATGCTGCAGTCCATGGGGTCACAAAGAGTCAGACACGACTGAGCAACTGAACTGAACTGAACTGAGCCTGAGATCAAGGTGAGTCTGGGAAGAGGGTGAAGCCAGGAAGGGCTTCCTGGAAGAGGTGACTCCTAAAGAACAAGTGGAGTCAGTCAGGTGGATGAGGAGAAAGGCAAGAGTCCTGAGGATTCACACAAAACACAGCCTGTAAGGTGGCATGGTGAGACCTGAGACTAGATAGGTTGCCAGGTTGTTGGTCTTGAGAACCTGCGTTCCTTCCATGATCGTGTTGCATGCTCAATGCCTCTCTTCTCATCTTCTGGGCCAGGAGGTGTGTAGTAGGATTTTATACTGGCAGAAATTCCCAGATTCCGATTTAGCCAGTGGAGCACCCAGATTGTCCGAGGTGAAAGTGCCTTACAGTTCATCTGGTCTCTCACTCTTATCTGCCTGTGGCAGAACTAAGCCTAGAACCTCGTCTCCCACCTACCCCTTCCCACACCCCCACTCTGCTACCCCTGAGGCACCATTCACCACTTGGGCCAGAGGCCTGCTGCACTGTCCTGTCTCCATTCTCTCCATTCCCCAAAACCAGAAAGTTAGCAGATGGGAGGCTTCGTGGGAAAGTGCACACTGGTCCTGTTCTCCCTGACCCCACCTCCCACTGTGCCCCGATCTCCATCGCAGTGCAGTATTGCACAGGAGTCTTCCCCTGACTTGCCCTGCAAGTAGTCAAGTCCTGTTGGAGGCACCCCCCATACCCCTGTCATCTTTGAGGGATTCAGCCTCCATCACCTTCCCTATCTCTCTGCCTCCAGGGTCACCCCTAAACCCTCTCTCCATCAGCAGTCAGAGAGGTCTTTAAAGCCCAGTCTGAAGGGTGGCATTCCTTGATTCAACCCACGCATAGCATCAAGTCCCAGCTCTTTAGAAAGGTGAGCAGGCCCTCACCTGTCTACCTGATCCCAGTGCTTGCCCCTGCCCAACGTCACCCATCCAGGGCTTTGCAAGCTAGCTGGCTCGGGTCAGAACCTGCTTCACCTCTCCCTCACACCCCTCCCAGGACATGTACCCCATTTGATTGGTTGCCCTGAGGGCCGGTGTGGTTCCCTGCGAGCTCTGACTGGGAAGCCGGGGGAAGGCCCGTGGTGACATATGCGTGGGGGCCCCCTGCTCTGAACATCACCCCTTTATCACCACTGTGAAAGCCCAGCTCATCAGCCAGATGGAGGAAGATGTTTGCGTCTCAGACATCCAACCCCAGGACCTGTCCCCTAGAAGGGCCTTGAGGTCATTGCCACCTGGCTGTCTGTCCCCGTGGTTGGACACAGGTAGAACTGTAGCCAGAGAGGAGGCCAGGGAGCCCCCAGGAGGGTCCTCGCTCTGCCCAGTCCTGGCATCATAGGCTGTGGGTGTCTGGAGGTTGGGGCTTGGCCTCTGTCATGTTTTCTCACGGAGCTTAGGGTTTTCTGTGAGACTTCTTCACCTGGACTTGCCAGCCCTGTCCTCCAACGCTCAGGCCGAAAGCTGGTGGTGACCTTGACCCTCTGTCTCTCTCTCCCTCCATCCTGAAGACATACACAAGTCCGATTCTCAGTCACTTCCATCCACCTCTCCAATGCCAGCCCATCCTACAGGAGCTTCCTCACTGCTCGGCTTTGCTCCTCCTCCATCTCACTCTCTCTCTCTCTCTTTTTAATTAACAAACTTCCGGTTTTTTAAGAGTAGTCTTAGATTCACAGCAAAATTGAGATGAAATTATGGAGAGTTCCCATAGACCCACATCCTCCGTCCCTTTTCAGCGCAGCAGTTCTGTTACAGAGTACCAGGTCGAAAGCTTTCCCCATCAGAAGTCAGAATGGCTCTTCATTTCTCTCAGAATAAAACCAAAGTCCTTCCCAGGGTCCACAAAGCCCCCAGCCACGTGGCCCTGCTCCCTGCCACTCCCCTGGGCCTCAAATCCCACCCAATTCAATCCACTTCAGTTGCCCTGGGCTGTTGTTTCTCAGTCACTCTTAGCCCGTTCCTAAAGTCAAGGGCCTTGAATCTGTTCTTCCTTCTCCCCAAAATGTCCTTCCCCCAGATGTCCACGCTGCTCGGCTCCCTTCCTCCAGGCATTTATTCAGATGCTGTCCTTTGAGAGGCCTGCCTTGTCCTGCTTTCCTTTTCTCCAGAGCACTTAGCCCCAGCTGGTGTGCTGTGGATCTGACTTACTTTACTTGTTGTCTCTCAGACCCTGAACTCCTGAAGTGGGGATTTCTGTTTGGCTCAGTGCTGTTTGCCCAACCGTGAACTATGCCTGGCCCATGTGGACGAGAGTCTAGAAGGGACAGCCTGCCAGACCCTGCTGCAGTCATGAGAGTGACCAGACACGTGGGTCCAACCTGTCTCGAGCCTTCCGTTGGCAGGAACCCCCCTCCCCGCTGTTTTCTGTAGTGATTAACAGAGAAGCCTGTCTCAGAGGGATGGAAATGCTCCGCCGCCCTGATGGATGATCTGGCTCCGTGGCTGAGATGCACAACGAGTTCATTCACCATCCTCGGTGGTCCATAGACCACACATCACCGCTGTCAGGGCGAGAGTTTCCCACCACCTTCCGTGAACATGAGGTTGATAGCTGGGGTTGGAGGATGGCTCGCCACATCCATGCTTGCTGGCTAGGGCTGGGGAGATTTCTCCCATTGTGTGTCTGTGGGCCTGTAGCTGGATGTGGCCTTGCAGGCCCTGGCCCAGTTTACTCAGCACTTAGTATATGCTGGGCCAATCAAATGTAGTCCCTCATCTGATTCCCACAGCAGTCGGTATAAGAAATAGGGCTTCGAAGAAGTGGAATGGCTTAGACAAGGCACGTAGCTGGTCATGGCCAACTTCAGAGCGGGACTCAGGGCAGTTCGGAGGCTTCTGTGAAGTACTTCGTACGTGTCCACATTAAGTAGGCATGATCAGAGTAACGAAGACAAACCTTTATGATAGCATTTACCGAGCATGCCACGCGCTCTGCCGAGATGGCTGTTCACCCCCTGGCAGACTCCTCACAACAGCCCCACGAGCTGGGCACGGTCGTCATCCCTAGTTTTCAGATGAGGCAACCGGAAGCCCAGAGACATGACTTGCAAGGTGGACTACTGGTCTCTGCCAGCACTTCTGGCAACTCCGATTTTATTTGTTTTTTAAATGCTTATTTATTTAGTTGCGGCCTGCAGGATCTTTTATTGTGGCACAAGGGCTCCAGAGCACACGGGTTCAGTGGTTGCAGAATGCAGGCTTAGTTGCCCCGAGGAATGTGGGAAACTTAGTTCCCTGACTAGTGATCAAACCTGCATCCCCTCCACTGGAAGGTGAATTCTTAACCGCTGGGCCACCAGGGATGTCCTGGGAACTCCAGTTTTAGCTCAATATTTTCCATTCCTTGTGGGCCAGGGTCCTGCCCTCCAAAGGTACCTCCCCAGCCCATGGGTGAAGGATGCTCCTGCAGGTCCAGGGCTGGAAGGAAGGCACATTGTAGGGTTCATCCCACTGTGCTGGGCACTGCTCCAGCCTCACCTGGGGGCCAGTCCAGGACGGGGCTGGCTGTGTGGAGGGCCCACACGGTGGAGTGAGTATAGAGGAGCAGACAGCTGTGATGCAACACACCCCTCGATTGGAACTCTCTGGTTGTCCCAGGAGAAAGGGGGCAGATGTGGCCAGTGCAGCCCTGGGCTGGGGGGAGGGTAGGAGAAGGGAGGAGGAGAGGAGCCACGTGGAGGCAGGTTTTTGGCACAGAATAAAGAAAGACTTTGCCCCTGATAACTGTCTAGGGAGCAGAGCCCCCGCTGGGAGTACTGTGTCCCCTTTGATGGAGGTTTCGGGAGGGTTCCTTTGGGGAGCTCAGTGGCCTCTGGCCTCTCAGTGGCCTCTGGAGATTCAACCCGCCCCTCGATTGCACCATCTGATTGTGACGGCACCTCACATCCTGGTTTGGGAAGCCCACAACTTTTGAGCTATGTTTGTTCGTTGCCTGGAGCTCTTCTGCCTGCAAACTGTAAATCATCAACCAACCGCGCTGACTTCCTGGCCCCACTATGTGCCGCCAGTAACTTGTTGGGCTGAGCTCTGGGTAACTGGGTAACCATGCTCTTTCCTTCTCCCCCACAGCCCAGTTTAATGGCAGTGAGAAGCGGCAGTCATCCCCCTCGCCTTCCCGGGACCGGCGGCGCCAGCTTCGAGCTCCCGGAGGAGGCTTCAAGCCCATCAAGCATGGGAGCCCTGAGTTCTGTGGGATCCTGGGAGAGAGAGTGGACCCTGCTGTGCCGCTGGAGAAGCAAATGTGAGTCCTCAGGGAGCAAAGCGCAGTCCAGCGGCCAGTTCGCGGAGTCACTGTCGACGCTCGTAGAAGGCAGAGGCCACGGCCGAGTCTGCCCGGTCAGGGTTAGAGCACACCTCTCCTGACTCCTGGCCCTGTGCTTCCTCCCCATCCTCTGCATCACCTGCCTGCCTTCGGATGGCTGGTAGGAAGGACAGTGAGATCATCCACATGCTGTTCTCCTTACTTCTGTATCCTCCTTTCTAGTTTCATCATGCAGCAAGTGAGGTTTTAAAAAGCTAAATGTATATTAAACCCTCCTGCATGATTGCATATTAGCTTTATTTTATAGTAGGAGTGATGTTTTTGCCCCACATCCCTGGAGGCTCAGATGGTAAAGAATCTGCCTGCCATACAGGACCCAGGTTCAATCCCTGGATTGGGAAGATCCCCTGGTGAAGAAAATAGCTCCCCACTTCAGTAGTCTGGCCTGGAGAATTCCATGGACAGAGGAGCCTGGCAGGCTACAGTCCATGGGGTCACAAAGAGTCGGACACGACTAACGCATACACGTGCTAAATCCTGCTGCCTATTAGCTTTATTTTATAGCAGGAGTGACCTTTTTGCCCCACATCTGCTTGATCTTAGTTGGGCAAGACCTTGGCACTCTTGATTTGGGTTTCCCCCAGAGAGTTCCCAGCTTTAATCAGCATCCAAGTCCCATCCCTGCTGCCCCTGGCCCCCTGCTTCTCCACAACACTGCGGTCAGTATTGTCTCCTTCCGCTGACCGAGATGGTCGTCTCCTTTCTCCGCTGGGGTCTCGGGTCCCTGCTCTGCTCTGAAACCTTCCATGGCTCCCCATCGCCTCCAGGATAAAATCCCACCTCCCAAAATTGCCGCTCGCTCTGTGAATTGTTCCACATACCTGCCCTGGAGTAAGTTTCTCCGGAAACTTAACAAAGCACATCCTGGATCTCATGCTCATACCCTCAGGAGCATCGCCCTCTTCACAAGTGAATATGGGATAAGTGGGGTTATAATCTTACTGCAAAATGAGAAAATCGGGACCCCAAGAGATGTGGAGCCTTGGCTAGGATCTCCTGGCTCAGAGTGCTGAGGCAGGATTCGAATGCTGTGACTCGACCCCACACCTTCCTCTCACTTCCCTCTTATATGCAGTTTTCCCTCACCCTCAGCATGTGGCCGGCACAGAGCAGGCACTCAGTAAGGCCAGGAGCTTAGCTGACACCCAGCAGGTTCCTTGTGAGACCTCGTCGAGTGCATCATGTACTATATTAGTCTCCACCCAGGGGATTCTGGTCTCACCCGGCCGGCAGTGCATCCCTCACAGGAAAGGCTCCCTTGCTGAGCAGGATGCAGAGTTTTCCGAATGATGTCATGTGCTCATGTGCCCTTTTTTAAGCATGTGCTGCAGCCTCCTTTGTGACAGCCCTGCGCCTGCTGCACAGAGCACATGGGGGGAGGGGGGAGGGGGAGGCTCCCAGCAGGTGTCGTGTTAATCTCTTACGTCTCACAGCCACACAGATTGGGTGGCAGGTTTTGCTTATTTCTGATCAGACTGTGTGCCTTTTAATCAACAAACAAAATATAATCCAGAGAAGCCTGGGAGCTGTTCAGCATGCTTTCTGACCCAGGTCTGCCTGGGCTCAGCGGCCCAGCCTCCCTTCTGCCCACACCCGGACGGACTTCATGAGCCCTGTGAGGGCAGGTTTGCTTTTCCTTTCCCGTTCCCACCCAAAAGGCCCTCAGCCAAATCCAGAGTCGTGGCTGGCTTTTCGTCCCCATCATCTCATCTCCCTGGGATTATTCCAGCCTGCTAGAGGCCTGCCTCATCACCCAAGAGGTAGGGTGGTGGGCTTAGGTAAGATCCCACTTCCAGCAGAGCTTGAGGACCCAGGACCCCTGCCGAGAGGTTCACTGTATCCCACCGGGCTGGCGCTGCCTCGGAATTTGGTAGTCAGTAGTTTGTCGCTCAGTCGTGTCCGACTCTTTGCGACCCCATGGACTATAGCCTACCAGGCTCCTCCCTCCATGGGATTCTCCAGGCAAGAGTACTGGAGTGGGGTGCCACTGTCTTCTCCAGGGGATCTTCCCGACCCAGGGATCGAACTGGGGTCTCCCGCATTGCAGGCAGATGCTTTAACCTCTGAGCCACCAGGGAATTTGGTAGGCACTTCCAATTCCTGACTTCTCCCCACCCTAGTGCAGGGGAGAGGGAAGGTGAGTGGGTGCCCCCCAGTCTTAGAGGGTTTCAAGGGTGGGTAGTCACATTTCTGCCCAGGCATCCAAACTACTTGCTGGCCCTCCTGGGACAGTGGAAAGGCTGCTCAGGTTGAGGGGCGACTGCTCCTAGAGGCAGCCCAGCGCCCGCTCCATTCTGCATTATTATTACTATCAGCACATAAACATGTCCTAGTCACGAACTTCTTGGTGCTGTTCAGTTGCTCAGTCACATCCAACTCTTTGTGACCCCATGGCCTGCAGCACTCCAGGGTCCCCTGCCCTTCACCACTTCCTGGAGCTTGCTCAAACTCTTGTCCACTGAATCAGAGCCATCCAACCATCTCATCCTCTGTCACCCCCTCCTCCTGCCCTCATTCTTTCCCAGCATCAGGGTTTTTTTCCAGTGAGTCAGCTCTTTGCATCAGGTGGCCAAAGTTTTGGAGCTTCAGTTTCAGCATCAGTCCTTCCAGTGAATATTCAGGCTTGATTTCCTTTAGGATTGACTGGCTTGATCTCCTTGCTCTCCACGGGGCTTTCAAGAGTCTTCTCCAGCACCACAGTTCTAAAACATCAATTCTTAGGCGCTCAGCCTCCTTTATGAACTTCTTAAAACAAACAAATAAATAAATCTCGACTAGACATCCCCATCTGACTCTAGCCCCTGTTGGGAACGTAACCTCCATGAGGGCAGGAACTCGTCTGGGTCACCATTGCGTGCCCAGTGCCTAGATTGATGCCTGGCACATAAGAGGTACTCAGTGAATAGGTAGCTGTCCCCTTGGTGAACAGAGTCCCCAGAGAGCTGTCAATGCATTCGCTCTCCCTTTCATTACCTCCCATTCTCTCCTCCACCCCAATCTGCTTCCCTTTTCTGCCCGGGTAACCAGCTGACCTCTTCTGACCCCTGTGTCAGCCAGCATATTAGACGGCTCCCTCCTTCTAAGACGCTCTCTGCTCCCGGTTTTCCTCTGCCTCCCCCGCCAGCTGCTCACGTCAAGCTGACCTGAAGGTTATACTGTCCAGGGCTCGGTTTCCAGCTACGTGCTCTCCCTGGGTATCTCCTCAGGATGCTGGTGGTGAGTCACCAGTTCGCATCCCCAACCCACACCTCTCCCAGAACTCCTAACTCCTACGGCCAGCTGCCTTCTTGGCATCTCCACTTGGCTGACGAATGAGCATCTTAAATTTAACACGTTCAAAACTGGACTCCTGATCTCCTGGACACCCTCTCCTCCCCAGTTTGCCCACCTTCCCCACCCCACCCCAAGAGCATCGCATCTACCACGCTGCTCAAGCCACAGCCCTGAAGTCATCTGGATTCCTTTGTTGGCATCACACCAGCATCTAGTGCATTACTAACTGCCAGTTTTCCATCCAAAACACATCCCGAATCCATCCATTCCTGTCATCTCAGGTCCTCCCGTCTGGACCACTGCAGAAGCCTCCTCGCCATCTCCTGCTTCACTTTCCCTCTGGCCATTCTCCAGGGTAGCCTGGCTACCCTTTGGTAAAATCGTCCAGAGCAAGGATCTCTTAATATCTCTATTTAAAACTCTCATTGCCTTCCCTATGCTTACAATGAAATCAGACGTCTTCCTGTGGCCCGCACGGCCTCGGGGAACTGGGCCCCGCCTTCTGTTCACCCGCATCCTGTCCCACTTCCCACAGTCACAGCACTGAACCGTTCTTGCTGCCTTTTTGCTCCGTGAACACCCCGAGCTCACTCCTGCTTCTGGACCGCTGCACTTGGTGCTGCCTCTACAGTGGATGTGTTTTCTTTGGCTCTTCACATGATGGCTCCTTCTCAGTGCAGAGTCTCAGGTCAAATGTCATCTCCTTGGGGTTGCCCCCGTCCATTCATTCAATAGTAGGCACCTCCCCCACCCCAGTCACTGCCTTATCACAAACCCAGTATTCCTATATAGCAGTTGTCACTATCTGAAATTGTTTCCTGAATCTGTTGGTTGACTCTCTATCTGCCTGCATCAGCCCTTTGAGAACAAGGATATAGTAAGTGGTGAGTAAATAACTGCATGATTCATGGGTGTTGGATGGACTGGGTGGTGATGGTTGAGTCTTCTTAATTCCCATGGCTCAGGCCTGAGTGGCCAGCTCTACAAAGCCCAGTGCATCCCCAAGATGGCCTCCTGCCTGGATTCTTTCAGTTCAGACAGGTCCTCCTTGGGCCCAGGGCTTGCCAGCCAGGCCCATCCTGTCTCCTGGCAGCCATCCTCATCCTGACAGTCTGCCCTCTCCCCAGCCCCCAGTTAAGTGTCCTTTGCCTCTTCTCTCCCCAAGTCCTCCTGTTTCTCCTTTGATCCTCGACCCCGAGTCCCCTGCCTTTCTCTACATGTGGAATGGCTGGAGCAGCTGGGGAAGGAATCAACAGCTTATCCTGTTTACCCACCAGGGATCACCCTTAACGAGGATCCAGAAGCCCCGAGGCCCATCGCCTCCCTTAGAGCCAGCCACTTGTCCTGTGCTCTGGGAGTCGGACTCAGGCAGCGCCTCCCTGGAGAGTACTTCTTGGCCTTCCCTGAGGACGGCTCTGCTTCAAATAGCTGAAACTTGCGTGGTTAATAAAACAGCATTTTGTCAGCTCACTGTGGCTGTGTTACACAGGTGAAATTTCCTGGAAAACAACCTTGGCTAAACTGTTAACTCTCATCTCTAAAGTCAGCTCCATCCTTGTCTAACTACGTCTCCCAGTTACACTCACGTATCTTTTCTTAAACATACACTGGCCCGTCACATCTCTGGGAGTGTTGTAATTATGGCAATCCGTGCAATTCCCAGCGTCACATCCTCTTAATTTCTGTGTAAGTGTAGACAGGAAGGTGGGTCTGCAGTGTACACTTCCCGTCGCCTTTTACCTCAGCGAGTCTCCCTCCAGATGTCCAGCCACGGATCTGACCTGTGAGCGGTCACCTCTTGGGCCATCAGTGACTCTGTCACAAGCTCATTGGACAGGGATACTCACATCTCTCTCACTCTACAGTCTTTGCTTTCCTAGAGCTGGTTGAGTTGGGTTTTTTAGTTGTTGTTATAATTATGTCATCTTCACTGCTGCTAACTGTTTAGAACACTGCCTTATAAATGGCAGAACGTATAGAGAAAGGCAGTGTGAGGCTTTTCTCCACTCAGGATGTCTGTAGCAGAACTCTCACGAGTACTGTTCACAGGGCACTCCTGGGCCAGGTTCTGGAGGCAGGCTCCTCCATACAGCTGGGGAAGGTAAAAAATTAAAATGCAGTCTACACAGCAGCAGCCTGAAATACTGGTAGTTGGGGAAGTGACCTTTGGCTGTCTGCAAGTTCACTTCTCTTTTGGCTGATGCTGGTAGCTGCCAGTTGCTGAAACTCACCCCATTGCAGGCTCTCCATCAGCCCTTCAATGTATCATTCTGTTTAATCCTCACAAGCCCAAAACAGGAATAGAGTGACCCTAACTTAGCAAACTGAGATGCACTCAGATTTAGCTTCTTGCCCCAGACTCCCAACCGGCCAGTGGCAGAGTCAGGTCTGTGCCTCCGCGGCCAAAGCATGATCTATCCTTGACCACTGGCACCTCTGGTTCCCTTCCTAACCACATCTCTGGCCATCTTCCCACTAATCCGATCCCTCAGAGACCGTAATATGAGGAAGCAGTGACCTGTTCTGAGTACACCTACTGACCAGCGTACAAGATCTTCACTCTGCCACTGAAATTTTACCTTCAACTCTTCCAATCTTGAAAACCCACATCCCCCATTGTCTTGCACTCAGGGCCTTAGCCATGTATCTGCCACGGCACCCCTCAGATGTGATTCTGCCGCTCACCACGTGCTGCCCGGAAGCAGAACTGCTGGGCTTCCCACGTGCCCACTCGGTGCCAGCTTCACTTGGCGGGAGCACTGGTTTGGCCACCCCACCCCATCGCTTGCTTTCCTGAGTGACAAGCACCACCCTCTGTCCCGCAGATGTCAGCATGTGTCCTGCCGGTCAGCGCCCTCTGATGGCTTCCGTGTCTCTCAGAGAAACCAGAGTCCTCGCATCACGTTGTGCGCAAGGCCCCTGACCCAGCCCTGCCACGGGGCCACTTAGGCTGCAGTGCCCACACCGCCCCCTTGCCTCAGTCTAGCCATCACTGGCCTTCTTGTTGTTTCCAAAACGTGCCAGGCATCCTGCTTTGGCTGCCTTTCTTCTGCCAAGTAGGCTGTTTTCCAGCGTCTTCCTTTGTGGCATCTTCCCTCAGCTCCTTCAGGTCCACACTGAAACGTCATGCCCTGCAGAAGGCTTCCCTTGCTGCTGCTTAAGACAGCAGTCCCTCCCGCCAGCTCCAAGCCAGGCGACCCTGCTCCATGTCCTTTGTGGCACCCACACTAGACTCTGCGCTTCACGGTGTGGAGGCCAGGTTTGCTCACCATACCCTCCCCAAGACCTGCATGCAGCAAGTGCTCTGTCAGTGTCTAATGAATGACTGAACACACACATGCGCACAGGCACACGTGACATCTGCACGTACAGGGACGCTGCCTAGTGACAAGGAGGCCCAGGAGGCCCACAGCTGCCCTCCAGAGGGGCTGAGCCTCCTCGGGGCAGATGGGATTCGGGATGTCAATGGTACGGGTCTATCCCTGCTGAACTCTGACCCCATCTCTTCTCCGCAGATGGTATCACGGAGCCATCAGCAGGGGCGACGCTGAGAACCTGCTGCGCCTCTGTAAGGAGTGTAGCTACCTTGTCCGGAACAGCCAGACCAGCAGGCACGACTACTCCCTCTCCCTGAAGTGAGTAACCTCGGCCACCCCTGGCCGTCGGCAGCCTCCCGCGATGTGCGACCCGGCCCGGCTCTCTGAGGCAGAGAGACTCGCCAGTGTCCCCCCGGGAAAACTTGCCAGCATGAGTTATTTCAAGCCTTGCTTTTCCAATTTGATCTAATTCTCCTGGGACACAGAGGAGTTTTTATATTCTCCATCTCTGCCTCCCTTGAAGGGGAGGGGTATTTTCCTAGGATTTATATTAAATGTCCAAGAATAGCTTCCACATCTGCCGTGAGCCAGGGGCTACAGAAGCACTTAGCGGGTCCTGTCCCTCCTTCAAACCTCACAACAGCCCTTTGCGGAGAAACATCTTGTCCCCGTTGTGCAGATGAGGAAACTGAGGCTCAGAGAGGGACCAGGGCTGACCCGAGGGGGCTGGGTCAGCACTCAAGGCCAGGTGTTTGACGCCCCACTTCTCCTGCTGCCCCCGTGAGAACCACCCTTTTCTTATGTTCTTGGCTACTGTTTGGGAAAGTCTCCCTTTTATGTGTCGCACGAAGGTTGTAAGGAACCCCATGGAAAGCCAGGAAGAATCTTGCTGACATGGTCACCTACAGCTGCTTTGTATTGCTTTCAGGATAGGTGGCCCTGAAATAAGAAAAGGGTTTTTTGATTGAGGGTTTCATCCTTCAGTGCTGTTGCTGGATGGAACCCAACAGATTGACTAAAACTCATTTTACAGATAGGAAAAATGAGGCTGGGAGAGAGGAGGGATTTAAAGAGTTAATGATAGAACTGAGATATAAACCCAGGTCCTTCAGCCAGCACAGACCACTGGGAGCAATGGTCAGCCAGCGCAGACCACCAGAAAGCAAGCAACTGGCTGCTTTCTTTCTACTCAGCTTGCTGTTATTCAAGGTCAGGTGATGCAGAGGGAACTGCTAGGACGTGTCAGGAGAGCCCTGTGCAGGCCAGCCATGAAGTCAGTAGGGTCAGTGCACACAAGCAGAGAGACTGGCCTGGGCTCTGCTCACGACTGACCCCACCCGCAAGGGACCGTGACAAACTGCAGAGCAGAGCCTGGGCAGGAAACAGAGGCACTGGAAGTCTGCCTGGAGAAGGGAGGATGTATGGGGACGTGGAGGAACCACAGATCTCTCAAGGACATCAGGGCAGAAGTGGTAGATGGGGCGTTATGGGCACGTGGATTCCAGGTCAGCTAGAGGTGCGGTTCTCTAACCCGTCAAGCCTATCAGGAGTCAGAGCTGCCTCAGAAGGCAGTGAGTTTCTCATCACTGGGGATGTGCAACCAGGAGCTGGACAGCTGCCTTGCCAGGAGGACATTGAGGGGATTTCTGAGCCTCTGGGAGGGCACTCAGGGCAAGTGGCACATGGATACGTCATCATCCACCATCAGGCCTGGCAGCTTAGAATCAGGCTGGTTTTATTGCAGCCAAGGAGACTTCAGTACGCTAAACTGTAGCTGGGCTGGTGGCGGCCAAAGTCAAAGGGCTGTCCCTGCCTAGGGGAGAGGGGCACACCACTGCTGTGCTGCTGGGGTCGGGGGTCTTCAACTCCCCGCTGCTCCATGCTGCCCCTTCCCGCCCCCACTGTTCGAGGTAACCTAGCAACCCGGGCGCCCATGAATGATGCTTCCAGATCTTCACCTTCCTGCCTCGAGGTGAACTGTGCCTTTCTGGGCTGCAGGAGGCGGGAGAGGTGAGTGACATCAGAGATGGGACTCTATGCCACCATCCATCCTTCCTTGCTGACCCGGATAGACTGCCCACTCCCTGGTCTTCCTCACACTCATCACACTGGCCGTCTCTGAGCTCCTCAGTGTATTTCATTCTTCCTGGAATTCGTCATCTGGGACCAGGCCAGAGGCGTCTTCCCTAGAGGACCGATTGAAGACACAGAGGACAGGGTGGGGCGCCCCACTCCAGCCCAGTCATTCCCGTGCATGGGGGACACATCATGCCTCTGTTTATTCACTGTTTATTCACCGGGAGCACACGAGGAATCTTGAACCAGGGGTGGGAACTACTCACACCAGCCGGGCCCGCGGGGTCCACTCCCCAGCACCCTGAGCCCGTGCCACCCGTCGTGTGGACAGACGCAAATGCTGGCTCACGCTTCAGAAGAGTGTGTGTGTCACGGTTCTAAGGGCGTAGTTCCCTTTTCGTCCCCGCTTTGCTCCCTTCCCCGGACCCTCCTGCTCTTTCGCAGGCTTACAGTCCAGGGGCCGGGCTTTCCCACTCCCCGGCCTCGTGGCCTCGGTAGCCGTGCCACCTTTCCGAGCCTGTGTCCTCACCTGTGCACAAGAGGCAATGCTGTTCTCCACATAGACGGAGAGGCCCATCAGTGTCCCTGGCTCTCCGGATTTCCCCTGGCTTGCTGTGGCCAGATACCCTGCACCTCCCGGGCAAGGAGAGAAGGTGGGGCACGCAGCTCATGGGGACCTGTGCTGGGACCTCGACCAGAGCACTCTGCCAGCAAGCCCGGGTTTGTCTTCCTGCACCTGTCCTGTCTGTTCTCATTATCAGGAAGTGCAGTCTGGATGACTGGTCTCTGCCCACAGATGCCGAGGTAGAGGGTTTAGTTTTGCATGCTTGTCTAGAACCATTAGATCCCAAACGCCAGAAGGGTGGTCTTACCTGGTCAGCTTTCCCTCAAAGGAGGCCAGAAGTGGAGAGGAGGGTTGGGCGGTCCATGGCTGGTCAGGGCAACTACTAAGGGGAGTTGGGCTTGTGTTCCAGAGCAACCCCAGTAACCAGCCAGGCTGCCATCCAGGGAGCGACACCTGACATTCATCACCTCAACCCCAAATGGAACTGCCCTGGCACTGAATGTCCCAGCTGCTTGGGGCAGGTGCCAGCTTTGCCAGCCACCAGGAAGGTTTGGGGTCTCTCTGATGCCGAAGGCTGCCTGGCAGGGGCGGGGTGGGGAGTGGCATTATCAGGATTGCAGTGCATATTGACATTGGAATTCTGGCTATGTTATCATGTGAGCCTTGGGCCTTTCTGCGAGGGTGTTCTGGGGAAGAGAGAGAGTCTGGGGGAATGTGGCCCCAGGGGACAGGGCTCTCCACCCCAGAAGACAGGGCAGATACTTATCAGAGCCCTGGGTACCAGGCATGAGGCTGGGCAGAGGGGGGAGCAGAGGTGAGGACAGGCTGGCCCAAGCAGCAGAGCTCCCAGGCTGGGCCTTGTTGCTGGCAGAGGGCTTGGGCTGGAGCTGGCATAAGGGTGGGAGGGTCTGGAGAAGCCGCAGGGCAGAGGTACATTGAACCTTAAGGAGAGGATAGGTATTCCCTAGGAAGGGACAGTTGGTGGGCATCTCAGGTAGAGGGGACATGCCAGGCAAAGCCCTGGAGATGCAGAAGAGCCTAGGCAGGGCTCAAGCCCCACAGAGGAGCTGATACTCAGTTCTTAGTGATGGGGCCACCCTCAGGCATCCATCCGTATGCTTAAACCTCACTTCCACCCTGAGTGCTCGCAGTACTTCACAATTTAGAAAACCTGCATGTTGATATCAGGACAGCCCCACGGGCTGGTCAGAGCAGACATCACCATCCTCGTTATCATTGTCGAACCTCTAGTGACCTTAGATGCCCAGCTGGTCCAGTCCCTTGGCTTTGTGGCCAGGGAGGCCAAGACCCAGAGGGGACTCATGACTGACCCAGCTACCCAGCTGCAAGTGACCACACAGACAATAGAGATGGTGTCTGCATCCCACTGTGGGGACCAGTCAGATCCCTGGACCAGGCCAAGCAGCCACCCACCTACCCCTTCACCAAAAACTTTTCCCTGCACCCATGGTAATCCAAGACGGTGCCTGCCCTCCTCAGTTTCTCACATCCCTCCACGGCAGCGGCCCCCACCGTGAAGCAGTCTCACAGAGGTCCTGCCTCGTCACTTTTCAACACTGTCCTCCACCCCTTCTGCAGAACTCTCTGTCTTCCCATCTCCAGCCTGACCCAGCAGGGCACTGGGCCATTGGCCGCCAGCACACACCATTGACCCCTGGTACACTCACTCTAGCCTCAGGAAAGCAAAAGGTTGAGCTCTTAGAAGTTGGCAAGAAAACATCACCGTCTTACACAGTTTCCTGTCTGGAAAGGCAAGCAGTGGGAGAAAGGGATTAAAAAAAAAAACTCATTAAAAAGGTTCTTTAGGCACTTTGGACTATGAATGACTCTTTGCAAGTTCTAGTTTCATGAGTTTTTGCAAAGGAGTCTGGACAAGATGAGGGAAACAGGACTTCAAAGACTGGAGGGTTTACAGCTGGGAGGTAGGGAGAGCACCAGGGCCTCCTTGTATGCCTGGGAAGGGGACAGACAGGGTGACCATCCTGGCCTCATCAGAGGTGCCCCTGCTGCTTTGACCTGGCCCCAGCCCAGCTCTCTTTAGGCCCTGAGCTGCCATCCCCAGTAGGGTACAGAGCCCCAGGGAGGCCTCGAAATGTGCCTTCAGCTTTCAAATCCCCACAGGCAAACCGCAACAACCTTGCAAATGTGGCCCAGATTCTGTCCTCAAGAGACATTTCTGACCTTTCCATCAGATTGCAACTCAGCCCCGATCTCTCAAGAGTCTTCCTCGGCCCATAAGCTCTGTCCCTTCAGTTTCTTGTCAATTACTGGGCTCCAGTCTCCAAGAGTTCATAGCCCAAGTGGGAAAGAAGTGGCATTTACACCGGTAACTCAAATACTCACAGAACATGTTTAAGGCTACCTAAGGCAGAAAGTGGGCTTCCTCTGATGGCTCAGATGGTAGGAGACCTGGGCTCAATCCCTGGGTCTGGAAGACCCTCTGGAAAAGGGAATGGCTACCCACTCCAGTATTCTTGCCTGGAGAATTCCATGGGCAGAGGAGCCTGGCGGGCTACAGTCCATAAGGTTGCAAAGAGTCAGACATGACTGAGTGACTAACACTTTCACTTTTTCACTTTTCAAGGCAGAAANGGCTACCCACTCCAGTATTCTTGCCTGGAGAATTCCATGGGCAGAGGAGCCTGGCGGGCTACAGTCCATAAGGTTGCAAAGAGTCAGACATGACTGAGTGACTAACACTTTCACTTTTTCACTTTTCAAGGCAGAAAGTGCTCCGGTCCATGCAAGAGGGAAGGAACCAGAAGAGGGGGTGTTGGAAGGCTGGGCAGGTCTTAGACTGTGGACAGGGCAGAGAGGCCAGCCAGGCAGAGAAGATGGCACAGAGACAGGAAAATGCAGAGCTTGTGTAAGAATAACAAGTAACATTGGCAGGAGCCAAGGAGAAAGGCAGCACTGATCATCCAGCTGAGGAACTGGGGCTCTATCCTATACATCAGGGAGCATTCCTGAGGGTTTTGAGCAGGGTTGCAGTCATGTCCCCGTAGCTGTGTTCTAGAACCTTTCATGAACCGGGTGTCAAGTGGAGCATCACTCTGCCTCCCTGTGCCTTCGCATGTCCACAGACATGCCACCAANAATGTAAAGATGTTTTAATAAATTTCCATTGAAACCTCAATGTGAGAGGTTTTAACTATGTGTTTCAGCATAGTTCTCACCTTGGACCTAGGGAATCCAAGGGATTTTCCCCAACGTAAGTGAGATTAAGCAACCTGTCATGAAAGAGGGAGCAAATGGAAGATTCTGTCTCCCAACAAGTAAGCCTATGAATGCGGGAAAGCAAAAACAGGCTCAGTATTCCTAAACCAAGCATATACTTACATCATGGAGTGGAAAGGCAGATGAGTAAGTGTGAGAATTTAGTAGTCTTTCAATGCCAAACCTTTTCTTCCCATCCTCCATGCCAAAAGGACACCGTGAGAGAATATAATAAACCTATGAGGTAAGCATAGATACACCTTTCAGAAATGTATGCTTTCCACATTTTTCAAAATCACAATTTAATAATGTCTACTTTTTCTCAGAAGGGCATAGCAACCCACTCTAGTATTCTTGCCTGGAGAATCCTCATGGACACAGGAGCCTGGCAGGCTACAGTCCATCGGGTTGCAAGAGTCAGACATGACTGAGTGACTAAACACACACACACACATACACACAGAGTTTTTCTCAATGCAGATACAGACTCTGGTAATGGAAGGAATCTTCCCCTTGCTGTCTGGGGGAAGATGCAGAAGGTGGGGTTGTGTAGAGTTACAGGTACTTCACCTCCTGGGTATGAGAGCTCCTTATTCCCTCAGGGAGAGGGAGAATGGCTTATAACTTATTTTTTCTTCTCATGTCCCAAGCTCTTCTGGGAGTTCAGAATTGATAGTATAATTGGGGCTTTAAGTTGGAGTCTAATATCACTGCTCCTAACAGTTGAGTTAGGGTAATAGGGAGTAGAAGTGACACTTGGCCAAGTTGTCTTTAATGCTTCCTAATTCATTCCTAATTCATTACAGGGCCTTTCCTAATATTAACACAAGATGATGAATTTATTAACTCAAGAAGATCATACCTCTCTATATAACTACTATGGGTCATTTATATATTTTTATCAGTCTTATCCTTTATAAAACTATATATTTTCCTTAGGCTGTGTTCTCTCATCTGTTTTTTTATCTTTCAGAAACTTCAAAATTTCTGCTTTTCTGATTTTGGCCTTTTTCACACTGTGTAGGTCTATTTCTCTTCCCCTCACATTTTAAACATTTTATTATCTAAGGAATTGCTGGTTGCAAGGTCTGTCATCCTTGAATCTTTATCTAATATGGTTATTCATTTTAAGGACTGTTTAATACTTATGTCTTAATAAATAAGTGATAATTTATGTAAGGTAGTTTTAATTTTATAAATAATGTGATAAATATTAGCTATTTTACATACTTTGGATTATTTCCCAAGGGAAGACTCACCAAAAAGAACTCTATATTGGGGAGCTAACAAAGTGGAATTCTTCCAGNAATAAATAAGTGATAATTTATGTAAGGTAGTTTTAATTTTATAAATAATGTGATAAATATTAGCTATTTTACATACTTTGGATTATTTCCCAAGGGAAGACTCACCAAAAAGAACTCTATATTGGGGAGCTAACAAAGTGGAATTCTTCCAGATATTAAGACTTATGATAAAACTATGTCAATAAATACAGCATGGTACTGTCAAATAAAAACAAATTTAGACTTAGGAAAGACTTTAAAGGATTATAGGAAGAGGATAAGACAGACTATTGCAATAGAGAGATATGGGAACACGGAGAAGTAAGCCAGGTTCAGGAAGTGTCTTTCTTTGTGTTAAGGAAGGGCTAGTCTGCATGCTAACACTGGCTCAGGTTATGGGTACATCACAGTTTAGGGTCTTTGGGGGAAGAAAGAAGCCCAGTTGAAGTTTGGTTAATTCACCTGGTAAGTACTTTGTTTCACAGGATTGATGAGGATAAATAGTTCAGATAACAATTTATGAAACAGAAGAGGACTATGGAAGGCCTGTGTTTAAACTTTACGATCATAAAGCAATAACAAAAGGGAAAACTATAAGGGTAAGTATAGATCTGAAAGTATAGACTTCAGTCACAATAAAGAATTCAATTTTGCCAACCGCTATAACACTGATGAACCTGAAAGGTAGTATGCTAAGTGAAATAAGTCAGAGAAGAATGTAGAATATGATGTGTATAATCTAAAAAAAATGAAATGAATGAATATAACAAAATAGAAACAGATTCAGAGAGAACAAACAAGTGGTCATCAATAGAGAGAAGGATGGTGGGAGGGGTGAGATATGGAGAATAATAGGAGATACAAACTGTTATATGCAAAATAAATAGGATACATGGATATATATAGAGCACAGGGAATATAACAAGTATTTTATCATTTAAATGGAGCATGACCAGCAAAACTATTGAATCACTATGTTGTACAAAAAACAGTGTCTAGGATATAGTAAGTGCTATTTAAGTATTTAAATATTAGTGCTATTTAAATATCAGACTAGATCTGATAGATAAGAGTGCCTAAGGACAGAGGTTCATAACATTGTACAGGAGACAGGGATCAAGACCATCCCCAAGGAAAAGAAGTGCAAAAAAGCAAGATGGCTGTCTGGGGAGGCCTTTTACAAATAGCTGTGAAAAGAAGAGAGGTGAAAAGCAAAGGAGAAAAGGAAAAATATAAGCATCTGAATGNTTTCTTCTCTCCCCTCATTGATTTATATGGTAAAGGAGAGAGTTTTCAAACAGTAGGCATGTCTGGGTCTAGGCAGGCAGGCAAGTGATTAATCTTAGTTTGTTGCTGCTGACAGCCAGGAGCAAGAAATAATAACAGTTTGTGGGGTGGGGAGAGGTGGGGGAACGCAGAAAGACTGCTCACCCTTCGATCATCAGAGGGAGCACGGACTTCACTTCCTTCTGCCGTCTGAGCACCCCTTGTTGAGTGGGCGTCTGAGGCTTCGTCCTCTTAGCTCCACAGTGGCTGATCCCATGGGCGAGCCCCCAGGGTGGTCTCACCCCCCAGGGTGGACTCCCAGACCACAGGGGAGGCTTCCCAGCCACTGTGGGCTTCTCTACCCAGCATGCCCTCCTGCTCCAGAATGTGGGACTCTGTCACCACTTGCCCTCCTCCCTAGCCTGCCCCTGAGGGCTTCAAGGAAGGCAGGTATGCACTGCCCGGGGCGCTGCCCAGCTCTGATGACCGGGGCCCTAGTTTCCTGGCTGTTTGCCCCCACGACCCCCTTACTCTGTACCTCTGTGAGCTGCCAGGTGGGTGTGAGGGCTGGAAGAGGGGGGATACCAAAGAAAGAGAGGCGGGGGTCAGGCACACTGGCCCAGAGGTAGCTGGCTGATTCCAGGGAGACAGTGATGGCAGGAGAGGGTGGGGTAAGGAAGGGTTTTGACCTGGGCCTTGGGGTCAAAAGAGGGCTGAGACAGTTGGGGATGGGCAGGGTAAGGAGCTGCCCGTGCTGAGGAAACAGCAGACCAGGAGGAGAGAAGCTGCCTACTTTCCAATCCAGTTTTCAGTCGATCCAATCGCTAACACCACCCCCCCCATCTCCCCAATATAGAGACAGCTTGGTGTAGCAGAAGACATGAGCTCTGGATCGATCTGGCATGGGCTTTTGAACCCCAGCTCTGCCACTTACTAGCAGGATGGTCTTGGACAAAGGGACTTAACATCTCTGAGCCTCAGTTTCCTCATCTATAAAATGGGTTTTACAGAGGTACTCATGAAGAGATGATATATGTGAAGTGCTTGGCCTGTCCCCAGCAGGCAGTAAGTTAGTGGTAGCTCACTGTCTCTGTTACAGGCTTTGGTACAGCTATGGGTTATTGAGAAAAGAGCTTGGTGTGGTTCAGTACCTTGAGAATTACCTGACTGTCCATCCACTCCCCTTTACGGTGATAGGATCTTAGGGTTCATACAGGCTACCNCTGTCTCTGTTACAGGCTTTGGTACAGCTATGGGTTATTGAGAAAAGAGCTTGGTGTGGTTCAGTACCTTGAGAATTACCTGACTGTCCATCCACTCCCCTTTACGGTGATAGGATCTTAGGGTTCATACAGGCTACCACTTGAGAAAACCCTGCATTGCTATGACTGAGACAAATCACTAAGAGCTGAGAGCTCGTGTTAAATCCAGGCCGCCCTCTTGATGACTGTGTGACCTTGAGTAAGTCACTTACTTCTCTGATCTGCCTGTTCCCTCATCAGCTCCTGAAGATGATGACCACCTCAATAGGCATGCAGAACTAAGGCCAGAGAGAGGAAGAAGCTGGTCTGCCTTCTAGCTTCTCAGCGAGGCCCTGTGTTTTGGCAGCATTTGCCTGAGACAAAAAGCAAGAAGGGGAGGGGGTTGTCGCATCTTTGCTCTTGCTACATGGAGAGTTTCACATCCTTTCAGGGCTGATGGAGGGAAAATGAACTTTCTGCTCAATTAGTGGACAGCACGTTTTCGCCTTCTCTAAAAGGTTTAAAGGAAATGGTGCAATTAGGAGCTACTGCTGTAGGCAAAACAAGAGGCTCCTCAAACGTTCTGTGCAGGAGACGAAATGAAAACAGTGAATTTTAGAGATAGAGGTTTTCAGAAGCTCCATCTGACAGTGGCTGAATCTGGAAGGCAGGTCGGGGTGGAGGGCTAGCTGCCTAGGAGGCTGCAACAGTTCAGCGAAGGACTCAGGCAGTGGGAGTAAACAGAAGTCGTGTCTTGATAGAACCGAAGAGGATGAGAAAGAGCAAGGAGCCTGGGGCCTCGTTCCGATTTCTGAACGGCCGGGTGAGTGGTGGCTCCGTCAGCTCTGAAAAACCCAGGAAACTCATCCTAACTCAGGACGAGTTTTCATCCCTGCCCCAATTGCTGCCCCAAACCCAGAGGCAAGAGGTGCCTGCACTCACACTGCCAGCCCGTTGTCCAAAGCACCTGCCAGCCTGGCAGCGCCCAAGGTACCCGCTGGTGGGCTGGGGTTTCCCTTCCTGACCTGCCGCATCTCCCCTCCCAGCCAGGCACACAGCCTTGCCCTTTACTCCCCCGAGAGCTCCCTAGTCCTCTCCAGCGTCTGAGCCACCCCGATTACATTTCCAGCTGGTTTTTAATTATCCTAAATCTGCCGCGTGGCTCGCCTGCCGGGCGGCAGTGGAGGGGCGGGGTTGGGGGGGCGATTCCAACCGCCTGTCCATCGCCAGGAAGCCTCTCATGCCCTCGGACAGCTTCCTTTCTGAAGCACTGGTCTCAAAATGTGAAAAACATTTCTTTCCAGTCACATTTCTAACATCTTGTTAATAGGATTTATTTAACAATATTTTTGCAAAAGCCATCTGGGAATGGCTTGTTTGGGAACTTGGGAGGGCACGTGGGTACTGCAGGCCCAGGCAATGGTGACAGATAACAGACCTCGTACCTGCCATCAGAGAAGGGACAGAAACATGGAGAAGGACGCAGTCAGGGGCCAGGGGACCAGGGCCTGAATCCCACTGCTTCCACCGACTGCGGGAGTCACCCAGCGAATTACTTCACATCTCTGAGCCTTACCCCTGAGGCTCAGGGACACAGCGGAAGGGAGATCTTGTAAACCCCGAGTGGCTGTATAAATGCAGGTGGGATGATTTATAGAGATTTGTGCCTTCCCCAGGGAAGTATTGGGGGTCTTATTTTGCTAATAGCTAAGTAAATAACTGGATGTTCCCAGAGGAATATAACCAGCCCCCTCCTTGAGGCATTTGGTGGGGCTTGAAGCACCCGGCTTCATTCAGTAAAATCTCAAGTTTTCCTGGTCCCCACATCCTCAGGCCCTTGCAACCAGAAGAGTCTTGAATCATCCAGGTCAAGACCCTGGCTTTGGTATGAGAGAAACAGGCACAGGAAGGGA
>SJYV01017950.1:1005315-1033119 GCA_006410875.1 Neotragus pygmaeus
TCTAGTCAAGGCTATGGTTTTTCCTGTGGTCATGTATGGATGTGAGAGTTGGACTGTGAAGAAGGCTGAGCGCCGAGGAATTGATGCTTTTGAACTGTGGTGTTGGAGAAGACTCTTGAGAGTCCCTTGGACTGCAAGGAGATCCAACCAGTCTATTCTGAAGGAGATCAGTCCTAGGATTTCTTTGGAAGGACTGATGCTAAAGCTGAAACTCCAATACTTTGGCCACCTCATGCAAAGAGCTGACTCATTGGAAAAGACTCTGATGCTGGGAGGGATTGGGCGCAGGAGGAAAAGGGGACGACAGAGGATGAGATTGATGGACATGAGCTTGAGTGAACTCCGGGAGTCGGTGATGGACAGGGAGGCCTGGCATACTGTGATTCATGGAGTTGCAAAGAGTCAGACACGACTAAGCGACTGAACCGAACTGATTTAAATACATGCTATTATTAACAGTAATAGTATTTTAAGGAAACTCAAAACTATTTTGCACATTTGAGGTATCACTGTTTTAAGTATATACCTGCAAATATGACTGAGAAGAATATAAATTTGGATACACGCATTTGGTATATGTCAAAATAGTAAGAAAGAAAGAGAGAAAGGAAGGAAAAAAGAGAGAGTTAAGAAGGATGGTGGGATGGAGGAAGGAACGAAAGAGCAGACATTTCCCTGGTGCCAAATCTTAGAGCATTTCCTTCAGAGATTTATAATTATAAATTCTTTTTCTCCTCTCTCAGATATGTATGCAAATCCTTGTAAAAGCTAAATAAACTTTTTGCCAGTTCGCTAACTCAGGAGTGTTTTTCTTAAATTTTCTAGGAACCATCTCTTTCAAATGAAAACATCAAGAAAGACAGCATCGCTGTTTCCTTGTCTCTATATGGGAGTGTAGTCTAGGAATCTGGTGCCAAGTTGTAGCTACCTGCTTCACATAGATATATGAGAAGCTTTATTATTATGAAACTTAAATTAGTAGATGAACTTAGAATAAATTATGTGGCAAATAGTACAGCCAAGCCTAACAAAGGGGTCATCTGTGATATACACATTGTGAGGCTCAGATATCATGATGATTGTGGAGATGCTTTGAAAAGTATGAAATCCTGTACCAATGAAAGATGCTCTTGTAACCCTGTACAGTTTATATATATACATGAACTGCAGTGTTCCAGTTGAAGATAGGAAGGAAGGGTCTTTTCTACATCAATTTTCCAAATAACTTCCTGAACAGAGCAAGAACAGTATTGCTCCATTATGAAGGAGGGGAAGTTGTTGAGTTGTAATGCTGAATTAACCTAACGTTTAGCACTTGTGACAAAAAACAAGTAAAGCTAAATGAGTACTGGCCTTTCTATACCTGAATAAGTTACTAACTTATTCCTATAAGTTCAATTGCCTATTGCTAGCAATCTTTTAAAGCATTGACAGTTTACGGAGGGCCTCGGGTACACTCTTTCATTTGATCTTTCCAATAATGCTAGTCTTTACCATTCTCTGTTTTAAGACAGATTATCTTGTTTATAAAGTAGACTTGGGAATTGAAACCTGGCCTTCTGATTTCAGGCCATGTGCTCAACATGCCCTTAAATGTTGCCTCTTAGGTCTGCTGTTCCTGCTACTGGTGCTTTTTAATCCAGGTGAGACAAGGGAGAGAACTTTTAGCTTGTTGATTTGCATTTTTATTTAAATTCTAGGTATTACATTTTGTTTAATATTCCTGTCAGTGGATTTTTCAAAAGCCAGATCTAGGGACTAGAAGAATGATTATTTCAAAATCCTTCTTAGACACTTCGGAGTGGTGAATCTAAAGGGAATGAAGTCTCTTCATTCCTCAAGGAAAGAGTAAGTAATCTCAAGAAGAAGACTCTTGTCATTGTTAGAACCCTGGTGATTTCATTAGTAGGTAACAGATAGATAGTAACAAAGTAACAGATACATAGTAACAAAGAACCTGAATTTTTTTCCTCTAAAGTCAGATCAATAATAATAGGATCTCACACTTAGTAAATCCCTCATGCATTCCAGAAACTATTCAGTCATTCATACCTTATCTCATTTAATTCTCAGGGTAACCTATGAGGTGGGCATTACTCTTATTTTAACAAGAAGAGACAGGGGCAAAGAAAAGGTGAGAGATTTTTAATGAGAAATTTAGATTCTAGGACTACAACAGGAGAGGAAGTATTATTATAAAAAAGACTGAAAATGGTTGTAAATGAAAGGAAAAAGCTCTGATGTTTCTCAAATGCTGTCTATTGTGGACAAAATAAAATAATGCCTTCCATTTCAATAAACAAAGAATGTTGCCTGCCAACAAGCCATTAACTACTACAGCCATGCCACAATGGGGAATTCAGGAGAGAGAAAAGCAGGATACAGGTCCTACATAGTTAAGAGGTATATCAAAGGAATAATTTCAACAAGCCCAGACTCCTGAATCTTCCCATACCCAGAAAAGCACTAAAATTATTAACTTGAGATATCTGCATTTTGTGATTAGCAGTAATCTTTTAATGCTCCATTACATGTTTTTTTAATTTTTTTCCCTAGCAAAAATTTCTTTTTATCCTGGGCCCTCCATGACCTCTTTGCAATAGTTCCTCAGAGGCTATTGTCTATGACAATGTCCCTGAATAAAACATAATTCTCAACATTTAGGTTGTGCTTTTTTTTTTTTTTCAGTCAACACCATATATAAAGAAATTAAAACACTTCATTTCCATTTGGAATGACCAATATTTCTCCTAATATTCACTGAATATATAAAACCAAATGCTAAAATTATACAATAATTTTACAGAAATCTTACAACATCAAAGTCCTCTAGGTCTTAATTAAGTGATTTCCCCAATATCACACGAGGCCTCTCTTTGCTCTATTCATACTGTCAACTATTCACTTTTAAACAATTTGAGAAGTAGGGAGGTTGATAGGGTTATGTGGTCCAAGATGGACATTCAAATCTGCCCAATATCGTGGAACACATCAAAATTTACACAGAAACACCTTGTAGTCATAGTATTGCACAAGTACACATATTAAAGCACACTTGAAGGGATGTACCCAAGGTCTTCTCTACCTACAATTCTGTTTCTTGATGAGGACGGAAAGAAGCTTGACTCGTCTTTAATGAGGAAGAGCTCTTGCCGATGTCTGCTGAATGGAACAGTGAAATAATCCGGAGTAGGATGCTTCACGTCCCTTGGGAGCTTCAGAGGCTCAAGCATACAGCTCAAAGGCATTCTGTCAGCTGAGGGAATATCACTCTCCTTAACAGGCATTTTGATTCCCAACACTTCGGCATAAGTAACTAACACTTCCCAAGGGGCATGGATCTTGACAAAATAAGTCCTTCCATCTTCGGAGTTCTGTATAAAATGGATGCAAAATAGTGGAAAGATTACTAAATTGATTAAAGAAAGAAAATTTTTACAAAACCTCAAGTTAAAGATGTCACAGCATTTTCAATTTTTTGAAAAATTTCAGCAAAATTTCTAGAAAAGTAATGCTTAAAACAGTGGTACATACCTTCTTCTTGTTTAGTTGCTCAGTTGTATCTGGCTCTTTGTAACCCCATGGACTGTAGCCCACCAGGCTCGTCACTTCATGGGATTTCCCAGGCAAGAATATTGGAGTGGATTGCCATTTTTTTCTCATATATATATATATATATATATATATATGAGATATATACGTGTGTGTGTGTATATATATGTATATATGTATAATATGTGGATTTTCCTGGTGGCTCAGTGGTAAAGAATTTGCCTGCAATGCAGGAGGGGCACAGGTTCAATCCATGGGTTGGGAAGATCACCTGCAGAAGGAAATGGCAACCCATTCCAGTATTCTTGCCTGGGAAATCCCACAGATGGAGGAGCCTGGTGGGCTACAGTTGGGTTGCAAAAGAGTCTTGGCAGCTATAAATAACAAGACACACACACATATACACACATACATGTATATACACACACATTATTCATCTGTGTGAGAAAGAAAGAGACATAGAAAAACAAAGCGAGAATTTTAAAAAATATATATTTCAGGGTCAATGTACACTAGCCTGATATCCATAGAAACACATGAGGTTCTGGACAATCTCTTAAGTTAACAACTAGCTATTAGCTCAGAACTGTGCTTAGGACATATGAGAAATATACACAAAGTATAAGATGTACTTGCTCTTCTTACCCAGTTTCAATGTATTGCTTATACCTAGAAGAAGAACTTTAGGTAACAACAGTTCATTACAAAGGAAAATAGTTAAGTTACAGATAGAATATGTGGTATAATTCATATTTATTAGAGTTTAGTAAGAAAAAATTCAGCAATAAATATGAAGTAGAGAATATTAATTTAGAACTAGAGTATTAGAATTTCATGGACAAGGTTGGATCTGAAATAGGCCTCTAAAAGCAATTTGGAAAGAAATTCAAAACAACAAGTAAATGGTAGGCTAGGGGAAAGAAATGTCATGTTAATGAACAGAAAAAAATGTCTAGACCTTAACTAAAAGTCTGTGTTGCAAGATAGCCAGGTTAACTAGTCAAGGTGTTAGATTATAGGCCACCTTCAAAATGAGACAGATGTGAAACAAAAACCATGTCTTTACTTTCTCTGGATCCTGACAAGAACTATGCATGCCTATTTCAAAGCATTCCACTCATCACTCATCATCTCAGTTTCAGAGCACTGACCTAGTAATTTACCTGGAATATCACAGGCCCTATCAACCCCAGTGTAAATGTCTGTAGGCAGAAAAACTTATTTTGCTCTCAAACACAACAATCTAGTCAGTCAAAGCTCAGAGTGCAAGGAAACGAAACTTAAAAAAACCAAGACTCTGGTATAGACTAATAACTACATTTACCATTTTATCTTCAATTTCCAACTCAAGACCAGTTTTTCTGAGATTTTGTTCAAATTGTCTTCTTCTCTCCTATGGAAAAACAAATCAGTAGAATTCTATAAAATACTTTTATTTGCTCAGTGATAAACAGACTTGTTACACAATGACCGGGCCTTCAGATGTTGCCTGGTTGTATATAAAAGCATTCTATGTATTATCCCCATCTGAGTGCCATGAATGGCTTTTCACCTGTATTATAATTCACACTATAACTATAAAAATCAATATATCTAGGAATAATCTCTAGGAAATATGCAGGACTGCTCGCTGGAAAAAAAATAGAGAAAACTTTACTAAATTAACAGAAAACATTTTAATAAACAGAGATATATTACACTTCTAGTTGGGAAGACTCAGCCCTACAAAGGTATCAGACACTTTAAATAAATGACATATTTAATGCAATTTTCAGGCAAATATCATCATGACTTTTTAATCATGAAGAATAGTTTCACTCAGAAAAAGTAAAATTAAATTTAATTCAATTAAGTGCAAATAATCATTACTTGTGAGCTTTAAAACAATAATTAACTGTTCAAAATGCTTTTGGCTTTAACTGTAAGAGTGAAAAATTATAACTGATTTGAGTATAATTCAAGTATGAGTCAACCCTTATGCAAGTGTGAAAAATTGCAGTTGTGACTTAAATGTAAAAAATTATGACATAACTATGAAAAATAGTAAATGAAATTTTAAAAGGTTTAACTAGGATATCACAGAACATGTCTTCAAATGGATATGTCCACCTTGAGAGATCTTCAAACTTGACAAGGAATATAATTTTAATGTGCTCTTTTTCTCCAACATCCAACATTTACAACATGTGAGAATATGTTTATGAACAATTCTCCCCTATCTGATATTTTTCACAATTGTCCTTCTCCTACATGACCAAAAGAAAAAGCAGGCTGCAATCCTCCAGGAAAGCAAAAACAAAACAAAAAAGCAAGGGGCGAGAAGGACATTCAAAGTACATTATCAGTATTAAAAAAGTGAATAAGTTTAGTTCAGTCACCCAGTCATGTCCAACTCTTTGTGACCCCATGAACTGCAGCATGCCAGGCTTTCCTGTCCATAACTCCTGGAGCTTACTCAAACTCATGTCAATGGAATCAGTGATACCATCCAACCATCTGATCCTGCTTTCCATCTTTCCCAGCATCAGGGTCTTTTCCAGTGTGTCAGTTCTTTCCATCAGGTGGCCAAAGTATTGGAGTTTCAACTTTAGCATCAGTCCTTCCAATGAATATTCAAGACTAGTTTCCTTTAAGATTGACTGGTTTCCTTTAAGATTGACTGGTTTGATCTTGAAGTCCAAAGGACTCTCAAGAGTCTTCTCCAACACCACAGTTCAACAGCATTAATTTTTCGGCACTCAGCTTTCTTTATAGTCCAACTGTCACATCCATACATGACTACTGGAAAAATCATAGCTTTGACTAGACGGACCTTTGTCAGCAAAGTAATGCCTCTCCTTTTTAATATGCTATCTATGTTGGTCATAGCTTTCCTTCCAAAAAAAGTGAATACCTCCTCTCATTATAGTAACAAATGCTTTTGTGAGACATGTGGACACCAGTTCTCTGACTTCAGAAAAATTGAAAGCTGAGCTAAGTATTATTAGGTGATTGACCATTAAATATTACCTTTATGACAAATCACTTTGCAATTTGCTGCTGTAATTCAGGAGTTCACCCAAAAAGATTAAAGCTGCTAAAACAGTACCATTTCTATTCCAATCTACTTATTTATCCGAACAAGCCTAATTTATACTAACATAAAAAAAAAAGAATATACTTGAAGTTGACTAGACGGACCTCATCTCATTCTAGGAATAATTCTCATTTATCTATGAATAAGGAAAATTTGGCTGGGCTTCCCTGGTGGCTCAGTGCTGAGGAGTTGCCCTCCAGGGCAGATGACATGGGTTCAGCCCCTGGTCCCGGAGGATCCCGCATGCCACGGAGCAACTAAGCTTGTGTGCCGCAACTACTGAGCCTGTGCTCTAGAGGCTGGGAGTAGCAACTACTGAAGGCCGCATGCTGCAGCTACTGAAGTCCATGCACCCTGGAGCTCACGCTCCTCCACAAGAGAAGCCACTGCAACGAGAAGCCTGAAAACAACACAAGTGAACAGCTGCTGACAGCCACAGCTAAAGGAAAGTCTGTGTAGCAGCAATGAAGACCAAGCACAGTCACGTGTGAATGAATCAACAAAATTATTAAAAGAAAAAGAAAACATTGTTTAAAGCCCCTGCATTCATTTCGTTAACGGATGTATTTAGGCTGAGTTTATTTCTGATGTTTGATAATTCCTTGTCAAATATTGTAGTATTTCAAGTTTTACCGATAATGCACTTATACAACTGTATTAAAAAAAAAAAAAAACCTCAAAAAACAAAAGAAAAAGCTTAAGGCTTAGACTGTTCTGATGAAGAAATAAAAACCCTTCAATGTACATACACATTTGTTGTAGCAAACTTGACTGAACAAATGATAGATGCCTCCTAAATATAAAACACATTTAAATTAGGAAAAAGTTACACAGAAAAAAGTGGAAGGAAAATTTTAGGTGGAGAAAAGTAAATTATGTAAGATTTGAAGTGTTAAATAAGAGTTTCTTCATATAATTCATTTTTTAAAAATAAATGATGATGGGTGCCAAATTGCCATGACATTTACCTTCTAGGGATATAAGCTAAAAAGTGCTTTAACTGGACCATTTACAATACACTGTAAATTCTGTCCTTTGTAACTACTAAATATATGATAACTGTAGACGAGGAAGACTTGTAGATGAATCAGGGTTTGGGGAGAAGTCCAGGAGTTCATTTTAAACCTGCTGAGTCTGAGATTCTCTAAGATTTTCGAGTAGAGATACAGAACAGCCATATAGGAAAGATGTACGAAGTGGAAAAGTAAACAGAATTAGCATAAACATAGTCTTAAAATTTGAAACTGTGAGACTGGATGTATCATCAAAGAAATCAAGATAGATTGAGACAAGAAGAGGATCAAGGACAGAGCCTAAGGCACTACGCTCACAAGGGATGAGGGAGAAGCAAAGATTGAAAAGGGGTGGCTAGTGAAATAAGAATAAAGCTGAAAGAACGTGGAGACTCGGAAGCAGCATCAAGAATGTGCAGCATAGAGAAAGGAATGCTAAGTGGTGGCAGATGCTGCTAATAGGTCAACCAAAATGAGGGTTGAGACGTGAACACTAGATTCATTTATATAAAGATGAGCAGAGTGGGTGAGGTTAAGGCCTGATAGGAATGCGTTTAAGAGAAAACTGAGCCAAAAGGAAACAGAAATTGACAGTAGCTGGCAGGGAAACTGAGATCAAGAAAAGGTTTTTGTTCTTGCTTTTTTCATTTTTATTTTTTAGATAGGGAAAAATCAGCAGCACATTCACTTGTTGAAAGAAATGATTCAGTAAAGAACAACACAAAATGCAGTTTAAAGGAGAAAGCAACATCCCTAAGTAGGCATACTATAACAGGCTTAAAACTGCTATTCTTAGAGAGGCCTGGCTGCAAGGTTGGTTCTGGTGTTTGAAAACTGGTTTTGGGGAGTGTTCCTACCCCTCTCGGAACTAAGAGTGACTGACTTCACTTCACCTGTTTTGTACAAACTATGTCATTTATACTGAACACCTGCTTCCCTTCAGGACTATGAAATATCGGTATGAGCTCAGCAGAAGGTGACAAGTAAAATCCTACAGCACTGCATCATTAATGAGCTTCCCTAGCAGTCAACACTTCCAGTGCAATGTCACACATTGTTACTGAAAAAATAAGCGTGTCCCACGACTCCCCTCCACCTGATGAGAACTCTTAAAAGCTTGTATCTGGTTTTCTCTGGATTTTGTCCTATGCATTCTTTTCCTTTTGCTGATTTTGCTTTACTTATTTCATTGCAATATATCATAGCCATCGAGTATGGCTGCATGCTGTGTCCTGTCAGGTCTTTTAATGAATCAGCAAACCTGGGGTAGTCTTTCTGATCCCTAAAAATGGATTCAGGACACAAGCAGAGTTCTTGGCTTTAGACCGGACAGATAGCTCATCTGTGGTAACAGAAAGAAAGGTAGATTACACAGATGAAGATACTAGTAGATGGACAGATATCGTAATGAAAATTAATAATTTCTCTTCTACTTACTTCAGTTTTCTCAGTGACTTAGAAAAGTGGTCAGCCAAGCTTGAAAATAAGGAGGATACATTCAAGATAAGAGAGAGAAAAGGTAATAAAACAGTCATCCAGCAGATTGGGAAACTGAATAATTTAAAGTAAAGTGTGATTGCCGGATAGCATTAAGGACCTAGTTGAGGTCCATTGGCACAAATACGAGATAAAGTCAGTAAATGAGTTATATGTCTTTCTTTCTGCATGGTTCTGGCATGTAGTAGGTAGACAGCTGGGTTTAATGAAGTTGTTTTGCAAAGTTAAGTATGACTGAGAGAGGATCAAGGGGTTTGATGGCATATGCCATAAGGTATAATTTGATATGAGGTTTAAACTGAACAAGCATAAAAAAAGAGCATAAAGATAAGGAGCAGCAGTAAGATTAACATAATTATATTTAATCTGGTCCTGGTGAGTTGAAGGAAGACAGGTATCGGTCAGACAGCTGGACATTTGGAATGAGATTGTAAAGAGTTGTAGCTATTAATAATGGCAAGTTCTAGGGGGAAAAAGGGCTGAATTAGAGACTAAGATAAGGGAGTTCAAGGAAAAGAGAGGCCAGGATGCCAAAATAATCATCTACATATGCACTGAGATTATAAGTAATTAAAAAAGGAGCTTGGGTGTAGAGTAATAGGGAACCAGGAGCTAAAATTGTTGAGAAACTTTTTATTAACAAAATCTTCCCTGTTGGAAGGTCAGGGACAGAATAAGGGTAGCAACAATGCTAGGTAGTGATAACTCTGATGAGATTTAAAGCTCAGGAGTTTTAGGGCTAAGCAAGGGAGGACGGACTGGAAGCAACAGCAAGATACAAGGAGAGCAGGCATTCATCCATCTCCAGAAAAACAGTCTGCAGGGGAAAAACTGCCACCACCTAAGAGGGCTGCTGGGGAAGGCATCAAATCCCCAAGAGAAGCTAGGTTTCAAGAGACATTCAGCAAGAGCTGAAAGTGGTGACAGCAAATGAATTTTAGTGCCCTAGTGGAAGAGTTTCCAGGGAAAGAGTAGAAGAAAAGGACAGGGAGGGATACGTATAGGGACTTACATAAATCTCTAGATTTTTACTTTATGGGACATTTATTTCCTATGTTAAGCATGTTAGTAAATGTGTGTTTATATGCTTACCCATTGCTGTTGTTCGGCCACTAAGTCATATCCAACTCTTTGAGGCCCCATGGACTGCTGCTGCTGCTGCTGCTAAGTCGCCTCAGTCGTGTCCGACTCTGTGCGACCCCATAGATGGCAGCGCACCAGGCTCCCCAGTCCCTGGGATTCTCAAGCCAAGAACACTGGAGTAGGTTGCCACTTCCTTCTCCAATGCATGAGAGTGAAAAGTGAAAGAGAAGTCACTCAGTCGTGTCTGACTCTTAGTGACCTCATGGACTGCAGCCTACCAGGCTCCTCCATCCATGGGATTTTCCAGGCAAGAGTATTGGAGTGGGTGCCATTGCTTTCTCTGCCCATGGACTGCAGGACACTTCAAATATTTAATGGCTCAATCAGCGAAGAATCTGCTGCAAAGCAGGCGACCCAGGTTCAATCCCTGGGTCAGGAAGATCCCCTGGAGAAGGAAATGACAACCCACTCCAGCATTCTTGTCTGGAAAATCTCATAGACAGAAGAGCCTGGTGGGCTACACAGTCCATGGAGTTGCAAAAGGGTTGGACACAATTTAGGGACTAAACCAACCAACCAATATTTATTAAGCATCCATTATTCTCCAACTACTCCTCTAGGCATTTGAGCATATAGTAACAAACAAGACAAAATCTTTGGTTTTGTGAACTTACTTTATGGTGTTGGAGACAGTAAACAAGTGAAAAAAACACTAATGTAAGTTTAGAAAGTGATGATGTAAGTTCAGAAAGAACATAATGTCAAGACTATTTCAGATAGAATGGATTAATGAAAGCTAAAATGAAATTGAATACAAAAGATAAATATTATATTCATATATACACCTCAAACTCTGGGGGTCACATTTAAGAACAAAGGTGAGCTACAAAAAGAAGCCACTGTCCAAAATGTTAAAAAAAGAAATTGAAATTACATATGCATTTTTAGGTTGCATATTTTGTAGTCTTTCCACTCAGTTTCTGCTTCCAGAAATACTCTGGGGCTGTTAACTCTTACAAAATAATTTCAGTGGAAACATCCCTGTCATATTACAGAATGTGCTTTTTTTTATTATTCCCATCTCTCTCTGTCGTAAGTACTTACCGCCTTCAGTTCTGCTTCTTTCTTTATGTCATCAACATAGGAAAGCACAAAATCAATTTTCCTAATCCCATCTCTGAAGAAGATAGAATCTTTGCTCTGTTCATCTTTTTTAAACTGCAGGAGACATGAATGGCACAGCTTTAAATTACAGTTTTATTTTCAGATGGCAAAAAAATGAAAGAAATTAAATTAAAATTTGGTCACCATCTAATTTCATTTTCCAAAAATGACAGATGAAGACAGAGCTTTCATCAATGGAAGATCATGCTTATTTTAGCAAGTCACATTCATAAAAAAGTTACATAATAAACAATGAAGACTCAAGATGAAAGCAAGCATATTGACTACATGCACATATAATAAAAATGCTACAATTATACCAAAATACAAAATGAATACATGTATACACATTGGTCCCAAAAGCATATTCAGAGAGACTTGTTACTTCATTAGGCAAAATACTAATTAGTCCAACAAATAATTCATGGTCACATACTACTTTAGGGTATGATTAATTACAGACTAATTCATGAATTAGTACAAGAACACTGCAAGAACAAAAACATAATTAATGTTCATGCTATGTTTTCATAAAATTGCTACTTTTTAATTAACTTTTTGAAGGGTTAAAATAAAATCAAGATGCAGCTAAAAATTAGAAAGCAAGTTAGCTTGCTAGCTGGCTTCAATTCAAATAAACTCTCATACAAATCTTTTCAACATCAATTACTTAAGTGAGACAAAATCAATCCATTGTTTAAATCTGTGTTATCAGTTCTCTCAGTAAAATGATCAAACTTGCAAATTTACCCTTCACATGTATAGTTCATTAATTCCTCCCCTTTCAAAACTACAAAAACATCAGAGCTTCAAAAACAAGAGATTTTAAGTTTGACTGATTTGGTCCTCTTTGGAGTTTACATGTAATATGTAATAGTTAATATTTGCAACAGTCCACATATAATACTTAGAATGATGTAAATAGATGATAGAGTGCATATCAGTGACCTCTCTAACCCTGTGATGCAAATTCATAATATAGACATTTTCCAACTGCTTGAGCTAACTAGTGAATGGGGAACTGGATTTTTAATTTTCATAATTGGTATTTATTTCAGTGTATGCGTTTCTTTTATGGTATTCTATACTGAACTGATGCTGTTTTTCATTCAAGTCAGGCCAGGCAAATCACCCATAAAAAGGACTGGATGTAGATCAGTCAAGTAAGAATAAGAAAAAAATCTCATTTGATCTGTGGTTTATGAACAGAATAACTGTATTTTAGCTATATGAATGCATAACTAGTATGTCTCAGAAAGAACTAGCTCCTAATGCACAGGAGGAAATGAGTGAAAAAAGAATGAAGAAACAAAAAATACTCAAGGAGTGTAGAGATTACATATCAAGATTTAGTCATTTAAATGTTAAGTCTGAGTTTTTTGCACCCCAAAGGATACATAGTCATCTCTCTTCTCATAAAAGAAAGTTAAAAAAAAATGAAAAATTCAAACTGTTACCATGTTATAGATCTTGATTATAAATCACAAAAAATTTGAACAAAATGAAAAATTATTTGAGCTCTTATAAGTTGTCACAGGACTAGCATATTTTATGAAATTACCAAACTGGGGAAGGGAAAATAATACTAATTAGATGAAATACAATCAAAGCAAAAAATTAGAGGGAAAAATAATCTTTTTGCTCTAAGTCTGGGTCAGTTATATTTTGTCTGGTAGAGTTTTTTTTTTTTTAATGACATATATTTGTAAGAATTCATATTGTTTGAACAGCTAAATTTAGGTCCACAAAGAGAAGTTCTGGTGACAGAATGATGTGCATATAGAAATCAACATCACACTCAGAGTTTTTTTCCATTAGGGAACAAACAAAGTAGCTAGACTATTTGATCCAATTATTTCCTGAATGTTCAGGTGAAACGTGCTGTGCTTAGTTGCTCAGTCGTGTCCAACTCTTTACAACCCCATGGACTGTAGTCTGCCAGGCTCCTCTGTCCATGAGCATATGTAATTCCCTTCTCTCAAAAACCAAAGGCTACCTAGAAAAACCCACATTTCTATCATTATGTCATTCCCTAACCATAAACTGTAAAAAATTTTTTTAAATATAGAGAAATCACCAGTAGCCCTGTAAACACTATGAGGAGAATCCCATGGATGGAGGAGCCTAGTGGGCTGCAGTCCATGGGGTCGTGAAGAGTTGGACACAACTGAGCGGTTTCACTTTCACTTTTCACTTTCATGCATTGGAGAAGGAAATGGCAACCCACTCCAGTGTTCTTGCCTGGAGAATCCCAGGGACAGGGGAGCCTGGTGGGCTGCTGTCTAAGGGGTCGCACAGGGTCGGACATGACTAGAGCGACTTAGCAGCAGCAGCAGCAGCAGCAGATGTCCTCAGCACTGTTCACAGAAACTGGTTGAAGTCAACTGGGGCAGAAAAACATGATAATTTTGTTACACGTAACTGAAAACTATGAAAACATCTCATTCTTTTGTTTTGCAGAAAACATGACATTAAGGTCATTTTTTTTTGCAGTGTGTGTGTGTGTATCTTTTTATTTATATTTTATTGCATTTGTATTTGTTCTTGGAAATGCCTGTTTATATTGAGGCAAACATCTGTGTGGCTATTGAATGAGGTAGTTATTCTGAGGTTCATAAACTTGGATTCTTCATGGGAATTCATAAACTTCTGAAACTGTATGTAAATTCAAAGTGTGTAAGTGCAAGTGCATGTATTTGTATGTTTGCAATTACATTTTTTTTTTAAGGAAGAGGTTCCAAAGCTTAAATCAGACTCCAAAAAGATTATGAATCACCATTGTAAAATCTCAGTTGCCTGGGGAATAGGAACCAATGACAAAGTCCCTCAAATTAATAGCATTCATTACAACAAAAATGACTCAGGCTAGCAATGTAGCCATCCAAAGCACAGGCAGTTATCATTCTACACTGGTTACCAGAAGACGCCGCCTCAGGAACAAATTGTATCGCTTGGCAGACTGTGAAGCAATCAATAGAATGTTAGCAAATCCTGCCTAGAATTAAAGATTTCCCCCAAAACAGACATGCAAACAAACCCTAGTGTGATCGCTCATGTGAATATGCATGTGTATGTGTAATACTTAAGATTTGGAAGGTGGGAGAAGACAGTAAGAAGAAAAGAAGAACAAAAATAGGAAGAAGACAATATAGAATAAATGAAAGAAAAATTGGGGACTTTGAAGTAAGTTTCCCTAAATCCTTTTACAGTAACTTTAAATAACACACATCTGTGGACCTGGATTACGAAAGAAAGAGCAGGAAAAATAATGAAGGAAAACATGAGAATGGAAATGTCAAGTAAAATAGATGTAGTAGAAATTCTGTTATGTATGCCTATATACATCAGGCAAAGAAAGCAAAATTATTACAGTTATTCTGGGACCATGTACGGTATGAAAAGCTCACCCAATAGTGTAAAATATTTCATTACTGAAAAAAATACTGAAATTACCATCACCATATAAGTGTGTGTGTAATTACTTTCTTTTAGAAAGAGGTTCCAAGCTTTAATCAGATCTAAAAGATTAACAATTTTTCATTATAATTAAAATATTTCACTATCAGAATACTGGGGGGGGGAGTCACTTAATTACTTATATGCTGAGTTGTCTTCAATCTTCAGTCACCATTATTTTTAGAATACCAAAGCAATTCACTACCAAGCATCTTGGATAATCACTGATATTTGGAAGGAAAACAACCTATGGCACAAAAAGGCAAGTACTATATTTCACAGTAAAATGAAATCATAAATTATCGAATTAAATTATCAATAAAGAATTTCAATTCTTGCAATGCAAAGTTTTGTTTAAACTGTTATCTTTCTGGAATATGCTAGAGGGACCCAGCAACTGGTGACTAAGCTGGGAAAGTCTCGGTTCTGTAAACTGAAGAGCCTACTATGACTTAATACTCCGTTACTTAAAAAAAAAAAAGACAGATACATGATGGATGTTGGTCATTGTATAAAGCTTATTATTTTGTGTTGGGCTGAAATATTTCAACTTAGCAATTTAATTTTCTTGGGATCTTTCATGAGATCCACAAGTTACTACTTTTCTCAGATGTTTTACCAGAAGTCATCACAAAATTGTTAAGGGAAATGAAACACTCATACTCTAAGACGCCATATAGGACCATATTATGACTTTCATGTGTCCGTTTTTCTATTAAAATTTTTAATAAAAAATAATATATATGATTATACCTTTTTTTACTCTGATTTTAAAATATTTTAAAATTAAAACACTTCCATGGGCTCCAAAAAGTATTTTGTGCCTCGCAGGCCTAAAGAATAAGTTGGCCCTGGAGTCATGGTTTAACTAGTACCACCACATTAAGAATGTTGAGAATGCAAGGTATAAAAAGTTACTTAAACGACTGGTAAAAAGCCTTCTGTGATAAATACATCTAATGTCAGGTTACTTTGCAGCCTTTCCAATAAATGATATCCTCATAATATAAAAGTCAGTGAGCTCAGTATCAACACAGTTGGTCCTGAAAAAGTACTGACTTAACATTTTAAATATATTAAATGAAGATCACCAAAGGACTTGATTACAAAATGATACAATTAACATTCCATAGACTAAAAATTTAGAATTAATAACTTTATTATATTTTTCCATCATTGCCAAATATGTTCACTTTTCATTATAAAATAGTAACACTAAACCTACTAAAAATGTACTTTTAAAATCATTCCTATTTCCTTGCTACTTTGTAACTATTTGGTGTATTTACTTCTAGTTTTGTCTAAGCAATGAATTTTTTAATATAATAAGTGGCTACATTTAATGCACACATTTTTCTTGCCTTTTTAATAATATTACCATAATATTAAAGTTATTTTTCATATTATTATAAACTTACCATAAGCATAACTTGTCTTATCTTTCCAATTCAATAAATTTAATCTAATTTATTTGTAAAAAGATATGTTAGAGCCTCTTCTCTATAAATAGAGTTGAAAACTTATTATTGGTGCTACACAGAAGTTGGCAATAACATTTTTCTTTCGTTACACATAACTTGAACACCTTAAGCCCTAACTTTTGAATTACTATGCCAGGTGTTTTAAATCTGTATATTTTTAAAATCCAAGATAGAGATAAGAGAGAGAGAGAAAGAGCAATATCCAATTGGAAATGAAAAATATATATATTTACATGAGGATCAAAAATATGAAGCATCTATGGGCACATTTTATATATATGTATAATACACATTAAAAATGAAAATATTGCTGATATATACTAAAACATGTCAAAACAGAGATACATTTTATGTTCATGTATTGAAAAAGATCAATTTCATTAAGATGTAAATTCTCCTGAGATTAATCTATAGATTCTAAGCAATACCAATCAAAACACAATAATTTTTTTAGACTTGTCAAACTGATTATAAAATTTATATGAAAAATATATATTCTAGAGCAATCAAACAATTTTGATAAAGAAGAATAAATTGGAAATAATCTGATTTTCATAAAAAGTGAAAGCAGAGACATTACTTTGTCAACAAAGGTTCTTCTAGTCAAGGCTATGGTTTTTCCAGTAGTCATGTATGGATGTGAGAGCTGGACTATAAAGAAAGCTTAGCACCAAAGAATTGATGCTTTTGAACGATGGTGTTGGAGAAGACTCTTGAGAGTCCCTTGGACTGCAAGGAGATCATACCAGTCCATCCTAAAGGAGATCAGTCCTGGGTGTTCAATGGAAGGACTAATGTTGAAGCTGAAGCTGCAATACTTTGGCCACCTGATGCGAAGAGCTGACTCATTTGAAATGACCCTGACGCTGGCAAAGATTGAGGGCAGGAGGAGAAGGGGACGACAGAGGATGAGATGGTTGCATGGCATCACCAACTCAATGGACATGGGTTTGAGTAAACTCCGGGAGTTGGTAATAGACAAGGGTCCTGGTGCGCTGTGGTTCATGGTGTTGCAAAGAGTTGGACACGACTGAGCGACTGAACTGAACTGAACTGAGAGTAATCAAGACAGTGTAATATTGTCAGAAGAACAGACATATGATGGGGCAAAGCAGAGTTTAGAAATAAACTCACACCTACATGGTCAGTTTCCACAAAGGTTCTATGAGGAAATGATAGCACAAGCTACATATGCATAGTAAAAAGCAAATAAATTTAATTCTCACCACAAATCATCTACAAAAGCTAACTGAAAATGAATCCCAGACCAAAGGTAAGAGTTAAAATTATAAAACTGTAGAAAATCTGAGAAAATCTCCTCGACTTTGGTACAGACAAATATTTCTTAGAGCACAAAAAGCACAGTTCATTAAAAAAAAAGAATGAGAATCTGAACTTTGAAAACTTGAAAAATTGTTTTTTTGAAAAAACAGTTTTAAGTTAAAAGAAAAAAAAAAAGGAAAGTCACAGATTGGGAGATGTTTGGAATACACAAAACTGACAAAGGTCTTGCCTTCAAACTTTTTAAAAGTCAGTAAAAGATAATCCAATTTCTAAAATACAGTAAAGATTTGAACATATAGTTAACAGTTAACAGTAGATGTATTAATGGTCAATAAGCCCATGAAAAGATGTGTAACATTATCATTCATCAGGGAAATGAGAACTGAAACCATGAGATATCATTCACTCAACCACTAAAATTAAAAAGCTGACAATATCAAGTGCTGGGGAGCACGGAGAGCAACTAGAATTCTCATGCATTACTGGTGGGAATGAAAAATACACAACCCCTTTTGAAAACATTTTTGCAATTTCATATAAAGTTACAATACTCTTTCCATATGACCCAGAAAATTTTTTCTAGGAAATTAACGCAAACAAATGAAAATATATGTCTACACAAACACCTCTTACATGAATATTCCTAACAGTTTTATTTATAAAGCTGAAAACAATTCAAATATCCATCAAACAGGTGAATGGATAAACCCATTCTGGTATATCCATACAATGGAATATTACTTAACAATAAAACAAAAGAAACCAAAAAATTATGTAGATATTCAACAAGATTCAACTTATCAGTATCACATGGAATTCTGGGTGAGTTTCAGCAACATTGTGCTGAATAAAAAGTCCAGGAGCCAGACATAAAATATAGTATATACAGCATGATTCTGCTGACATATCACTTTAGAAAAAAAAATTTTTTTTAATCAGAGCTTGCCTAGGGCAGGGGTAAAACAGAAAAAAAAAAAAAAGGAAGCTTTTTTCCTGAGGTAATGGAAATTTATACCTTAACTGCTGTGATTTGTTAAAATTTGTCAAACTGTACACCTCAAATGCATTTTATTGTATGTAATGTATAAATAATAGTGATGATAATTTTTAACTTGAACAGCTAGAAGAATAGATTGTGTATAGTTGAGATATAAAAGATTTCAATTGAGCAGCTTCTTGTCTGGGGAAAAAATTACATTTTAGACACATAAATATTGGATGTCTTTAGACATTCAAATGCATATGGTGGGGAAAGACTTGGATATTTTAGCCTGAAGGTCAGGCAAGATGTCTACACTAGAAACTTCAAATTGAGTGTGGCAACATATCAATGGTAATTAAAACCATGAAACTGAATAAGATCCCCAGGAGACAGAATTAAATGTCTAAGTCCTAGAGCAATCCTATCTAAGTAGATACATGGACCAATTATAAATACTAAACTACATTCATGCTAATTGCTTCTGGTTCATTTATTCAAGTGCACATTCTGGATGGTTTGCACCTATGCCATACATGTTATAAAATATCTGAACAATTGTCCCTGAAAACCCCTTAAAACCATTAATAGCATGTCGGTTGTTATTAAGGCATGCCTCTAGTGTGCTTTCTAATACCCATTCCTCCTCCTTTAAACTCTAATAGCTTTTCAAATTATTCCCCTTAAACACAAACGGCATTCATTCTAAGACAGGTTCTTTTAGGCATAATCTTCATTTTTCTGTATTTCATTTAATGGTTTTAGCGTCCTTCTAACCTAGCTATTCAGCAAGCCATTTAGGTACTGATGACTTCCTGGTGGCTGAGAGGGCTTCCCTGGTGGCTCAGACAGTAAAGAATCTGCCTGCAATGCAGGAGACCTGGTTCAATCCCTGGGTCGGGAAGAGCCCCTGGAGAAGGGACTGCCCATTCCAGTACTCTTGCCTGAAGAATTGTATGAATAGAGGCTACAGGTCATGGGGCTGCCAAGTTGGACACAACTGAGTGAGGAACACTTTCAACAACGCTTAGGTACTCAATCAAATCCACTGTTGACTGCGTTGTGCTGTGCTTAGAGGCTCATCATGTCTGACTCTTGTGACCCCACGGACTGTGACCCACCAGGCTCCTCTGTCCATGGGGACTCTCCAGGCAAGAATACTGGAGTGGGTTGCTGTGCCCTCTTCCAGCAGGTCCTCTGCTTTAACCTTAAAATAAAAGGTTAAATTCTGTGAATTCTTCCCAAGTTATAGAATCATTAGTCGGTAACTTATAGCATAGTAATGGTTGGATTACATTTTTTTTTTCCCAAAGGGGAAATACATCCAATGATATCCAGCTAATATCTTCGGCTTGTCTCAGCAGATCCCTTTTCTATCCTTCACTAGCCTGCTTGGTTTTTCTTTGGGAGGGTGACTGGATATAGATATCAAAGAGTTCCTCATCTCTGGCTTTCTGCAGATGACAGGAAGGGAGGGAGGAGAGTATAAATTTCTTCCTTTCTGAGGCTGGATTCAGGAGAGCTCTAACCCTCCCTCCACTGAGGTTCACTGACTGTCTCCTGGGTTCTAACAATTGTCCCCTCTCAACTTCCCTCATGGGCAAGGAGGTGATAATAAATATGTAAACAGTTCCCCCAAAATAATCAAGGAAAAAAAAGAAAACCTGACAGCTTGACAGGAAAAGAGACAAGGTATATAAACAGAATGATCCAGCAAAATAAGTGAAAATGACTATAAATGTAGAAAAAAGATAAACGTCTCACTCATATTGAGAGGTATAAAAGTTTAAATTATCCTAGGATACAGTAGTAAAAGAAAAAGCTCCACTATCTATACCTCTCTAACAGACAGGCAAACATCTAAACACACTAAACACTGTTAGGCTTTGGAGAAAGAGAACACTTGTTTATTTCTTAGAAATGCAAAACAGAGGGAAATTTGGTAATACATGGTAAAATTACATATGCCTTTATTTTGATGGTGAAATAGTATTTAGAAAGATACACTTGGCCAAAATATTATAAGCCTGATTCCCAAGGGTTAAAGACTGAAAAAAAGAAAAGATTTCCAAGATTAAAAACAACCCAAAGGTCCATCAGTAGAAGACTGGATGAATACATTATCCTAAACCCACACAATTGAATACTATGTCACATACTAGCAAATGAAAGTGAAATAGATATGCAATACAGAGGGAAATCCAGGATGTTTTCAAGTGAAAACCAAGGAACAGATCAATACATAGAGTATGCCATCTTTAGTGTAAGAAGCAGGAGAAATGTAAATACAGATATATATTTAGATATGGACACATAGAAAAGTAAAGGATGCACTGGAAGGACAAACTAAATAAAAATGCTTACTACAGAAGCCTTAAGAGGAAAAAAGAAAGAAGAAATTTTCTTTGAAATGCTTTGATTCATAGTTTCAAACAGAGATGGATTTACCTTCAAATAATGAAGTCAAAGTTTCAGTGCCTCTTACAGCAGTCCCTTCAAGCATTTAGGAAGAATTCTAGCAATGTGTTCGTTCTCGCAGTCAAACATTTTTGTAAAGATTTTAAAGTAAATTATTGTCCTATTATTCTTCTTAAAAAGTGACACCAAAATAGCATAAGCTTTAGGCTCCACTTAACCTTATTTGATCTATGGTTTTCAACTTGGGAATCAGGTAAGTGTTTAACATGGTCAAAAAATAAACAAATTAAAATAAATTAAAAATTAAAAAAAAAAATCTCCAGTATTTTACTTTGATCAACCACACAACCTTCATTCTGGAACATAAAGATCAGTATTCTAGTGAAAAGGAAAACATTTGTATCAAAATTGTCAGTAAGAAAATAACTGTTTCCCCATCTTCCCAAATGGTATCTTTTAGTTACTAAGCAACTAATATAAAATTTTGAATGCCTTTATTTACCTCTTAATTGACATTCAAATTTGCTAAATAAATTGTACTTCTTCATGATTATTCTTAGGTGTGTACCTACACGTAAAACAAGAAATGTATGGAGAAAGAATACTAAATTAGACCTCGGAAACCTGAGTTCTAATCTAGTCCAGAATATGCCCCCTTAATTTTGGTCAAATCATTAAACGTCTCACACTCTTCATATTTTCATCTATAAAACTGAGAAAGTAAAATGCAAGCAAAGTGCTATAAAAGGCATTCAAAATTTTATATTAGTTGCTTAGTAACTAAAAGATACCATTTGGGAAGATGGGGGAACAGTTATTTTCTTACTGACAATTTTGATACAAATGTTTTCCTTTTCACTAGCATACTGATCTTTATGCACCATTCTAACTAATGTGTCTGATGACACCTTTTTTGCCCACAAGCAATGGATTGTTTGCAAATAAAGTGTCAAATATCATGTATAAGAACTTGAAAAATAACTGTGAACTAAGTAAGAGTCATAACTGCTGATTATACAAAGATAACCCATCATGTCCATGCAAGAAAGTGTGCTACTGATGGCTGCTTACCCGTGGTTCTTGAAAGATGAGAAAACTGGACTCGCTGATTCTCAGGTCCTAATAGCACCATGGAGAAGACACAGCACTGTTAGTAATAAGGCAATGGAGAGCATACAATTGTCAAAAACAAAAACTCTAGATTCTCTATGCAAAATCTACACCTACAACTCAGGGGAGCTATGAAACACATGAAATTGGATGCAAAATTCTGTATGTACACGGGGTTTCCCAGGTGGCGCTAATGGTAAAGAACCCACCTGACAACGCAAGATACATAAGAGATGTGGGTTCGATCCCTGGGCTGGGAAGCTCCCCTGGAGGAGGGCATGGCTACCCACTCCAGTATTCTTGCCTGGAGAATCCCAGGGATAGGGGAGCCTGGTGGGCTGCCATCTGTGGGATCGCACAGAATCGGAGGCAACTGAAGAGACTTAGCGGTAGCAGCGGCAGAGCAACTAAGCAGAGCACAGATACAACTTTTCTTCTTTTAATTCTGATTTTATTTAGGTTCTCTTGTTTTCTTAGTTGAAACTGAAAGCTTGCAAATTTTATTTATCTTTTCAAATATCAGCTCTTAATTTCATTGATCTTTTCTATTGTCTTTTTAGTCTCTATGTCATTTATTTCTGTTCTGATCTTTACCTACTTTTATGAAGAGTTTTTATCATAAATGGATGTTGAATTTTGTCAAATGGTTTTTGGTATCATATTCTTTTTATCTTTGATGTGATCATATGATTTTTGTCTCTCATTTTGTCACTGTGATGTATTATGCTGACTGATTTGCATGTATTGAACCATCCTTGCATGCCTGGAATAAATTTTCACTTGACCATGGCATATGATCCTTTTAATGCATTTTTGAATTCTTCTTGCTAATATTTTGTTAAGGATATTTGTATATGTGTTCAAGAGGTATATTAGCCTGTAATTTTCTTTTTTTGTGTGGTGTTCTTGTCTGGTTTTTGTATCAGCATAGTTCTGGCCTCAGAAAATGAATTTGGAAGTGTTTCCTTCTCCTCAATATTTTGAAAGAGCTTGAGAATGATAGATACTAAATTTTCTTTGAATGTTTGGTAGAGTTCTCCAGTGAAGCCATCTGGTCCTGGAATTTTGTTTGTTGAGAAGTTTTTGATTAATTATTAAGTTATATATCACCATAAGAAAGTCTATATATGACACGCCCACAGTGAACATCATGCTCAAAAGAAAAGCTTTCACCTTTTTCTATAAGATCAGGAATAGTAATATGATGCTCATCTTTGACACTTTTAGTTAACATAATATTGCAAGTCCTAACCTGATCAATTAAGCAAGAAGAATAAATAAAAGGCCTACTACATTTAAAAGGAAAAGTAAAACTGTCACTATTTGTATTAACTCATGCTGATGGCACGAGTTAATATAACCAAAAACCTGAAGACTGCCCCCCCAAAACTGTTAGAATTAATTATTAAATTTAGTAAATCTACAGGGTATAAAAATACACAAAAATCAGTTGCACTTCCATACACACTAGTAAAGAGTTATCATAAAGAGAAATTAAGAAAACAATCCCATTTACAATTGCATCAAAAAGAATAAAATACTTAAGAATAAATTTAACCAAGGAAGTGAAAGACCCAGAACACACTGCTGAAAGACATGGAAGACACACGTAAGCAGAAAGCTGTCTGTGCTCATGGATTGGAAGCTGACTATTGTTAACGTGTCCATATCACACAAAGCAATCTAAGATTAATTCAATTAACCATAATTCCAATGGCATTTTTCACAGAACTGAATAAACAATCCTAAAATTTGCCTAAACCCACAAAAGACCCTGAATAACCCAACCAATCTTAAGAAAGAAGAACAAATTTGGAGGCATCATACCTTATGATTTCCAACTATATTATAAATATATATTAATCAAAACATAATAGTATTGATATAAACACAGAAACATAGATGAACAGAACAGAGAGCCCCAAAATAAACGTATTATATATGGTCAATTAATTTAAAACAAAGGAGCCAATAAAATACAATGGGGAAAGGATAGTGTCTTCTTCCCTAAGGGGTGTTAGGCACACTGGATAGTCACATGCAAAATAATGCAACTAGACCACTATCTCACACCATAGAGAAAAAAATTAAAAACACATTAAAGAATTGAGTGTAAGATTTTAAATCACAAAACTCAGGAAAAAAAATATAGGTGGTAAGCTCCTTGACATCAGTCTCAGAGATAATTTTTTGCATTTGACTCTAAAACCAAATGCAGTAAAAACAAAAATAAACTGGTGGGATTACACCAAACTAAAAAGTTTCTGCATAGAAAAGGAAATCATTAACAAAGTGAGAAGGCAACCTACCAAATGGGAGAAAATATTTGCAAATGATACACCTGACAAGAGGTCAACACCAAAATATATATACATATATAAAACCCATACAACTCAATAGCAAAAAGCCAAACAATCCTATTGAAAAAATGGGCAGAGGATCTGAATAAACATTTTCCCAAAGAAATACAGATGGCCAACAGGCACATGAAAAGATGTTCAACATCACTAATCATCAGAGAAATGCAAATCAAAGTCACTGTGAAATATCACCTTACTCTTGTAAGAATGGCTACTATCAAAAAAATAAGGAATAACAGTGTTGGCAAGAATATGGAGAAAAGGGAACTCCTATGCACTGCTGATGGGACTATAAATTGGTACAGATACTATGGGAAACAGTATGGAGAGTCTTCAGAAAATTAAAAACAGAACTACCACAGGGTCTGGCAATCTCACTTTTGGTTATTTATCCAACGAATAAGAAAATACTAATTTGAAAAGATACATGAACCTCTAAGTTCACTGCAACATTATTTACAATAGCCAGCATATGCAAACTACCTGAAGTACCTATGAATGGATAAGTTAATAAATAATATGGACACACACACAATGGAATATTTCCTAGCCACAAGAAAAAGAATAAAATTTTGCCACAAGAAAAAGAATAAAAAATTGCTACATCAATGGAACTTGAGGGTATTTTACTAAGTGAAATAAATCAGACAGAGTAAGATAAATACTATATGATTTCACTTACACAAGGAGTCTAGAAAATAAAACAAACAAACAAAATAGAACACAACTTACAGACACACAGAACAGATAGGTGGTTGCCAGAAAAGAGGTGGTTGGAGACAGGAAAAAGGTTGAAAGGTGTCAGGAGGTATAAACAGTCAGTTACAAATAAGTCATGGGGATATAATACATGATACAGTGACTGCAGTCAATGGTACTGTATTGCACATTTGCTAAAAGAGAATAATCTTAAATGCTATCATCACAAGAAAAAATATCTGTGACTCTGTATGATGATGGATGGTAATTAAACTTACTGCGATGACATTTAGCAGTATGAACAAATATGAATCATTAATTAATGATTAATGATTAATTAATGATCATTAATCAGAAATTAATATCAGATTATATGTCAATTATACCTCAGTAAAAAGGCACTAATCAGATACTGCTAACTCTAACAAAAGCAATCAAATATTATTCCTTGCATTATAGTCAAGCAGAGTGTTAAGCTACATACTATTATTTTGCATATCAAATCTCAGCATATCTGAGTTTACATCACAGAAAGCCTCAAAACAAATCCAAACTTATGTTTTCTCTCCTATAACACCCAGAAAGATTCAATATTAAGGTTACATGAAACATGGAATTTGCTTTACTTAAAAATTAATAGGTTGGAGGCCAAAACATAAAGAATGTCGTATGAATAAATAACAGAAGTACAAAGACCCAAGCATTCATATGAAGTACACACCTAACCTTGCCTCAGTTTTTGTTCTGACTTATAAGAAGCTAACACATATATTTAACTTACCTCATCTGCTTTGGAATAACGGTCTTCTCTACTGAACTGTCTGTCTAAATCAAACAACAAAAAAAGTCATGTTAAAATGGCCAACTGATCACAATATGTTAAAACTCTGAATAGGGAGAATTCAAAATTTAAAAGATCATATTATCTGTGAACAGAAACAATTTTAATTTTTCCTTTCCAATTTAGATGTCTTTATTCCTTTTCCTGCCTAACTGGCCTGGCTAGAACTTCTAGTACTATGCTGAATAGAAGTGACAGAAGTGAATATCCCTGGCTGACCAGTAAAGTTAACTCATAGACATAACTCATAAAAGCTCCTTGAAGTTCCTAATAAGGATTAAAAGTATAGCGGGGTTCTGAGATTTAAAAAAAAAAAAAGTTGACAAATGCCATCTTAGCTATAAATTCAGTAGAAATGCATGTACTATGGGAATGGTCCAAGAACGTTCATAACAGTATTATTGGTAATAACCAGAAAACCAAGGTTTCCCACGTGGCTCAGTGGTAAAAAAAAAAAAAAAAAAAAACCCGCCTGCCAGTGTAGGAGACACAGGAGATGTATGTTCGATTTTGGGGGCTAGAAACATACCCTGGAGAAGGAAAACACAACCCACTCCAGAATTCTTGCCTGCACAAAATCCCATGGACAGAGGAGCATAGTGGGCTACACTCCACGGGGTTGCAAAGAGTTGGGCATGACTGAGCATACAACACTCAGAAAACCAGCATCACCCCAAATATCCAGAAACAATAAAGCGGATCAATACAATGTAGCATAATCACACCATGTATGGTATTTAGCAATAAAATTGAATTAGCTTTAATTAAATGCAAAAACATAAATCTCCCATAAATAGTTCAGCAAAAAGTCAGAAATAATTAGTATTATTTCAATTACATAAAGTTTATGCAAAACGAAAGTATGTTACTTACGGATGAATACTTAAGGGTAGGTAAATGTTGGGATACAATTACTCGCCAAAAAAACACTCCAGTTACCTAAACTCAGATTGCTGTCCTATATTGCAAACAACACACTAAATATTTAGGCCCTCTCTGCACTGACCTGTGACAGCCTGGGCTCGGGAAATTGACATATGCTGCTACTCGGGCTACTGCTAATGCTGTGAATAGTAAACTATTCTTTGTCTCCCATCCAGGTGTCTCATAATCTTCTACTCGTAACCATGAAATTATAACAGGCTACTTTGTCAAATTTCAAATGCAGTCAAGTCTCAAACTTTTCACAGTTCTTGCCATTGATTGTCAGTACAGCGATGATAATAATGGTGGTGATAATCGCTAATGTGCAATCATTCTCTATTGTTAAACTTACAGTACAGCAGAGGAGACAGGAAAGAAATGCAAAAAAGGCAAAATGGTTGTCTGAGGAGGCCTTACAAATAGCTGAGAAAAGAAGACAAGAAAAGGCAAAGGAGAAAAGGAAAAATACACCCATTTAAATGCAGAGTTCCAAAGAATAGCAAGAGAGATAAAGTCTTTCTTACTGATCAATGCAAAGAAATACAGGAAAACAATAGAATGGGAAAGACTAGAGATCTCTTCAAGAAAATTAGAGATAACAGGGGAACATTTCATGCAAAAGGGGTAAAATAAAGGACAGAAATGGTAGGGACCTAATAGAAACAGAAGATGTTAAGAGGAGGTGACAATAAACAGAAGAACTATACAAAAAAAGACCCTCTTGACCCAGATAACCATGATGGTGTGATCACTCACCTACAGCCAGACATCCAGGAATGTGAAGTCAAGTGGGCCTTAGAAAGCATCACTATGAACAAAGCTAGTGGAGGTGATGGAACTCCAGTTAAGCTATTTCAAATCCTAACA
>SJYV01017950.1:1034926-1050001 GCA_006410875.1 Neotragus pygmaeus
CTTTTCCAGTCCTGTGGCCACTGCTGAGTTTTCCAAATTTGCTGGCATATTGAGTGCAGCACTTTTAAAGCATCATCTTTCAGGATTTGAAACAGTTCAACTGGAATTCCATCACCTCCACTAGCTTTGTTTGTAATGATGCTTTCTAAGGCCCACTTGACTTCACATTCCAAGATGTCTGGCTCTAGATTAGTGATCACATCATCATGATTATCTGGGTTGTGAAGATCTTTTTTGTACAGTTCTTCCGTGTATTCTTGCCACCTCTTCTTAATATCATCTGCTTCTGTTAGGTCCATACCATTTCTGTCCTTTATCAAAATGCTCAAACTACTGCACAATTGCACTCATCTCACATGCTAGCCAATGACATCCTACTCCAGTACTCTTGCTTGGAAAATCCCAGGGACAGAGGAGCCTGGTGGGCTGCTGTCCATGGTGTCGTTAAGACATGACCTAGCGACTTAACTTTCACTTTTCACTTACACACATTGGAGAAGGAAATGGCAACCCACTCCCGTGTTCTTGCCTGGAGAATCCCTGGGACGGGGGAGCCTGGTGGGCTGCCATTTATGGGGTCACCCAGAGTCAGACACGACTGAAGCAACTTAGCAGCAGTAGCAGCCCATGCTAACCAAGTAATGCTCAAAATTCTTCAAGCCAGACTTCAACACTATGTGAACCATGAACTTCAAGATGTCCAAGATGGATTTAGAAAAAGCAGAAAAACTAGTGAGCAAATTCCCAACATCCACTGGATCACTGAAAACGAAAAAGAGTTCCAGAAAAACACCTACTTCTGCTTTATTGACTATGTGAAAACCTTTGACTGTGTGGATCACAACAAACTAAAAATTCTTAAACAGATGGCAATACCAGACCACCTTCCTGCCTCCTAAGAAATCTGTATGCAGGTCAAGATGCAATCGTTAGAACTGGATATAGGACAACAGATTGACTCCAAATAGGGAAAGCAGTACATCAAGGTATACTGTCACCCTGCTTATTTAACTTATATGCAGAGTATATCATGAGAAATGCCAGGCTTGATGAAGCACAAGCTGGAATCAAGATTGCTGGGAGAAATATCAATAACCTCAGATATGCAGATGACACCACCCTTATGGCAGAAAGTGAAGAAGAACCAAAGAGCCTCTTGATGAAACTGAAAGAGTAGAGTGAAAAAGTTGGCTGAAAACTCAATATTCAGAAAACTAAGATCATGGCATTGAGTTCCATCACTTCTTGGCAAATACATGGGGAAACAATGGAAACAGTGAGAGACTTTATTTTGGGGGTCTCCAAAATCACTGCAGATAGAGACCACACCCATGAAATTAAAAGACTCTGGCTCCTTGGAAGAAAAACTTTGACCAACATAGGCAACATATTAAAAAGCAGAGACATTACTTTGCCAACCAAGGTCCATCCAGTCAAAGCTATGGTTTTCTAGTGGTTATGTATGGATGTGAGAGTTGGACTATAAAGAAAGCTGAGTGCTGAAGAGTTGATACTTTTGAACTGCGGTGTTGGAGAAGATTCTTGAGAATCCCTTGGACTGCAAGGAGTAAAAAGAGTGAATCCTAAAGGAAGTCAGTCCTGAATATTCACTGGAAGGACTGATGCTGGGAAAGACTGAAGACAGGAAGAGAAGTGGAAGACAGAGGATGAGATGGTTGGATGGCATCACCAACTCGATGGACATGCATTTGAGCAAGCTCTGGGTGTTGGTGATGGACAGGGAGGCCTGGGGTGCTGCAGTCCATGGGATCTCAAAGAATTAGACATGAGTTAGTGACTGAAATGAGAGGAGACAGATCCAAAACTGTGATAAATGCTATACAAGACACTAAAAGATCAAATAGAGAAAGTGAGAAAAACAAGGAGGGATGCGGTTTAGACATAAGGAACTCAGAAAATCTCTCTGAGGGGATAATAATTATACTGAGATGTGAAAGTTGAGAGGGTACAAGAAACATGAGAACACCCAAAAGCTGCAAGACAGGAACAGTTCGTTAGGTGTTGAAAGAAACAAAGGCCAAGCTAAAGATGAGTAGGTAAATGGCAGACAGGTATAATAAGGTGTTAGAAAGGCATACAGTGGGAGGCCATTTGTGGAGGACCTTGTATGACTAGATTTCTTCTTTGGTGAAATAGTAAGCCATGAAAAAGTATTTAAATAGTATTTACATTTAAATTTTATGAAAAGCACTAGTTACTTGTGTTAAAAGATAGTGAGAATTGAGAAAAGAAATAAATCATGAGAGGTTGCTGCAATAAATCACAAGAGATGATGGGGGTCTCGCCTGCAGTTGGAAACACTGCAAATGAAGGCACCTAAGTGGACTGTAGATATCTCACTAAAAATGGAAAACAAACTGCTATCAAATTGCAGCTGTGCGGATGGAGAGACAAAGATGAAAGATTACTACACTTGAGCAATTTGTGAATCCATTTACTGAAATGGGGAAGATTATTAATGGTAGGCAATTAATACAGCAGATGCTGCTGGCTCCCCACAAATATCCTTTCTCTTCCTTGTTCTTTACTAACAACATACTAATTATATGGTGCAGCAATGAGCTCTCACAAAAAAAAGAAGAAAAAAAAAAAACAACACACATTTCCTAGCCTTCCTTGCAATCTAAGAATACAGCATAAACTCAAAGCTGTGTGCTGTGCCATGCTAAGTCACTTCAGTCGCATTCAACTCTTTGCGACCCTGTGGACCATAGCCCACCAGAGTCCTCTGTCCATGGGATTCTCCAGGCAAGAACACTGGAATGGATTGCTTTGCCCTTCTCCAGGGGATCTTCCTGACCCAGGGATTGAACCCGCATCTCTTACTTCTTCATTAGCATACGAGTTCTTTACCACTAGTGCCACCTGGGAAGTCCAAATTCAAAGCTACCAAATATCGTATAAATGGCTTTAATGTCTATACTATATTCTAAGATGTGCGTAAGCATTAAGTGAAAATGCATGTTAATTGCTTCATGCAGCCAGTCGCTGGCACAGAAATCATGAATGTTATTCTTGTTGATATTGTTATTATTATTAGGATAGATTCTATACTTTTATTAATTTTTAAAACTATTTCAAAGTCTTTGGATAAGTTGTAGAGTGTCAGAATAAAGATAAAAGAATATATTTTGTATTCAGGTCTTTTTGTTGCAGGATCTATTAAACAGTTAAACAAAACTAACACACTGTAGATATAGCCATATCATTTAACTTTTCTGAGTATAGGTTTTCTGTCTAAAAGATTTAAAATATAAGTAAAAATTATTTGACATATATAAAATGTCACACAGTATCATGTTATCAAAGGGTTTTACTCATGAATACTGTCTAGATGTACAGCTAAAAATTCAACAATGTCTTGACTACCTCTCATTGGACTTTCAAAAAAAAAAAAAAACAGAAAGGAAACCAATCTAGCAAACTCTTAGAATAAGTAGATAAAGAATAGAAGTCTAAGAAAATACATGCCTTGTCTCTCAATGTATTGTACTTGCACACTGGCATAGGGGGGCTTTTATTTTCTTGAGGACAAAAACAGTCACTCTTATGCATAGAATTAAACACAGTTCTAAGCATAGAGAAAAAATGTACACCTTAAGCTTGAGTTACAGAATATTTTATAATTCCATATTTTAGAAAAGAAAGTAGAAACACTAACCTTTACTTCTTCTAATTATTTTTGCTGTACTTAACATAAAACAAATAGTTTAAAAAATATTTTCAAACTGTTATCAGAATGGGATGCAAAGTGTTTATTTCAGAACGTGGAAGCGAAGTGAAGTGAACGTCGCTCAGTCGTGTCCAACTCTGTGATCCCATGGACTATATACAGTCCGTGGAATTCTCTAGGCCAGGATACTGGAGTGGGTAGCCTTTCACTTCTCCAGGGATCGAAGCCAAGTCTCCCATACTGCAGGCGGATTCTTTACCAGCTGATGATATAGTTCCCTTCAGATTATCTCCAATCTATAATAGTTCTCTCATGCTTTTGCTTTTCAATTTGCTGATTCCTCACCCTGGATCTAACAACTATTTCTTTTTTTAGCTAATTTTTGCTTATTTTTCCACTTTACAACAGTTTTGACATCTTCCTTTCAAGCCTCACCAGAAACCTCCTCTTCTGGCCCCTGGTTGGCCTCCTCCTGCTCCTATAGCACTCTGGCTTTAGCTCTTTGGGAAATGTAGCCCCATTCTGGGCTTCCCTGGTAGCTCAGCTGGTAAAGAATCTGCCTCCAAAGCAGGAGACCCAGTTCGATTCCTGGGTTGGGAAGATCCCCTGGAGAAGGGATAGGCTACCCACTCCAATATTCTTGGGCTTCCCTGGTGTCTCAGACGGTAAAGAATCCGCCTGCAGTGCAGGAGACCTGGGTTTGATCCCTGGGTCAGGAAGATCCCCTGGAGGAGGGCATGGCAATCCACTCCAGTATTCTTGCCTGGAGAATCCCCATGGACCGAGAAGCCTGGCGGACTAAAATCCATGGGGTCGCAAAGAGTCAGACACGAATGAGAGACTAAGCACAGCACAGCACAGCCCTGTCCTCAGTCAGTTCAGTTCAGTCGCTCAGTCGTGCCTCCCTGTCCAGCACCAACTCCTGGAGTTCACTCAAACTCATGTCCATAGAGTCGGTGATGCCATCCAGCCATCTCATTCTCTGTCGTCCCCTTCTCCTCCGCCCGCAATCCCTCCCAGCATCAGAGTAAGAGACGTAAGTAAGCCCTGTTCTACCACCCTCTGCTGCTGCTGCTGCTGCTAAATCACTTCAGTCGTGTCCGACTCTGGGCAACCCCATAGATGGCAGCCCGCCAGGCTCCCCCGTCCCTGGGATTCTCCAGGCAAGAACACTGGAGTGGGTTGTCATTTCCTTCTCCAATGCATGGAGGTGAAAAGTGAAAGTGAAGTCATTCATTCGTGTCCGACTCTTAGCGACCCCACGACTGCAGCCCACCACCCTCTGTAAGATTGCAAATTCCCTAAGAACCAGGTGGAGTGCACTTTGTAAACAGCATCCCTTTCAAAAAAGCAGAAACATTAAAGAAGATAGATGTATTTCCTCACACACGATGCTCCCTCTCTCACACAGCNCTTGGACAGACCATGTTATAGCTCTCAGGTCTCGAGTAGACCGTGTTACAGCTCTTAGACAAATCAGTGTTACAGCTCCGTATTACAGCTCTATTTTATTTAGGTAATAACAGGAAAACCCATTCTCGAGGCATGAGGGCATGTTGACCCAAAGACCCAAAGAGAAGAGCACCCCAGCGCAGGGAGAGAGAGAGCGCTAGCTTTGGCTCCTATTTTTATATGTCCCCCACCCCCCTCCCGGGGCCGTTCCTATGTAAATTGGGCCAGCCAGGAGTGTTTGTTTTACCTGAGGTCCTCACTCTAGTCCTCGGACCTTCCTTTGTTCTATATTCTCGGGCTTTTCTCTTCCTTATCTTTTAGACACCACCATTCTGGACTCCTTTTCCCTATTCTAGCTACCTAACAGTATTCATAAGTTTGGCCATGGACTTACATGTAATTATAATAAATTGATAGTTATCTGACAAGTGTTGGTATTTACCTCTTGATTAATCATTGTTTGAGTCTAATAAGATGTTTACCCTCTGATTTGTTTTGTGTTGTTCCCATATACCAGGTACTCTGCTAGGTGCTGTAGATATTGTGATTTAACACATGGTACAGATTTTGCTTTATGTAGATTAAATAAAAACAAAATTATTTTTCTATAATTTCATAGAATTGTATACTTAATATTTCTTGACTCTGCACCGTATTTGAAGTGACATGTGAAAAAGACATTTAACGATGATTTTGTGCAAAATTGAATATGTTGATGCTGATTTTGCTGATATTCATCCTCTCTAAGCTTTGTTAACAAAAAAGTTGGATCTTTCTTGTGTTCTTTTGATAAAGATATGTATTTTCTCCATAACGCCTGAGATCTTGAGACATTTTCTCTGTATTTGTATCACTGAAATACTTTATTTTGCTTATCCATTCATAATTTTAGGATCTGTCAGTTTCTTCCATTGCTACACCCTGCCTCTTTAAACTCAATCTTCAACCATCTATTTCCAGAATTATGTTATGAATAATGAATACATATTCTTTTACTGTATTTGGTTACACAGTTAAGTGTTGTACTGAGACCAGAAAGTTATCTTTTTTAGCCCTCCAAATTATTTCAGCCTTNGATCTGTCAGTTTCTTCCATTGCTACACCCTGCCTCTTTAAACTCAATCTTCAACCATCTATTTCCAGAATTATGTTATGAATAATGAATACATATTCTTTTACTGTATTTGGTTACACAGTTAAGTGTTGTACTGAGACCAGAAAGTTATCTTTTTTAGCCCTCCAAATTATTTCAGCCTTCGTTTCCAGATTATTCAGCCTTTGTTTCAGTGTTATTGCATCATTTGGTACTGCCTTTTTAAATTTTAATTAGCCTTTTGTGTCCTATCCTAAGGGAGGTATGCAAGTGTTTAAATGACAATAGAAACACAGCTGTAAATAAAAAAATTGTGATACTTTGGGTGCTAAACTGTCAAATGATTGCTTAAAATACTTGTTTGCCAACTGGTAAGTGGTCTTCCCTTGTGACTTGGTGGTAAAGAATCTGCATGCCAATGTGGGAGACATGGGTTTGATCTATGGGTTAGGAAGACCCCCTGGAGAAGGAAATGGGAATCTACTCCAGTATTCTGGGAAATCTCATAGACCGAGGAGTCTGATGTGCTCCATGGGGTCTGTAAAAGTCCCTGACATAACTTAGCAACTAAACAACAATAACTAGTAAGTAAAAGTATGGATTCTCTGTAGAAAAGACTCTTTATGAGTGTCAGTATATAACACATGCCAGCCTGGGCTGTGTGAAAGTTAAATGTATAAAAATGAGCAACAACCTGCATGTGAATATTCTTTTTTATTCTAGCCGCCTCTTTAAATAGATGGGTTTAGGGCTAAAGAGGACAAGTTCATGAGCTACACTCTGGAAGCCAGGAAGGATCTTAGAAAGTCATGCAATGAATCCTTCTCCCTGTTGGTATTTAAGGCAAAAAACAGTGCCTCCAGTCTGTGATCTGGATCAGTCTGCTTTCTTGGTATCCATGTGCCAAGGCTTCAACTCCTATAAGTAAGTGTTCTCCTTTTGGGCTACATGGCATTCACTTATTTTTTAACTCCTAAAATTTTCAAGTGATGCTAATGGTAAAGAACCAGACGACCAGTGTAGGAGACGTAAGAGACATGAGTTCAATCCCTGGGTCGGGAAGATCCCCTGGAGGAGGGCATGGCAACCCACTCCGGTATTGTCTGGAGAATCCCATGGCCAGAGGATCCTGGTAGTCCATAGAGTCACAAAAGAGTCGGGTATGACTGAGGCGACTTGGCACACAGCACACAAAAATTTTATTTAGTCCATGTATTTTCAACATCATTACAATCCACATAAAATGGCCTGCTCTCAGGTATGAATCTTTGAATCAGGAGTTGAAAGACCTGCATATCTCTCTCTGTCCCTTATGAGCTAAAGGGCATGATGACCTTGAGCAGATGATTCTGCATCGCTCCTTCCTTGTCTGTGACTATTAAGGATCTTAACCTGTTCCACCCATATCCCATAGTTGTGAAAGTCAAACAAATCATATGCATGAAAGGACTTTGGAAACAGTAAAAATGTAACAAACATGAGAAAGTTTTATTGACTGGCAGAGGTAGTTATAGATTTAACAGCAGGTAGGGATACTAGTTGTGGGGTGTTGTTTCCTCCACCCAACGAAAATGCCATTTCAACCATTTCTCTGAGATTTGCAGGCATTTTCTGACTCTACACAGATTCCTCACCACTAAGCACTGGTGTCAGTGGAGCAGGCCAAGTCTCCTTATTTGTAATATTTAAATACTACAATATTTATTTCTTTGAATCCTGATTATTTAGGTCCTAGACTTTTTCAACGAGCCCTAGCCCTATCTACTAGGACTGCCTACCACCTGGCATTCCTCCCCCTTCTAGAAAAACTCACTTTACAGGTTGGCCTCTGGGGCTATTATGATCATCAGAAATACCAGTACAATTTTGAGTACTCACATGCAACCTTACCATTTGCCAATGTAAAGACTCAGGGTGGCATGTCTACTGTGCCCTCTAACTAGAAAGATGAAAACTGTCTCAGCAAAAGATGAGAAACAAGAATGTTTTCATCTCTCTCATGACTGCTTGCAACAGCCCCTGAGATCATAAATGATGCCCTTCTTCTTGCTGTCTGCAATGACTTTTTTGTTAATCAGAGGATAATTGCTTTACGATGTTGTGTTAGCCTCTGCTGTACTAACAGCATGCATCAGCTGTAAGTATTCTCATATATCTTCTCCCCCTTGAGCCTCCCTCCTACTCACTGCCCCCTGCCACCATCCAGCTTCTCTAGGTCATCACAGAGCACCAAGCTTAGCTCTGCCAGTGACTTTCTATCACGTGGAAAGGGAAATCTAACCACCTTTCTTACCAGTAGGATTGCAGCACTATCCTTACATGATCTAGGCCTAGTTCCCACCTCTGCTATCATGTTCTAGTCTTGCTGTCTTGTTGCTGTTCCGCAAACCGAATAAGACCATCATTTCCCAAGCACTTTGTACTCACTGTTCTCTTCTCCATAAAGCTCTTTACACAGATATTTGATGGTTCACTCTCTTCCATCATTTTTCTATCCGAATGAAGAATTTTGCTGACCACCCTGAGTCAATAACCTCACATTACTATCCTCTTAGCCCAAAGTTTTCTTTAAAGCCATCTCTCTTTCTGACTTTGTATATTTAATTGCTTGTGCATAGTTATTTTTGTATAAGCTCCCTGGAGGCTGAAGGTTTTCTGTTTTCTTTTCTCATATATCAATGGCACTTAGAATGGCATAGAAAGGTTCTCATAAATGTTTGTTGAAAGAATGATTTGTCAAAGGTTTATCATCACATTTCCTATTCCCTGAGTCACTAGCTGTCTTCTTCATTGCCCCTCACTTTCCTGCATCTGGGAGAATAATTGGATTACACGTTTGCAGTGGCTTGTGGCTCAATGCTATTCTAAGAAATAATTTTCTAATTTTGGAAAAAAGAAAAACCCTCTAAAATTTACATAAAGAAACAACTAGAATCAGCAGAGATAGAGACAATAGTTAGGACTTTGCCTCACTATCTGAGCACCAATCTCTTGGCTGCTCTTTGAAAATAGAGTAGACCTTTGGCAAGCAGGGGTGGCAGCCACAGGGGGAGCCAGAGAATACTGGAGTGGGTAGCCTATTCCCTCTCCAGCAGATCTTCCCAATATAGAAATCAAACCACAGTCTCCTGAATTGCAGGCACCTTCTTTACCAACTGAGCTATCAGGGAAGCTCAAGAAGAGAGCAGAGACCCATTTGTGCTCTAGTGCTGCTGAGTTCCTGTATTAACAACTATCCTTTGGTGTAAAGCAATCACATCTTCTTGTTTAAATGCCAGATGATTAGGATTGTAATTTGTCTTTGGCATATACATACACAGGAGATGAAAAATCAAATGAACCCATATGGTCTACACTGGCTGTATCAAATAAAAATCTGGATCTTGGATCTTGAATGGGGATACCTATATTACTAAATTTCCCTTTCCTCTTTCACAGATAAAGTTTTCCATTAGGAAACCTATATCCATTGGCTCTGCATTTTCTTTACCATCATATGCCTTTAGAACCTCGTCATGCCAATGGAAGAAACTGTTTCCTTAAAGGTTATCCTTCATTGCCTTCTATCAGCCATTATATCCAGCATGTCTTTCCAGATCTTCACAATGGACCTGTGCCATTCTGAGTCTGCATCCATAATTCTGACCCTCTAACTCTTCTGGAAACATGATATGCAAGAAAGAACAGTGTAGTAATATATCCAAAGCACATTAATTAATACATGAGTAACAGTGTCTATTATATTACTAATCACCTGCTTGAGATAATCCTGATGACTTTGAAATAAGTGGTAGAGTTGGGAAGTTGAATTAGTTTACAGTCAGACATTCTGGATCAGGCACACCTGTCCAAGTATGAAGTGACTGTGTAGCCTTTACCTAGTGGGTTAACCTCTCTAATCCTTAATTTCCTCATCTCTATAATAGGAACAATCATATCCACCCAACAGTGTGGTTATGGAAAATAATAATGCTAAGTCCTTGGCACAAAGTATTCATTAAAAGGATGTCAGTTTTCATCTTTCTTTTGTACTTTCAACGATTTTCTTGAAATCGAAAGATGAACTTCTTTCAGGAAATTCTCCCTTGTTATTCTCATTTACTCTTTTTTTTTTTTTCCCTTTAACTATCTCTTCTTTGAGACTCCCGCTCAAATATCCAGCTCCACACTAAGTGCTCATTGGAAAGTTCTAAAGTCTTAAGTCACTTGTATGTTTTAATATTAGTCATCTAATTTGAATAAGTACAAGGCTAAATCAGTCTTCCTTCAAACTAATTCAACTTCCCAACTCTACCACTTATTTCAAAGTCATCAGGATTATCTCAAGCAGGTGATTAGTAATTGTAATAGCCACTGTTATTCATGTAAGTATTAATTAATGTGCTTTGGATATATTACTACACTGATTCCTCATGATAATGTGAGGTAGGCATTTATCATCAGACATCTCTGTGTGTATTGCACAGCTTGGCTCACCTTTTCTTTTAAAATTTACTCTACTAAGATATAATATTTATTAGTAATTATATTAATAATTAAAATCATTAATTTTAAGTGTGCAATTAGGTAACTTTATGACATAAATAGTGATGTAACAATCACCACATTCACAAATGAGAACATTTGCCAAAACTATTCCACACATTTGAAGTCAATTCCTTTTCCAATGCACTAGCCTCTGGCAATTACTGATACTCTATCACAATTTTGTGGCTCACCTTTTTATTCCAGTTTTTACTATAGCGATTAGTTATGCATATGTGTAGTTGGAAAGAATCTTACTTTGACTCTACGGAGTATCTCATCCTTTCTGCCCTGGTGTTTCTCCACCACCAAGTAGGTTTCCTCCACTCCACACTATTGTGACACACACGCAAACCCTTAAGTAGGAGGATGTTAACACAACATAAGGCAACTCTGACCAACTGGAAATGAAGGATAAATACCCTGCTTTTCCATTGTCCTTGGAGAGGCAATTCTGAGGTGCATTTAACATAACGCTTCAAGGGTGCTTCAGAGGGATCTACCTCCATTTGCCCTTGGATTGCCCAGTCTTCCTGCCTTGTTTGTTCATGTTTGACTCTTCCTAGCCTTCCTTAAGATCATTTTCCAGAAAAACCTTCCTGTATAGAAGTCTTACCTTGGGCTCTCCTCTTAGGGGAAACCCAAGCTAAGACAGAATTATTACTTTTATCCCTATTTTAAAAATATTTGGTAAACTAAGGCTTAAGAAGGTTATTAGTCCACAATTGCATAGCTATCAAAAGAGCAAGAGCTTGGACCCAGAATACCTTGATTCCACAATTTGTGTTCTTAATCACCACATAGCTTTTCAAGGTGGAAACTAAAATCAACTTTGATTCTGTGCAGTATCAAAGTTGATTTTAGTTGCATAATGTACATCTAAATTACCAGCTTTCTGATATTTAGTCTTTTGAAATATCTCACTCTTCAGTTACTGGAAGTGATTTCACCCAGCTGGAAGTCACACTGGGTAATTTCCGACTGCTTTCACTTTATAGCCTCCCTTTTTGCTTACTATGGCAGCCTGATAGTTGATTTTCTTTCTTCTCATCAGGCTGTATTGTTCATGGTTAAGTGTGTTGGCTCTGAGCCCTGATGAAACTAATCTCAAATCTTAGCTGTCTCAGTCCTTAACCAAGTGATATTTGATGAGATTCTTAACCTCTCTGAGCCACAGTTTCTTTATTTAAAAGTGGATAAAATAATTCCTAACTGACAAGATTGTTTCAGTTCAATAAATATAATAATGTGTATGTTTTCACTTGTTCAAATATTAAACCATGGGATGCCATCTTCACTTTATTGCATTTGTTATTATTGGTGTTGTTGAGTTGATTTTAAATGGTAAAGTTTTGAGAAGCTGGAGCCTTTTATTGTTAAATATATATTCATTCCAGGATTTCCCTGGTGGCTCAGTGGTTAAGACTCAGTGCCTCCACTGCTGGGGGCACTGGCTTGATGTAGTTGGGGAACTAAGATCCCACATGCCATACAGCACTGTCAAAAAATTTTAAAAAGTAAAAAAAAAAAAAAAAAATATATATATATATATATACTCATGCCTTTAATTTCTATGAAGGAATTTATTTTTATTAGTCTAATATTTTTATAATATATGAAGCAATCAAAAAATTTCCGAATTTTGAAATCATGTGTTCCATGCATAAAGACGTCAATACAAATGTTGCTTGAAGTAATGGAAGGAATTCTAAATACCCAGCAGACTCACATTATTGATTAAAATGCTCCATTTTGTAGCATTCAGATGATCTTCAGTGCTGTGGCAATGAAATAAAAGCTTCCAAGAAGTAGTAATTTCCCATTAAAAATGGTTTAATGCTTGGATTTAAATATGCTGTCCTCCAATTCATATTCCCTAAAATAAATGACAAACCTGATTGAAATTTTAAAAGAGTCCTTAAAACTTGGGTTAAATAGAAAACCAAACTTGACTGAAATACAGGAGCTTCTAGTTAGTGAAAGCATACAATTTTGTACACTGACATTTGTCAAGCCTTTTATAAAATATGTTTGTGCAAACTTTGTCTATTTTCAAAGTACCTAATTTAGTTACAATTTCAACCATAAGTACAAAGAAAATGTAATTAAAATGTGTCCCTCCCTCACTGGTTACATCTGGCATCTTATGTACCTAATTAAATCTTCTTTCTAGTACTCCACCCAATGGCTATGTGGTTGTAACCAGAAGCATAAGAAGCATCAAGAATATATTTGACTGTCCCCAAATCACGTGCAAGCTTGTAACTGAGCCTGCTGTGGTTTGTAATTTCGTTTTAAGAAGAAAGTTCTTAATCACATTCTTTATTTAGTTCCCCCAAGCTAGATACTTATTTGTAGTTGCAAGCAGTCACTCCCACCCTGCTTGATTACATACCTGCTGTACATTAAAGGGAGGACTCTATCCCAAAATTGCCAGAAAAGTCATCTTCAAAGACAAAGAAATGGGAGTCTGTAAAAGAAAAACAGGCTGCTTCAAAAGTTAACTGATCAATATCTGCTCTACTGAGGTCAGAGAAGTTCCTGGAAATGGACCCCAGAGCAGAGGGGCACTCTGAACAGATTTTATATCTGTGATTATTTCATTATTTGTTCACTGATCTCACCTCTTGTTCCACAAGGATTCGAACTGTGTCGCTTACTCATCACTGCATCCACCAGAGGCAAGCATAGGGCTTGACATATGAATATTCAGATGAACTGATACCCAAATGAATCTCTCCTTCTTTGTTTTCCTCTCTGACCTTTCTTTCATGAGGATTTTTTCTTTCTAACTAGACCATAGTCATCTGAGAGCAAAGACTGTATCTTATATTTCTCCAAATCATTTCCAAAGGTATTCTATTCAAATCAGTGTCCATACCTGTAGGATGTTAAGCTGTGAACTTGAGAAAGGAAAGGAAAGGAAAGGTAAGGAAGCAAAAATGAGAGTAAACAGTTATGATGATTTATGCACGGCACATCTCTGAATAGACATTGAATTATGTGCAAATCCCAAATTTGATCTATAAACTCTAATTTCATATGGCTTCACCCAGCTACTGGAAAGTGAGAATAACTGAGAAACCAAGGAAAAAACTCGAGGCATTTGGGTAGGCAAACTGAAGTCTAAAGTATAGCTTTGTTAGTTAGCAGTTTTATAATCTTGCACAAACTTCCAATTCTTGTTGGATTTCAGTTCCCTCAGTTGTGAAATGGGTCTATGTCTTTTTTTGGAGGGTTATTGTGGAGATTAGGTGAGTGGAGAATTTAAGACTAACCTATTTTTTTTTTAAATGAAAACCTATTACAGACCAATAAATGTATCTCCTCTCCCTAGTCATTTTGTGCAAGTATTGTAACATCTCTGTAACTTAATCTGCTTATCTGAAAAACAGGGAAACAGATAAAAGGGTTAAATATGAGTCAGAGTTCATGATCATAAACACTCTACTATAATTTTAAGTTAGTTCCTAATTAGTTTTTATAATGGCTTTAAACTCAACTCATTTAAAAATTAACAGTCTTTCATACAATATTATATGGCACTTATATAGGACATAGAAAAAAGGATATGTGTGTGATGTGTGTGTGTGTGTGTTTGAGAGAGAAATAGAAGGTAAAGTTTTCTGTGTCTGGGCTTGGTTCACCTGTTTTTTTCTTCTCAGTGTGTGAATGAGTAGCTATTATGTGTCACCCTTCATAAAGCTTTGTGTGCCTAACCTTCATTTAGTTAAGCATAAGGTGTTTATCTCTGAGTCAGAGCTCAAATATCTGCTCAAACTACAGGCTTCACTGTTTTGAATAAAAGAAGGTTAATAGTAAAAGGACATGTATCCTTTTCTTCATATTTAGGGATCTTTCAATTATGTTATTCAACTAATTTTAGTCCTGACTCTGGTCTAAGGACTTTATATCATTTAATCTAATACCTTGTACAATATGCACTCTTCTCCCTCTTCTTCTCATGAGGAAACTGGGGTGCAAAGGGTTTCAGTAACTTGCCCATGGTTACACAACAGGTAAGTGCTAAAGCCAGGATTTACATCGAGGTAGATAAGCTCAGGATGGAGAAGGCAATGACACCCCACTCCAGTACTCTTGCCTGGAAAATCCCATGGATGGAGGAGCCTGGTAGGCTGCAGTCCATGAGGTCGTTACGAGTCGGACACGGCTGAGTGACTTCACTTTCACTTTTCACATTCATGCATTGGAGAAGGAAATGGCAACCCACTCCAGTGTTCTTGCCTGGAGAATCCCAGGGACAAGGGAGCCTGGTGGGCTGCCATCTATGGGGTCGCCCAGAGTCAGACAC